>KB663943.1:10867056-11034234 GCA_000349025.1 Anopheles minimus | reverse complement strand
TTCTGTTGTCCTGTCGTCCTCTTCCTCCGTTTACACTGCCTACTACTGTTCTAGACAGCCAGGGTTGTCGAACCCATCGCAACAAATGGAGTTTTAGGTTTTTAACACTAGAACGACCTGCCAGTCATTTTGACTGGTTTTGAATTTTAAAATTAAAATATACTTTTTTGACAATTGATTGATGATCTATTCCACCGGACCACTCAAAATGATTGGTCTTTGTGCGTGCAGATATTCCAAGTTCTATCAAACCAATATGTTTTTCAATATTAACAATCATAATTATTTACAACATAAAACAGTATAACTCATCATTGTTGCGCAATGTATAGATGCAGGATCTGCATGAACTATTACCAGAAAACATTAGATGGCCAGCGCTTTCGTGCAGGTATACATCACACTCCAATAATCAGTAAAACTATTTTACGTTGGAAACAAAGTATATAATTAATAAGAAAAAATAAAGAAAATCGAAGGTAGGGTCGAAGTGACACTTTCTCAATCTTGGTCGTTCTAGTGTTAATTCGATTATATATCATTAATTTCGAAATCTTAAGCTATTATTTCCTTCTATTGTGCCATCCAGATGTTCTAGAGCTTATCGAAATTTTATTTTAAAATAAGTGAGCTGGCAATCCGTTGGTTTGAACATGTTTAAATTTTACTTTAATTTGAGGGATCTTGAGAGCAAGTTAAAATACGTTCAAGTTCTGAGTAACACAATTAAAATTAGATTTATTCATTGAATTAAAATCATCCAATCAACAGACTAGTGTGCACGATAATTTGGGGATGAATAGAAATAATTACAGAAAACTGGCATATAAGCTAGCCATTATCACAGGAATACATTAAATTTGATGCTAGCTCTGCCGCAATCTTGCATTAGAACGATTAGTTGTAGGGATGAAACAATTACCGGTAAGTACAGGTCTGCGCATTACTTGAAAGTGCGAGCTTAACTAAAATTCTTGCCCGGAGTTTGTTTTTTTTTTCGCTCCCTCTCTTGAAAATACTTATAATTTGTAGTTACTTCTGAGCAGGGTTGAACAAAAAAATGCGTACGTGAGTCGAAAGTAAAGTGCACTGTAATGCTTAGACGCGGGATCTTAATTTTCCTTCCAGCATGTGTGGAATTCCACGAACTGTGCGGTTGATAAACGCAGCAGAATTCTTTTTTCCCTGCCCAACCCCCCATCCCCTCCCCTCACACTCGTTCGGTTGGTTTTGGGTCTGCGTAATTGCAGCGGAAACCCATTTCATTTTTTGATTCGCAATCATCAGCCGGTGGTTGGAGCGGAAAGCAAACAACAACGAACATACAAAAAAACTAACCCAGCAAACGAATAAATAGGCAAAAAATTGTGCTTCCATTTCGATTTTTCCACAACCCGGCATGGCAACCGTGCGGCTGCTCAGCTGATTGTTTCTATGTGTTTGAGGAGTGGGTGGTGGGAGGGGGGAAGTGGGTTTAGTTTTTTGTTGTTGTTGTCTGCGATCGTTTCACCTAGAAAACTGCTTGTTCTGATTCCCAGAAAGACTACCCCTCGATGTCGATTCAGCGTTGAAATCACGGTTGGAACGGAAGTAACCTTGAGGTGTATATCTACTGCATACGGGTGGAACGGGTGGTACACTATTAGGGGTGGGGGGGCTGGCGGAAAGGAGTGCTTCGTAATCACTTCTTGTGGCCCATTAGCGCACGGAACGCTCCTCAAGACTGATTGCACCGCGGTGCCATACACAGGCATTAGCATGTTACGCATGTTTTCTTTCTTGTTCTTGCAGGGTACGCCGTCCAAGACAAAGAATTCCACATGCGTAAGTTGCTTGAAGATCACTCCATTCACACACACACTTGTGAGGTACGTGGTGTGGCATATGGGAACTGTGCATACGCTCTCTTCATTATTACCCTTCTTTATCGGGCTGAGATACCGGAACATGTTGTTCTGCGATGCACCGACACAACGTGCTGCATATGATTCATCCGGCCGTGCGAGTGGTCCGGGCAACTATTTCTTGCAAGGTGGTCCACCCGAACCGACGCGGAAGTGAAGAACAAAACGCCTACGATGGAACATAAAGAACACCTCCACAAGGTGTCGATTGTTTGGCGGCAGGAACTGGGCCTTACTGTGGAATTCTTGTGATCTTTAGGTACGCTCGGTTCATTACTGCTTCACTGAACCGCTCTCCCGGACGGGATTCTGATTGGAGACGTCACATCATCTTTAGGTATAAAGTCCCGCCGCTTGGACATAATCTTTGTTGCCGTAGAAACTGGTTCGGTGCTCATTACCAAGGTAATCGAAATTTTTTTGATAGTTAATAAAACTACCAGTTTTAATAGATTATTAATTGTCAGATATGTTCGAAAAATATTACCTAAAACATTTTATTTTAATTTAAAAATACAAAACTCGTCAAAATGAGTGGAAGGTCGTTCTAGTGTAAACATAAATGAGAAGAAAAACTCTACTTCCGTGCTATGAAGGTTTAACTATTACCAGTGTTACGTTCATTTCGTTCCTTTTTTGACAGAAACTCCCTTGATGAAATACTTTTGTCATCGAATACGATTTTTGATGTCGTATCACATGAAATTCTTACAATCTTTTCAGCTTATGATGAACATAAAAGCGCACATCGTAAATTGTATAAAAAAAAAACACAGAAAACACAAAACAAGTGAAAGATAATAATCGCGCATCCCATCTACGAGGTACCTCCCTCACGCTCTTTACCTCTTTAAACATCAAACCGAACCAAGAGTAAAGGATTACGCAATAAAAGTCAACTTCATTTGTGCGATCATTATCAACCCCGTACAAATTTGGTGCCCGTTGCAACAATGAAAGAAAAAAAAACTAAACTCCCGGATCCGGAACGAACGTGGATGCTTGTGGTGCCGGAGTGCATTTGAAGTGTGGCCGGAAGTGGAAAATGGTGGCAACTATATAGACAGCAAAGCCTTCCCCTTTGGAGTAAAAAAAAAGGGTAAACTAGGTGCATGTGTTGGTGTGAATGTCCTTCGATATGTTCCCTGTTTTTTTTTTTATTTTATTTTTCTAAAAGGATTAATAAAACCATCTTCCCTGTGCGCTTCCGGGTGTTCGGGAACACGGGTTCCTGGTTGATTTATGCCCTGCTGCGGTCGTTTGGTATTATCGAGGCGCAGTCAATTAGGTATCACCACCCCGTGGCACCCGTCAGGCTTAGTCGAGCCATTTTTGTACAAAGCGGATAAAACCGTTTTTTTGCTGCCTGGAGAAATTATTCCCAAAAAGGGTTTTTGTCGGTTATTATCTCCTAAGGCCAGACCGTTTCTGGTTGTCAATCCCCATGGTGTGCGTTTTTTACGATTTTTGTTTTATTTCTCTTTACTCAGAAATGGATAAACATTGAATGCTTTTATTTATGAATACGGGTGGACGGAGTGAATCGTTTGCAGAGAGATTATGATGTTGTATGATGTTTTACTTCGAAAGTATTATTTTTTTAAAGGCACATAAAAATAATTTAAGGAAATAAGAAAAAATCGACATAGCATACAAAAGTATAGGTTAATAAAGCAAAACATTAGACACATAACAAACAAGAAAATTGAAAACATAAAAAGAAGCATAAAACTGGATTAAAGCAGAAGACATAAATTAGTTAAATATTCTGACTAAATTTTACGAGAAAAATTGGAACAAATTGCCTAATAATTGTTTGTAGATGAATTCATTCTGATGTTCCATTTCTTTATTATATTCATAATTTCAAAGGTGCGTGTATGATGTCTATTAATTTAGGAAAGCTTTCAAGCGGACATCCTTTTTTTTACCATTTAGTATCTGCATTTTGTTTGGCGATGGGAAAATCAACCATATTTGGGTTAATTTTCTTCTCATTTGTTTACAGATAATGATGATGATGATGATATTGGCGGTATGAAGAATAAAATACCCCATCCTGGAGGGGGTTCTGTACCGAAAAACTTTATGAGAATCGAAACCCGCTGCGTACAGTAATTGCGATTGATTTCCTTTCGTGTCGTGTGGCAGTTGAGCGTACACGTTCGCGGGCAGGGAAATTGAAAAAAGAAGGAAGTGTTCTGACTTACGATGATAAAATTGAAGGAGTAGAGCGGCGATACAAATTGGTTATTTTGGAGAGTTTTCGAACTGTGCCGCTGCCCAATGAGGCTTGAAATGACGTACCGCATGCGGATTGACGTACCAGTTGCGTTCAAACCACCGAGCCACACAAGAAGGGTTCGATACTTTCGGTGCCTACAAATTATTGACAGAACTACCCTTTTGAACTCCGGTTTTGGGTGAGTGAAAACGAAAAAGAAACACAGGAACCGGTCACGCATTGACCTACGGTATAATATATTTATTACTTCCGAGAAAGAAAGCCTTCCAAACGCTGGAGAAGGAGATGCCTTAATATAGCCGATTTGTAGCCTTTTAGTTCTTCCCAGGTCGTAGGGTAGGGTGATTTCTCTATTTTGTCTTTCCGCTTCCGCGTTCAATATTTTTACTTTCGGCATGGGTACGCGGGGACGAGAAGGAACCTTCTGATGATAGCCCTCAATCCTTTCCATTCCCGCAACGTTGACAGCAATGGCGCTTTCATGACAGGGAACTATTCATCGTCTATCCGCGTTTTTCCCCAAACAAAGCCAACCAACCAAACAACACGGGCGGTACCATCCACGTGTTCCCGGGAGTTTGCTCCTTCCCATTGCAAGGTGAACCAAGGTGAGGCGCACGTGAGAAAACGATTTAATTCCCCATCCAAGTGCAAGTGAGTCATTATTTCCCTTCGCCCATCCATTCCTAAAGGGGGGAAAGGATAGTAGCGATGGGGATTTTTCCGAAAAACTGGATGATAAGGTCTCGGTATCGCTTTTTAACTGCCATTTGCCATGCCTAAGCTGGACGGCTACCGGGTCCGGAATCCGGAATAGGTGATTATTTGTTCGCTTTGGTAGCAAAACAACAGGCAGAAAGGACGGGACGAGTGTATCGAAAATTAATATCCACTGCAATGTTGTACCACTGTTATGGGCCCCCATGGTCACACGGGAGTGTTTCGGTATTTTATTTGGGCTGGCCGAATGATTGGTTTGGTGATTGCCTTCCCAAAAACCAGCGGCAGCGATATGGGTTTGTGATTACGGTGGATGGGAATAATGTTATATTGTGTACGTCTTCCGGAGGGTGGTTGAAAGGGTTCAATGAACAATGGAATAGATAAGCCTGTATTTTAGTTTCTTGGAAATCGACCTAAGATAAGAAGAGTTATTACTTCATGCAGTATTGTAAATAAAAAACATAAACACAAATGTAATTAATAATTAATAATAACCCAAAACTACAAAATTATAAAAACAATAAAATGTAAAATAAGAGAATAATAAATAATCATGAATTAACGAAAAATAGTAGAAATGCAAATAAAAAAGTGAAAGAATAAGAAGATAAAGGTTTCAACAGAAATAATAGAATCAATGGTAAAAACAATGTTAAATCAAAATAAAATATAACAAAGAAATGAAAACAAAAACAAAAAAATAAAAATAAAACTCGAATATTTAAAAAAAAGAACAAGAAAATATAAAATATGGGGAATAAAATAAAACAATAGAAGAGTTTAAAATTATCTCAATAAGAACATCGTTAATGAATAAAGTTTTCGTAGCGCAATTTAAAATCACTGCTTTAAACGCGTTATTACGTAGTAACTTAAAAATGAATTTACTTGAAAAAGATTACAGTTAGAACTTTCTCCTAAGAGAAGTTTAAAGAAAGCAATGATTGCAAGAAAACGTTTAAAGTAAATACACACACAGGAGCAAATCAGGCGTAGTGCTTCTCGTTTTACACACACATCCCGCGAGCGCTCAAAAGTTGAACCGTGTTTTCTAAAAACGGAAAATCAATTTAGAAGTTTCGTTTGTTTTTCTTTCCAGTTTTCGGCACTGTTTTCACTTCCGATGTGTGTGTATTTTTTTGTATATTTTGTTTTGTTTTGTTGTTGCCTAACTTCGAATCCTGTCCGCATCCGTGCGGATAATGCAGCGCGCGTACGCGATTTCCGCACTTCCGCTTTCGGGTTGTAGCGCCGAACAGGACGTTCAGTTTATTTCGATTCACAACTTCCTCCACGTGCGCACAAGTTTGAAGAAATCGATTTGAAGTTTCCCTCACGTGCGCGTGTGTGTGTGCGCGTTTTTTCTTGTTTGCTTGCCGGGTGTGTTACATTGTAACTCGCTTTATCTCGGAGTCGCTTCAAGCACGCACGATTATCTCTCCCGACTGCTCGAAAACGACTTTTCCGATCGTTTACCTTTAATCAGGGAAGGGAATGTGGCCGAACAGGACACAAAGGAAGGACGTCCTCGGTGTGTTTGTGCGCGCGTGTCCTTCTCTGTCACCGGTAACCAGCCCCAACGGGTGCGGATGGCTGGGAAAACTCGGTGGAAAAGCGGTCGACCTCGAGCGATCTGTTTTCGGTGCCTTTTCAATCTCAATCCATCCCGGGAATTTGGGTGGCGTGTTGAGTAGATAAAGTTTAACAATACCTGTTTATACCGTACCGTCCGTGGTCCCAAATCCCACGACCCGCGCTAAGCGTTATTTCATGTAAAAAGCGGAGGAAGGCGAAGAACCCAACCGGCACCGGTAGCGGACTCGAACGCACCGAACCAGGACGATCCATATCCGGTTGCTGGGTGGTGTTTTTCGGAATGGTTTTCCGGTAAGAAATCGTTCGGGTCAAATGGGGAAAAAGAAAAGCGTACGACCCGTTCCCTTAGCATTATTTGCTTTCACGAGCTTTTCACGTCGGGCACGGAAAGCAAATGGGAACGTAGAGTGAAACAGGAGAAAAAAAAGGTTCCATTTTCCACCAGTGACATATCAAAACAATCAAATCGAAAACACGAAAAACATGTTTAAGGATCAGCAGCAAGCAGAAGCGTAAAAGGGAAAGGAAACTTTTTTTCCTCAACGTTCTATCGTGTCGAAGGATTTTGGTTCGCTTTTCAACCCGCTGCATGCCCGGAAGTGTTTGTGAAGGAAAAACGCCCAATGCGCCATTTTGCGTTGGCCAGAAAGGGAAAATCCAAAGCGAAACAAAACAGACACGGAAACGGTACTGAAATCGAACCGGAGAAGAAAATCCCTGATCGCCGTCCATCGGAAGGGAAAAGGTGGAAGAAAGCTTTATGATGGAGTCGTGGCCTTTTTTTTGTTTCCTTTTTGGTGTGATTTTCCACCACACTAATTCCAGTACCGATCCTACACGGCAGATGGCGGGAGGTTGGAAAACCCCCAAACCCTTAACCGTGCAGCTTGCACCGGAAGCGGTAAAGGAATGTGGAAAACGATTTGCCAAGGATTGGAAAAGGACACGGACATGGACACGGGCTTAATGTGGCGTGTGTTTTGGCCGGGCGCTATCTTAAAGGTGTGCGATGAACCGTGGACCCCGTGTGCTATCAAAAGTTATGCACGGTTACACGTGAACGACCAGGGACGTTTGACGGATATGAAAGGACACGAGACGCGAAACAATAAACCCCTATCCGGTGGAAAAACTAGGTGCTGCTTGGGGAAGCGGCCGGGAAATGTGTGGTGAAGAAAAAATGTTGTGCTTAGAGTGGAAAAAAACGAGTGGATTGTGTGTAGTTGTGATAAAACACGCTAACGAACAAACATTGTCGAAGAATGTTATCCTATCATACGGTGGAATGGTTTAAGAAGATAATTGAATTTGATTGTAACAGGATTGTTATTATCGTATTAATTTTAATTTTACATTATTACTTTTGATGTTTTTATAATTTGTTTTTAGAAAAAAATAAACGAATGAAACATGTTTAATACTTTGCTAACAATACTTTTATACCAATGTAAGAGTTCTTAAAAATAACAGAATAGACAAAAATAAATAAAATATAGGTAGATAACTCAAAAATAAACAAGAAAAAAGAGTGGAAAAATAGATACTTTCTGTAGCAAAGCAGTAAAACGAAATAAAGGCATAAAAATAGAGAACAACTGTTTTACTTCAAAATAATTGGAAAGTTGTTTCACAAACTAATTTAATATTAAGAAAAAAACTATTCTACTCTATGTAATGAGAAAGTTGTTATACAAAATCCAACAAAAGTTAAGGTCAATGGTAGATTAATGTGGCTCTTTTCCACTTCTTTCAATCTTCTCAAGCACAAACCCGTAATTGGTTTGTGTGTATCACTTAAAAGCTTTTGTTGGAAGATAAATAATCACTCACTGGAACTGCATTTCAAGTGTTTACAGGATAATTTACTCAATCCCAACATTGTTGCCTTTAAACGAACTGCTCCCAAACTGGGAACAATTGTTGTGGGGTGGAAAATTTTGCAATTTTTCTTCGCCAAACCTTCGATAACTCAATAAATCATCGACCGTTCGCTGCGCTGATGTTTGCTGGTTTTGTTGTGTTTGGGTGCCAAACGGTGCCCGTGGTTGGGTTTAGCTTCAGGTAGCTGCTGGAGTTCGGATTGTGGACCATAGAATCGTCCCATTCTCTCGCATTTGCCTTCGTCGTCCTGAAGCGTGACAAATGAGCTGTTATCAACGAACATCCTTTTTTGGCAGGTTTTTTTTGTCTTGTTGTTCTTCTGGTGGTGCTAAGTAAAACCTTTGCTGCATCGGTGAGATCGTATCGGGATTGAAACAACTAACCAAAAAAAAAAGGACAATAAAGGACAAACCGAGTGGTGAAGAAGAATACCAAGAGACACTGCAAAAGGCTCGCTGGTGGCTGCTGCTGATGGTAGAAGAAAAATTAATTGATATCTTCACTTTCGTACCTTTCCGCGTCGAAGAAGGTGTTCCATCGGTGCAGTAAGTTATTCCCCGTTGGCATTTTGTCCTTCTTCACTTTGTTTGTGTGCGTGTGTGTCTTCAATTTGGCGTTTTTTGTTGATGTTGTTGGTCTTCAACAAGGTCGTTTGCTTTTTAACGAATAAAATTTGAGATAAAAAAACGTACCTTAGGAGATACTTTTTTTTACGCATTCTTGTGGCCAGGGTGAGCTTAAGGATACGTCAAGCCTTTTTTTCGTTTTCCTCAAAAATAAGCTTGAGTTGAGGAAGAAATTCTTCTTTCTCATGTTTGATTGTTAGTCCTGAGGTTTTTTTTTTCTTCTCGTTTCGTAACTATCCTCGTAACCGGTTCCAAAAGACTTTTATTTCCATTCCCACCGGCTCTGATTGGGATGGTGTTCCTGCGTGGTCCTTCCTTATGCGTAGTGTGGAAGCCTTACAGGAACCCATCCCTTAGGACGGACTATTGGGGGGGGGGGGGTAAGGGTTGTTTACGAACTTACCCGCATCGTCCTTACACGCTTTCCTTATTCGTCCTGATTTCACTTTGTTTCCCAAACAAAATGATCCGATATTAAAATGTCTTTCAACGACCACTGGCCATAATGGGCCATCGGGCTATCAGACGTATCCGAGGCTGTTGGGAACCCATCAGGAAGATGCGTTAAAGAAGAAGCGAAATCGAAAAAAATGGCTCCTTTACCCACGGGGTGTCTCCCGGGTTGGGTCTCGGGTCCAGGGACGTGCAACTGAGAGCAAACAAATATACAGCAACAACCAAGCACACACACAGAGAGAGAAAAAAAAAATCACTAAAACAAAAGAAGAAAATTCCAACTTGTTAAAATGGAAGCGAAACACTCTATTCTTTCAGTGTATTAAAACAAAACCAGGAAAGGAGGGCAAAAATAGAAAACAAGGGAATCTAAATTCCGGTTGCATCGACAAACCATCGGGAAGGAAGAAAACGAGCGAAAGAAAACGCCCGCAGGAAGAAAACTTTAAATGTGGCAAGTAGAAAATTAAATTGTCCTTTGTTCCTGTCCCGTGATACAGATGAAGCGGGTGACCATAAACTGAAGTAAACTAACCTTTTTTATCCTCACGTCACACCGAACCTCCCCTTCCGAATTTATTTCAGCCATCCCCGGTCACCGAAAACCGAGCCGGCGAGTGAAAGTCGTACATCCTTGATCCACGGGATGGTTCTGCTCATCGGACGCCAAAAAATAAAAGGGTTCCCACCCCATTGCTCGGTGGGAACGTAGTGTGGGTGGCGTTTTTCTTTGTTGTTTTTATTTCGACGCAATCGGGATGATTGGAGACTGTAGAATGAATTGAATTTATTTCCTGCCACCTTGTGCCACCCAGGAGGGGGGTTTCTTCCCCGGATCAACCCGATGATGAGTCCATCCAGTCACGGTTAATGGAGCGCGGATTGCAACGGTCGTAAAGAAAAAGGAAAACAAGCAACTCTCCATGGTCCGCGCGGGAGAGCTTGATTAATTGACATTGATTGTATTGGTTGGAGAGGACGCTTTTCTATCCTTCCGAAAACAAAGGGAAAAGGTGAAAAAATCCCGCTTTCACCATACAACTCAGCGTCCAGAAGGACTGGCACATAAAATCCTGCAGCTGAATCCTTTTTTGAGTAAATGAAAGTCGGAGTGTTTTTAGCACCGGCCCTGTACGAGATGTTTGTTTATTTGGTTAGATCCGATTCGAGGATTATTAGACTAATGGAAATCCTGGTGTCTTCGTTGCTAAGTGGAACAGTGGATGTGAGCCATAAAAAAATCCTTAAGTGTTGTTTAAAACATACAATTGAAGCATTCTCTACAGTTTTTCTAATTGGAATTTACTCCATTTTCAATTTGACACAACTGTCATCTGTCAAACGATCTGTCAGTCATTGTTGTTTTTGTATCTTAAAACGAATGAATGTACAGTCGGTTTCCGACATACGCGGATAATTGGGACCGGACAAATCCGCGTAACTCGAATTTCCGCGTAAGTCGAATATCGTTTGACACAATGTTCATCCGCGAATTAAAGGATCAACTATGAATATTTTACGTTTATTTTGAAAATTCTAATACAAACTATCAATATTGCTATTAAAGTGAAGTTATGAAATGCAATAACTTAACAAAACTTTACGAAAAGTAATTTTTAAAATGAAAACAATTAACGGCTTTCACGAATTGTTTGGAAAATTATAAATTCCAAATTGGAGTCCATACAAAAAAAACAAGAACTGTCAAATATTAAAATCCGCGTATCTCCGAATCCGCGTATGTCGAGAACCGCGTAAGTCGGAAATTTACTGTACAGTTTAATGTTAGTGATCCTTATTTTCTCTTTGTTAAAAAGAAAAAAA
Organism: Anopheles minimus; assembly: GCA_000349025.1. Taxonomy (NCBI): domain Eukaryota; kingdom Metazoa; phylum Arthropoda; class Insecta; order Diptera; family Culicidae; genus Anopheles; species Anopheles minimus. Next base: position 11,022,979 of record KB663943.1, on the reverse strand, counting down.
CCCACTTCTCTCTTCAAATCGTTTCCTGAAACAGAACTGAAACCTGGCATAATCCTTTCGTGCCACTGTTTAGCCCTTAATCCCGGGCTTCCATTGTGATTGGGCAAATGGGTTTTAATGGGGAATTGGCCAACGAACCCATCTCCACCGAAGAAGGACGGCAGTGAAACTATTCAAATTTCACTCCCAAATCCGGCAGCTTAAAACTGGCAGACACTCGCCGTTCCGGGACGGGTCGGTGTAACGGGCGGAGTCAATCAATGGTATTTCCGGGATAGCCATCCGAATGACCCTTTGCTACCGTTCAATAGCAGAAACGGTACCAATTAAACGCAAATCCTTTCCCGAATGCGAAGTTTATCTAACGCTAATCTGGCGTCCATCTGGAACTCCATCCCCATGTCCGGATGGTACATGTTGCACCGAAAGGAACGACTCCATGGTTCGTTAGATTCGGATTTGGAGAGCAATTTGGCAATGTTTGGCATGGTATCCTCCAAATTGCAACCCCTAATAGTCGATGGTGACGTGACCAGGATACAAGCAGCATCTTGCCGGCGCGCGGCTCTATCCCCAAGCCCAGGATTCCACTTTATTTGCGCCATACATCATCATCGCATTTCACAGATGATCATGATGGGAGTTCAATGGAGTCAACTTTCATGTTTCGCTACCCTGCCGGGCCGATCGTGTGCAAACGGAACCGAAAACCGTTTGACAGAGGCGAATTAACATGCGAAACTGAAACTCACGGAATGGACAAGCAACGTAGGTGAAATAAATTAAAAATATAATAAACCCAAACAAAAGACTCGATTGGATCGATGGTGGATAAACACAAAAGGGGTGCTTAAAGATATTGATTTACTGTTACGTGTGTGTGTCTTTAGTCGTCGCCTGGGCCATAGCACCATGCATGTCATTTTGGGGTGGATGCGTTGTTTTATTATTATTATTGCTCTTCTCATTCTCTCTTGCCCCATTACACCCCCTCCCACAGTTGGTGTTGGGGGTGGAAACGATTTTACAACCGAAAGAAGGCAATGCAGATGAATATGGTGAGCGGGAGAAAACAAGTTGACTCCATTTGCAACCCAACCCGCCAGTGGGATACCACCGATTGCAACAAAGGTTCAATCACCTTCCCTGTGGAAAGGGTGGTGTAGAGGAGGAGCGGTGAAACTTCAGCTGAGATGGTGCAAAGAAAACAGCCCCGAGGGCTCCAACGTTTTTTTTCTGTTAGTTTTGTTTGCTGCCTATACTGTTACGTTGAGGTTAATGCTGAACCACCGCCACCGATGGGTGCGGGCGCTTAGAAAGAAAGTTTCAGAAGAAAGGGTCACAAGAGCGAACGACGAGAAGATGTGTGTGTGTGTGTGTTTTTCCGTCTTTTTTATGTTGGGGAGCTTCAAGAGACCAATCTGGGCTAGTTTGGAGAAAAGTAGGGAAGCTCACGGGACAAGTGGATCGTAGAGAGTACGTTGAAAAGATGAACGAAAAGCCAACGTGCAGCAAAACAAAAAAAAAACAACACACAGCAAAAGAAAACAAAACGCACAAACGAAGTCATACGGAGTTTTTGGCAGTGTCAACACTGAGCTCGACTTCCAATCCCTCGAGGCGTCTTCGCTGTAGAGGGTGGTACCAAACCCCACCCATCGCCCGCAAAGGAAGGGTAAGTTTCTGTAAATTCAAATTTTGAAAAGTAAATTTGAAATGTAAATGTTGACGTGGTTTGGAAGCCACATTTGGTCGATGAAGAAGGGGAGATGGGTGATGCCGGTTAGCGCATCAGCATCAGCCGTATAGCTTTCACGCGTAGGTCATTGCATTTTACGCGAGTAAGGGGTGTAAAGGGAGCGGGTGGGACGAAACCGAGGGAAAGCAAATACACCGAAAATAATCATAAATGATCGGCCAAGCCGGTTCTGGTACATCCTGAACCTGGTGGATTGGTTCGGTTCGGCTGAGAAGAATATTAATCGATGTTGAACTTTTCACGGGGCGAGAAAAAAAAAAACTATTTTTGTACGTTTCTGGATCAATGGAAGAGTATAATGGCTGTGTATAGTAGTGTTTTGACCTATATATTTTTTAAATTTGCAAATAGTATCGCAAACATAAGAAAGATTAAGTTTTTATCATACAATTTTTCAATAATATTTCTTTTATTTTATTCATTTGTGTTCTATTTATGGCTGAATAATATCTTTCTTTATTTTTGAAAATATTTTTTATTTTTATATTTTCTTCTTCCACTTCTTTTTCTTCTTCCTTCTTGACTTAACAGCATTTTGAACATATAATGGCTTCTTGGCTTTTACTAGGTTTTTTGATTCCACGTAATTTAATAATAGATTAGTCCCAAATACGGAAAAACGGTTGAGATTCGAACCTCGGTTCTCTCGAATGGAGATCTGCGTCACTTGTCCCACGGCCACGATTCTGTCTCTAAACACCATCTCTCTGTACTTATTTCAATACTGAATGGCTCGTATTTTACATTTCAGTATAAATGTACGTCTTTCATAGTTATTTAAAGAAAGACTTTCTTCAAGTATTTAAATTGTAGTGTTTTTGGAGTCATATGGAGATTGAAGCTAAAATATGACTTCGGATTATTAATAAAATGCAAAAGCTAAGCGTGGACCGGCACCTTCGCGTCAATATTTGACCACCCCCGTTAATAAACCTTACTAACTTAGTGCTGTCCGCCATCGTTCGGTGCTCGTTCCCCATGATCGTGTCTAACGTGCCCGGGTGCCTAACCATTATGGAATAACACCCCATTGCGTGTTCCATTTCCACCATTCATACTGGTTTTAACAGGTCTGTAGCGAGTTGGCGAACCTACGATCGGACCCTGTGTACACCCGTTTGGCTTCCTGGATCCTCAGGTCATTAGGCTGTACGATCGACTCCTCCCAATCTCACGCGCGACACCCCGAATAAAGACGAAGAAAGCTACCCGGCCGCCTCGGACAAGTCATCGCGGTCTAGGAGGTGGACAAAAGACGCTTTCTTCTTGGGCTGTAGACGCGCGAAGGTGATCGCGACACCCGACACAACCAGGCGAGCTAATCAACGTTTGGCCCAAGCCGGGCACGGTTCGCTCTAATCGCGATAATTTATCGCGATTGTGCACCGTGTGGCCGGCGGGTAAAAAGAAAGCCAAGATCGAACATGCTACCACACAGACGTAGCTGCAGCAGACGTGAGATGCAACGTGTGGTGATCGGGTTCGACGATCCACGGCAACCGTAGGAACAACATAATCGAACGCATTAGGCACGTCTAGCGACCACGGTACATACGTGTCGTGTTGGTTTCAGCTTTATCTTCGGGTGAAAAATATGACCTCAAAGATGAGCGATAAGGAATAGTTTATTGTTATGCTATGTTGGTTTTTGTTTTTGTCTGCCTTGCTTGTCGTTGCGTCATTAATGCTTCGGTAAAATTGAGACATTAGGCGAACGGAAGGGTCATTTTCCAGTAGGTAGTAGCAATATTTTGTACGTCCCCGTAATCGAACCGTTAGAAGATGCTTTTCCTAATACATTTATGGAAGATATGAAGTAAGGAATGTCCATGAAATTAATGCACTGTTTTTAGATAAAACTGTTTCCATTTTGAAGAGGACTTTCCACCGCTTGTTATTTTAGACAATATTCTTGAAAGTTTAAGAGACTCAAGACTAACATGGCTGATATGGCATTGAATCTAACTTTCGCCTAAAAATCTATTGAAGACTCCTCACCGGTCAATCGCTCATACAGCTGTTTGAGCTGTAGCTCCGTAACGAGGTCACATCTTCTCCACATCTCCACACCATCGATACGAGATCGATACCATTCGGTGCCTATTCTAGTGTCCAGACACTCCCTCGAGGCCTACAGAGACACCTCATTACCCTGGCACCGTAGTCGTCGCCGGCACACAGGCGAAGCAACACTGACCGGACAGGTTGGGCCAGTTTTGGCGACAGATTTCCGACACGAACACCGACCGACCGGCCGCCGCCGCGACAGACTATGGCCGGGTAACCGGATTAATGAAGTTAGTAGTTGGCTGATTATCCAGGTCAGTACATCCTGCGAGGCGATGATGTTTCCACCCTTCGCACCACCTACTGTGAGTGAGTGATTGATTTAGACTTAATTTTTTCTTCACTCCTAACAAAACCCACCGAAAACCCGCTGTAAGGAAGTGTATTAATCCATTTCCTCTGGTTCGGTGTAACGTCCTACAGCTCGCTTCGGCTGCGGAGTTGGGAATGCATGTGGATCGAAAAAGCGGACCGATCGTAATGATCTCGCAATATTGCGATATGCAAATGAAGATGATGGTGCTCTAGAAAGAAGAGGGAAATAAAATCACTTCCACCGAAAAAAAACTTACCCAACACCCAAGTCATCTCCCGTCGGAAGGTTTTCCCACTCCCTAGGAGTTGCCCCCAGAAAAGGCAATCGCACCGCGCGCCGTGGTAGATAATTTTTGTTTTCGATAATTTCATTAAGTTTGATTGATGTTTCTCAGCTTCTGGAGCACGCTTATCGCGTATTTGCTCTACCATCCCTTTCGCGGATGCTTTTTTCGCTGATGCGCTGAAGGAGGAGACCTTTTTCCACTGTGCGGCCCTTTTTTTTTTTGTTCGCTTCTACCCACCGTCAGCAGCATCATCATCATCATCGTCATCGTACGGGCACCGTTGCCTGAGCACGTTTCTTCCAATTAAATTTAGACACGCACCGCAGGCACTTCTTCTCCCCATCCTGCACAGAGGGAGTGTGCGGGGGGGGGGGGATGCCTTTGCAATCTCAGCTGTTTGCTTAGGAAAGCGATCGTGGTGCTGATGATGAGGATGATGATGATGCTGAGCTCAGCAGCATTTACTAGTTCGGCTTCTTGTGCGTACGGTTTGTCTTCGGTCTGTTCCGTCTAATGCGCTCAGTAGGGGTTCTGGGGAGTGGGCTGGCGATGTGGTTGGGGTAGGTGGGGCGGATTTACTTACGCACAAATACATGCGCTTGTACGCATCAACCACCCCACCCGGAACAATCGTTATAATGAACTGAGAACGAGATAAGGGGAAAATGGTACAAAGAGGGCAAAAAAAAATCGAGCTGCTGCCGTAGCCACTGCTACTGTACAGTGCAGCAGGCGATGGAAAAGAATCGATTATCGATTCTATCGAGTCACCGTTCATCCACCTCCCGAACGAAACCTAACCGTACGGTTGGAGGGTGGATTGAATAATTACTCAGGTTAGGCGAAACAAGCAATGCAGCACTTTAATATTTCCTTCATTTGCTTTATTCATTGCTTATATTTCATTTATATTCATCATTTGTATAATTTCTATTTTGCTACTTGCGCTTTCTTACTTATGTCTTATTTTATTCCTTTATTCTTCTTTTGGTTTAATCTGTGTATTGTTTTTTCTCATTGATTTTTTCTCTTTATGTTCTATTTTATGCTTTCTTTCCAACCATTTCATTTTTGCTACTTTTTATTGAAGCTACTATTTAATTTATATTTTTTAATTTTTTTAATTTTATCTGTTTGTTTATTCTGTTTATTGCTCTTTATCACTTTTACTATTTCAATTACATGTTTAATTACATACTTTACGTTAAGAAGATGTTGTTTTGTTTATTTTTTTTTCTTGCATAGTGCTGTTCTCTCTGAAGGTAACTATTCAATTCGCACCGTTCGTTAGTAAGACGGCCCCGTTTGCTGATGAAAGGTAGCATACAGGAGGTGTACCACACCGACCACCATTGGCCACCCTTTTGCATCCCACTGCTTGGCACCGTTACTCAATTACAGACGTTTACAGCCGGGACAAGATTCATGCGTTCGATCGTTTATCATCCCTACTGTGTGTGTATGAGGTTCCCAATCCCCTCTTTCCTCCTGTCCCCTTCTCCATCCCCACACCTGTTGTACCCGTGGTGGAAGCTGTGGAAAACTCCAATGGAAACTCCAGCTCCAGTTACTTTCAAAACCGATAAATTGGGCTCGTGGAAAATTGTCACAAGATGAAAAGCCTCCGGTAAGAAGAGTGAAAATGTTAAAGTATAATTTTTTAAAGCACCTTGTAACTTAGGAATACAAATGTATGGTTCCCGGAAGAAGTTCAAATCCCATACGATATTAGTATAACCCTTTTAAGAAAATTACGAACTTTTGGATGTTTTATCGTTGTCCCTTGAAATAATTAAATGATTAATCCTTTATTTAACGTTTTGGTTGAGTGTTCCTGGCACACACCAGCTGACAACGACACGATCAGGACTGAACGAATCTGATCCTATTGTTTCGTTCAGTTCAGTGTGTTCCCATTAGTTGCGGATGGCAGCATACGGATAATGTACAATGTACGCATAAAAAGGAGTGAAAGTGTTGTGTTTCGTAGTGCATCGAGTTGCTAGTTATTGCACCGAACGGAGAACAACTGGGTAATTTGGTAAAGGAGATGACCAAGGTGGAAAAATAAAAAAGCAGGAGTAAAATCCCAAACTGCAACACAAGATGGCCGGGTTCGGGTTGCCTCACTGCGGCAACGAGAGAGCAGAGTTCGGAGTTAGGTTAGGAAAAGTTCAATCGGTAAGATTGGTCCGGAAATTTATGCACCATCGATTGAAAGCGACGATAAGCTTGCTCTCCGTTACCCCGTTGTGGTTTTAGTTTATTGGTTTTCAGAGCCTTGGGGAACAAAGAACACATGCAGAGTGGGGAAACGAGAACAGGGATGTAAATCGAAACCGAAAACAATTTTTATTGTATTTTTTGTGCAGCCAATATGGAAACCGAAAGCAGTGTTAGATAGTTTTCTAGCAAAGGGAATGAGGGAATGACGGTGTTCGTGTTGGGTGGAAAATAAAGCTACCAACACCAAATTTCTGATTCACTTATCAATTTAATCCTATCTGGTGCCTCGGTTCAGTTGTGTGAAACATTATTTATCGGAAGGAAAGCACTCCCACCACCAATTACGGGCCATTTTTTGCCTTTCAGACAAAGGACAATTTATACGAACGCTTTCCGGAAGGCGAGGTAACCGATTTGCGGATGTAAATTGAGCATCGAACGGTTTTCCCAGGGCAGGGTGGAAAAGAAAACTGGATGTTATCTTGCCGAAAGAAACCATTTCTCTTGGGCACGGTGTCTATTTACATCTAGTTTTGCTTCGATTTTTAAAACGGCGCAGTAAGATAAGCGCGTTACAAACTCTGCCACTTTAAAGCTGCTTAAGGGCTGCCGTTTTGAAAACGATTTTGAACAACTCCCTATCGCGATAGGACTTCCAAGTCCAGGTGCAGGTGCTCCGGTCGCATTCGCTTTCATCAATTATACGCAAAACGATTGCGGCTCATTAATCTCCTTCGTGCATTGTTCGCAAAACGCCACAGCTAACCTTTATCTTTTCGCGTTGACGTCGAGTGACGAGAGTACGCGCTTTGTGGTGGTTCCACTTCCGGTTCCGATAACGGGCGAACTCGGGGGCCTCGGTCTTAGCTTAATTTATAATCCCAGGATACTCTGCCGGAAACGAAAGTCCATTTTTAACTTTTTCCAACTTCGCGGTGGATATAATCGGGAAATTTCCATCAACACCGACGACTGAGCCACGGTGCCCGGAACCGATTGAACCGAATGGCTTATCTTTGACACAATTAAAGGGTCTCCACCATCAGCCACCATCGGTGGTTCGGTTGCTTGGCGTACGCTTCAAACCTCAACACAACCGCACAAACACGGCAAGTTCTTCCAGTTTTTCTTTATACCCAGTAAACCGGTTCCCGGTCGGTGGTGTGTTCGGCTCACCGGCTCTCCGAAGTGGACGCGTAGGGTCGAATCTTCACGTTTGGTGGAAAGTGTGCAGCTTTTGACGATGATTTATAGGTTTCCGTTGTGCCCTTTTGCTGAGGTGACCTTTGCTGGATTTCTCCTCGCTTTGCCGATGGACGACTTTCCACCCGCTTCGTACGGTTGTGCTTTTGATTGGTGAAGAAAAACGGGTTAATTTAAAGGGAAAGCAAATAAAAATGATGCTTTTTATCCTGCAGGATGGGACTCTGGCAGTAGAAATGCGTATCTGAAACTTCCTCTCCATCACCGATGGCTCATTAAGCATCAGCATTTTCAAATCAGTTCCAAATAATCAATGGGCCATGGAGCTATGCAATTTAGAATGGTTTCTCCACAATATAAGAAGGAAAAGTGGTTTTAGACGTATAGGGGTTGGGATATAGTCTAAATCATGTCTAATTTGTCATTTTGATAAACAAACTCGTATTTCGTAAACAATTATTGCTTTTAGGGAGTGGAGGGTAAGGACAAAAGATTCTAGATCTATTGGAGGACGTTCTGTAGATGTTTTTACTATAATAATACTACCGAAAAACAAGTAAGTGTCATATGATCCTGGTCACGGCACCAAGCGATAATGTTCTATCGCCTTGAACATCGTTTATACAAAATTGCAAAAGTTTTTATAGCGCATTTAACTAACAGAAAGGATAACAAAATGAATCTTTCTCGTTTTGCTTTGCAGCCCGAAATTTGAAACCCAACCTGAACCGTAAAAAATAACAAGCAAAAATGGGGGAAAAAACGACAGAAAGGTCACTCTCACAGAGGTTTGAACGGATCCAGTACTACCACCTTCAACCCTTGTGTGTTTTTTGTGTGGGTATTTTGTAAAACTCAAAAAAAACACACACACACACGTCCAGAACAGTAATGGTGGCCACCGTGGATGGAAACGACAGGCTCGAATGGTTCACAACAAAACAGTGATAATAAATGTATTCACGCTAAATTAATTTATACTCCTCGCCTAGAATATAATGGATTGGAGCTCGTCCTGACAAATGCTCGCCTGTACCACATACACGCTCACACATGGTTGCGTTTGTCCCTAGATGTATGACGTAAAGGGAGCCAGTTTTCGGTCATCCACATCCTTTTTGCATTCGTCCTGGCTGCGACTCTTGGTACGATCGATGCGTTCCGTCTAGTTCGGTGAGGTGATTGTGGTCGTGCCAAAAGGACAATGGCAGCATAAAATAACCGAGCCTCCGCTGCGATGGCCAGGCGGTTATGAGGGGGGAGGGGGGAAGGGGAACGGACGGACCGGATGGGAACTCTTTCCTATTATAATATTATGTAATAAATCCCAATCATTGCGTTGCGTTTTCGTAACCGTGTGTTGTGGTCGCTGTGGTGTGAGCCCTTTTTATTGCGGGCATGACTAAGGGAAGGTCGAATTTGAGGGAATCCGCTTGGTCGGACATTATCATGTTGAAAAATAATAACATGCATGCTTTACACACTGTCTGTGGGTTTGTCCTTTTTTACCGAGGGGGGTGTTTTCTTCGAGCACGGCACGGTCCTTTCGAAGGACGTCCTTTTACTTTCACGCACTCCATACACAGCCATTTTGCCGCAGTTGTCCAGTGGTTGGTGACTGCAGTATGGTTGTGTTCGTCTTTTGTGAGCTGTATGCAAAACACTCTCACATGTACGGTATCAAACGTGGCAGGCACCGAGATAGCAAGTGGCTCAAACAGACCATGACCATGGCATTAGAAGGCATCAACCACAAACATCCATGCCTGGTGGAACGTTGCGATCGGACGGGAGTTGACGTGCCCGTACCGAAAAACGCACCAAAACGTCCGATTTACTGACAAGCCCTACCGTAAGCAAGGCCCCAAAATGCCACTGACCATACGGACCAATCCGATACGGTAGAGGGTGGGAAGAGTCCTTTGGGTAGAGCAACGATTGGGTGAATGATATATTACAGCTCGTGTCTATGCTTGGGCATGCTAGTTGGTGACCAGCAAATGTCAAACCATTGAGCCAGATGCGTTCAATTTTCCTTCTCTCGAAGGCAGGGATTTTTGTGTGAAGAAGGAACATTTGGGGATGACGATGATTTTAGGGCAATATTAAAGGTTACGCTAAAACGGATTCGGTTGACTATATTAAATGTCACAATCAAATTCCTTGCTAAAATTATTGGGATTTTATTTTATGCTGGGTGGTTCTTGAGTTCAAAAACTCTACAATATAGCAAACATTATTTTATTCGTGTGCATAAATCAATCCCAACGTAAAATGGAATGCATTTAGCAAGGGAATGCAATTAAGGCACGCTCAATTCCATGCTTCTCACCCTCGGCATACTAAACAATGTAACAAATTTAGTAATATTCCATCCAAATGCAGAATATTTGGATGCATCGAAGGTATGGCGAATGCACCACGCGGTGCATCGCTTCAAATTCTCGTCAGCTGTCCGAGTACTCACCGGTGGTGGTCCACTCGATGCGCTCGGTGTCCTTGAGAACCACCACCACCATCACCAATTACACTTCTGCCACGGTGTGTGCGTGTTGTGATGCGTGTAAATATGCACCTTCTGTTAAATGCAGTGCCAGTAGCTCTAGAACAATCGAGAGCCGCTCCGAAGGGTGTTGGGTGAACAAATAAATAGAACTGCATAGAGAACTGCATCCCAAACGGTTCGTTATGCGGCGCACGTTTCCCTGTATGCGTAAACCGTTGCCACATTCAAACCGTCGACAAAAGGTGCGTTCTGCATTAATCGGAAGGGAAAATGCAACCTCTGCCGACTGCGTATTCTTCCTCACCGTCCAAAAAAAAAGACATACTTCAAACCATATATAGAGGAAAGTGACGAATACCCAGTGCAGTGTGGTCGACAGTTTTCAAGGTCAAAGTTAAATTTGAACGTCATCCCCCTTGATGTGCCCGGTTTTTTCTTCCCCCGGTCTCACTTTTCCCTTATTTTCATTCCACGGTGGAAAATCCGGCTTAGGGTGCGTATGGAAGCGGGAGGATTTCTAATTATAAGGCCCTAAAGCGATGCGGTGCATTCGAAGGGGTGGATTTGAAAATTCCCGGCACGGGTCGGATCACCCTGTCAAGATCTGACCTGTGTGCGAGTGTGTTGAGGGGTTTGTGACGAGATTTTTGGGCTGTGTGTGTGCTCGCGTGTTGTGCTACAGGAGTTACTCTAAGCAGTGAAGGATCCATCGCAGTCAGCCCGCAGTTTCATAACGACCGACGGACCGAGTTTTCATTCCAGGGAGGGCGAGGTGAGATTATAATTAGCTAAGTATGGCGGATGCCACGTCCGCTCTTACGCGCTAGCAGGATAATTTTACTGGAAAGCGACGAGTTCTAATTAAAACTGAATGACTGCATCACAAGGGAAGTTTGAAGCGCCATGCCAGACGCTACCTGATGTGTGCGGGTGTGGGCGTGAAAGAAGGATGTATTTTTGAGGTTAAGTGCTCGAGCAGCGGCTTAAGTTGTGATAAGAAAAATTGTTCAAACTCATTTGCTGTTTATGATACCTCTTCTTATTGCGTATATTTAAGGATTTTTGAGAAGAACTTGCCTTGAGATAGTTATGAAGTAAACATTTTTATAATATCTTTTACTTATTTAGTGTAAAAAAATCACAGCATCTATTGTGCTGCAACAAAGTCAAGTGCACACTTTATACGGGAGATCTGCATAGACTCGCCTCGGGGGATGTTCTTTCGCTTATCTCCCTAAGGAGTTACACTGGAACAGCAAACGCTCCAGAAAGGACGTAAAGGATGTCCTCTCCGTCGATTCAAAGTCAGGACTTGTACAACGTACAAGTATGCTCGCACGCACATAACACACACTCCAGCGGGAGGATTTGTCCGCCTATCATGCGAGAGCACTCTCGTCTTACGAGACACCGGTCGTCTCATTAGCAACAGGGCTAATTAGGTGATTGACTTCTGGGTGGAAATATAGCACGCCGTTAGCATTCCATCAAATCGTTGGAGAGTTTGGGTGGAGCGGCATTTAAAAACGCCATCACCAAGTCTACACCGAACCTTGAGAGTAGGAGTAGCTGCAGTTAGTAGCGCTAGTGGATATTCCGTTGCAGTGAAGCGGCATTAAGTCGTAAATAAAATTCTACCAGTGGGTGTTAAGCTACCCTGTAGCAGCTTAATGGTACTCACTTAGGGTCTAATTGGAAGGTGCCTCACATTTAAATTCCTTGGTACTATAATCATTACGGTATACATTGTGTGGCTCTGCACAGAGTGAAGATGCAACATTGTAATGAACGATGGGAGTATTCTTTACATGGAACAGACAATCAACATTTGCAACCAAAGAAAAGCATTCAGGTATTTCTATAGGGAGTTAAAAAAAAACACTGTGCGCCCTTATGTCCTGGGCTATTTTTTGAAGCGCTTCATCTCCATAACAACTCATCCACCGCACATGGTCACAATTTATCCGTTGCCAAGGGTTTCTTGTGCATACGGCGCATACATTTTCGGCAAACTCTCCACACTTGGGTAAGTGTCATAGTGGAAAATTGAAAACCATTTGTCCTGCTGACATTTTTAAAAACACTCTCCATCATCAGCGTGGTCACATTTAGAATTCTAACCGTTATGCCACCTTCGGTGCGGTTGTAATAGAATGGAAACTTTTGTCATCGGTTCCAGCTGTCATGTTAACCCCTTTCCAAGCATACAGTTGCTTTGCCTGATTTTTCATTAACAAAAACCCAATCCCATCACCCTCCAAATTTCAAGTTCACCCATACATACATGGGCCGAAGTATTTTTGAAGGCCATCGGGCCGGTGTTTTTTGCCCTAACTTTTGCTGCAAATGTTCAATTTCCCCTATTTAATTTGGGCAAGAATTTTAGCATACTCCCCTTAGCCGTGCACATGGGCCGTACGGATGCACTTCCATTACGGGTAATTGAAAGCTATCAGAAATCTGACATTCAATACTTTTAATTACACTCTCGCTCACAGCCCGGGCATGTGTGGTGGCATCATCGGAGTTTGTAACGCGAAACAGGACACAAAGATCACCAACACACACACGTCGGCCTTATATGCCCATCACCCTTCAGGATAAAACTCATCCCATTCCCTTCACGTGCACCACCAACCACAGTGGACAGCAGGGAAATAATCCTTCAAAGCAACTCGCTCTTTGGGAGCGCTCTTTACAAAGCCTCACACCATCCAATGGCTGGTCACTGCTGGCCGTGTGTGCATGCAACACACTGCCACAACCCAATCCATCTCGCTATGTAGTTGATTTTGATGTACACAGCGCAACGGATGGATGGTGCCCGCCTGGCAACAGCAACCGACAGCCATGGCACGGATCCATTTCAGCCGTGGTTGCGTCACTCGGATCTTTCATCCAGAGTTTGAGTTTGAAAAATATGTATGCAATCCACCGTTGCTGTTCAAGAGATGACGTGTAAGGGAAAACAAAGGACACAAAAAAAGAAAACCACCCTCTGCTTCCCTTACAGCGGTGCGTTCTTTTACAAAACGGGATGGTTGGTGGGTTTTCGCTAGGGGTAGAATTTCGGACACGAGTAGAATATTTTCGGGCTCAGGGGTTTATGACGCAGATTTGAAAGTGAAACCATCACGTGTGGTGTTGGTAGGTTTTTTCTGCTTTATTAAAGTAATATAATTAAAAGAGAAAACAACTAAAAGCATAAACACAAAGTAAAAACTTATGAAAATAAGAAAAGGAAACTTAAAAGCATAAGATAAACAAGGAAAAGAGTTAAAATAAGAAGAAAAAATATAAAAAAGTTGAAATGTAAATCATATAAAGAAAAAATAATAAAATAAAACCGTTGAGTTGATGCGCCCATAGTGTGGACGACCATGAGTGATGGTTTCGGTGTCGCGGTTAGTGTTGTCCTGTCTTGAAAGGCCATCATCTCTTTCGTGGTTTACAAAATGGATGACAGATAAAAAAAATATTCCGAAAAGCAGAAAATAAAGAGAAAACAAAACTATATCGAAACCCAGCCAGACCGCCAACGGTGTATGATGTATGATTTTGATCCTTCACAGCAGAATCGGTCGACGATGAGACATGCTCATTTTCATCAAAAACCATCACGGAATGTATGTGCCTACAACCCATGTACGATGTGCACGGCAAACAGCACTGATACACTACTTCCAGTGCGCTGGTTCTAGGGCTTACTTTTGGTGGGTGTTTTTCCCATTTTTTGTTCTTCCGTTCAATCCTCAGCCCGAACTCCAATGTACGCATTAAGCTCTCTACAGCCACCCCGGGAGGATTGGGTGGAGTTGGGGGAGGGGGAGTGTTCGGGATGTTTTCATTTCAACAGCGACACCTTTAGAGTGTTTCGCTATCCGTGCTTTCCGCCTCAGACCGGAGCTCACTTTGGTTTATAATTCTCGGCTTCATCGTTTTCATCTTCATCGTTAGTCGTACGCCCGCATGTATCCTCACGACCTGCGAGAAGGTGTGTCTAACAGAGCGCGTTTCACTCCGTACCGGGGCTTCAACCCCGAACGGTTAGCAACACGGATCAGGTTCGGCTTCTTGTACGTCTGCTTTCCTCGCTACGGGAATGAAAAGAAGCAAAAACACGAAAGCAAGGAGAAAAAAAAACATACCTTTTCATGGCCTCACGAATCCAAGGCTTCTTCCCCCCCTCCTCCTCCCCCACCTCTGAAACGTTATCCCCAGCTTGCCAAGGGTATCTCCGGTTGGATGCTAGGGTTTTAAAGGCCCTCGCTTGCTTTTGGATCTTTCATTTTGAAAGCACCGAAGTGCCGGTGCTGGCAACGAGAACCTGTCAGTTTGGAAAGACACCGAGATCTTATTCACTTCACTGGCCTCGTACGGACGGTGCAACCGGAGTGAAGAAGTCACGCGGTTTGCGGGGACAGTTTCAAAATGACACTAAAGCGGACGAAGAAGAGTGGTGGAAGAGGAGGGAATGAAGGGGGGGGGGAAGATATGAATAGAATATGTCAGGCATGATGTGGAATATAATAGATTTATGTAGACACTTTGTCTAGTCATGTCGAGTCGAGATATCAAGTGCAACAATGGATAGAACCCGGAGCGCTCAGGTTTAGCTGCCCAGGCCCGGTCCGACTTGTGTTTTATAAGGTGGAAAAATAGTTTCCACTCGAGCTGTCGGGAAAACCCGGGAGCCCGGCGAAGACGAGCGAATACGATACGATGTGTGTAGGAGCACGCACCGATGAGCTTATTATTTAATGCCCCAGCCCCAGTCTCCTTGGGAAGGTGCATCAGGCCAGTGTGCACGGTGCCGGGTTTCAGCACAGTCCGGGCATTTCCGCCTTTTGCAAGATTTTGCCACAGTGCTGATGTTTATCAATTGCTGCGCACTGCTCTGCTGCAGTTTCGACCGCTGTTACATAATCTTGATTATCAGCTTATCGAGTGGAAGAGAGCTGGGGCATGGAGCTATGGTGAGTCATCGGGGCCAAACAACCGGTGCGGGTGATGATTTATGCACTAACGTGCACTAACGAAGCGGTAAGTGTACTGTGAAGTGGTTTTGGCGAACCAGCAGAACCGGTGTACATATTGTTATGAAACATTAATGATCTAAACGAGTCGTCAATATTTTGTCAGGTGTACTCGATTGATGGTAGACATTTCGGTTCTGTGGGGGTCAGATTGTCGTAAATATTCGATTCAGTGCTGGAAGGGAGATTAATTTAATGACAGCTATTACTAAATGTCAGTTTGCCTTTGTTGACATACGCTTTACAGATGACGTTTCTGTCTGAGTACTACGATCTACTAAGGGCTTATTCAGGTGTTACTATTCATGTATTCCAGGTGCTTAATATATTCCAGGGTTTGTTCAGAGCAATTTCTTGTCGAAGGTTCTTTCATCTTTTTCATATTTTTGAGTCGTATAAAAAAAAATCTTATATTTAATTTGTGATATATTTTAAAGACGGAACATCATTTCATATTCTTTGCATATTTAACTTACAACCATGCGCTTGTTGCTTCATTTAAACCACGCACAAGATGCTTCATCGGATGATACAAACATGAGCCAGGGGAATTAATGCAAGATTGAGTGAAAACCCACACCATGCGTCTCCATGTGCTAAATTATGTATTTCTAACGTAATGACTTGGGGTACCGATTTTTCTCACCGTCAGATCAGTCGCGAAAAAAAAAAACCCAACGAACATAAGCGTTTCGAAGCGCACCTGAAAGGATTTCCAACCATGTGAGGTAATTGTTGTTTAATAATTGATTGGATCCCCTAGCCCCGAAAACTCCTTCATCCTTTTTAGGCGCAGGGGGTCTCAAGCACCACCATCGTTGATTACAGTTTAAGATAAGAGCGTCCACCCTTTCGCATGTTATCAAGCGAATGACGCAATACTGAGAACACTGTTTGCATTCATTCTCCAACAGGCTGGAACGAAAAGAACCGAAAAATTAAAATCAGCAAATGTTGCAAAAGTTTTCAAGAGGAATAGTAGCCCTTTGTATAGCTCTTTGCAATCCTTCCTGGCAACAAAATAAGGGACAAAGCGACGGTCACAATACACAAAAAAACAAGATCCAAATCTCCTCACATCAACCCGGAAGCATCAGCAACCTTTTCACTCACACCGTGATGGTAATATTTTCCTCGGCTATTTCTTTTACATGCCTTTTTTTTTGCTTTGTTCCGCAAAACAAGCAAGAAACTTCTAAGTAAAATTATACTTTTTTTATGTCTTTCAAATTTATATCTCAGATCTGTTCTTGAGTGTTTCATCTTGAGGGATGCCATCTTGGTCAAAGATTTTTCCTAAATGCTGGTGGGGACGGAAAAGCTGCATTGTGCTTTTCAAGGTCTGATTTTCACATTTGTAAAACACACACACGCACACACACACAGACAGAAGTCAAGGAAATGTTTCCCTGTTCAACCAAGGAAAAACACTGAAAGTAATGGGTTTTCCATTCATCAGTAAGAGAAAAGCAAAAGTTATGTGTTATTAGGGTGGATTTTTTTTTTGCATAAAAATCTCTCTCTATCTCATAAGATTGAGAAGAAAGGAAAAGAAAAAGGAGGAAGAAATAAACGTCATCCTTGTCTTCACGTCCACTTCCATTTCCAATCGGTGCGGGAAGCCGACTTCAATCATTTCGGATTGAAATATTTGACAGGCCTCCATCGCGATATGTCTCCGCGCCATTCGCATCGGTGTGCCGACGAGAGGAAATGATGGATTGGCTTTTTCTTTTGGTTTTTCTTTTCATCCTCCCAGTGGGAATACTGTTGGTGTTCCTGTTCCTCCATTTCTACACTGGAAAATTTTCAGCAAGCCACAAATCTTGGAATGAAAAATGATCCTCCAACGAACCTGCCGGGTTTTGTAAAAAGGGAAGGTGTTAAAATTGTTTTGCCGCTTGCACTGTAGGCTTTTCCCTATATATGTGTGTGTGTGTGAGAGTGTTTTCGTGGAAGTGCCCTTCTGTAAATTTCATTCTCTTACTTTCGTGAGGAATGGGTTGGATGATGGTAAAATGTTTTGACTTAGCTTTTCTTCCACGAAGTCGGCGGTGTCATCCATTAAGTATGTTGTGGCCGTGGAAATGTCGGCGTAGGGTGACGGAGATGCCGAGAGGGTTGAGTTTCTTTTTTCTTGCACACTACAAGTAAGCGCTTCTCCAATGTCGTCTCGCAGCAATCACATAAGCAGATAAGCGTTGATCTAATTCGTTTGCAATAAGTTTGGCGCCGTTCTTTTCCTTTCTCTCGCTCTCTTGTGCTTCTCAGGCAATCAGCGTGCGCGTTGTTTTGCAAATCGGTTTTATATTCTCGGTGGGTGGACACGTTTGGTTGTGGTGGGTGTCTCAGTTTCCTATTCATCCAAGAAAAACAGAACGTGAAAGGATAACCCGATCTGTACGTAGGACGAAGATTAGACTGGATGTTGTGAAAAACGTTTCCAACAAAATTGTGAGCGATTGTGAGTACAGAGTGTGTGTCATGGAAATTCATCGTACACTTTTTTCAATGTTTATTATGGGGAAAGATTGAAAAGCTTCCCGTGCCAGTCTGCGGAAGAGAACATCTTGCCATATTCCTTGGTGCGCTGATTGTCAAGTGTTGATAACACTCACCAAGTGTCCTTGCGTCCTTCACGATAAAAGGGATGGAAAAAGAGCTCCAGGATAATCGATTCAGTTTTCCCGATGCGGAAACGAATTTCCCTTTCATTTGCTTGGGGATTTAACATATACACTCGTACCTCACCAGTTGTCAGCTGTTTTTCATGCGGCTGTTATTGGAGACGGGTTTCGTTTTGGGGGAAATTTTATTTTGGAACGAGCAAAATGGCAATTTATTTCTGTAGAAGGATTGAGATCGATTCGGATTGATTGTATGGTGAATAATGATTTAATCTTCCTTTTCTGGAGAGTGGAATGTTATTTGGAAATAGAAAGGTGAGAAATTCAACGTTTTAAAAATAGAATATTTACTAACTTATGTTTAAAAAAGAAAATAATATTATGGAAACTTAGAAAGATGTTCGATTTTCAGATTAAACTCAACATCCCTTACTATTTTATTTGCTTTTAAACAATTATATTTTTCCTTAATAACTGTATAAATGCCTTGATCTATTGCCGAATAACAAAAACACCTGCTGATAGTAAGTACAATTTCCCTCCTTTTAACAATCCGTTAAGCACCATATTTTCCATCACTGCAACAGCTGAAACTGCAAGTGAAAATATGTTTCCAAGAAAACTAAAGGATTTCTACTCCATTTACACTCCATCCTGTAGCAACTTCCTAACGAAGGCAGCCGTCATGAAAATATGAAGGCAATTAAAATATTTCCCAGCTTCAAACAAACCGAAGAAAAAAAAACGAAGATCATTAACGTACCATAACGTGCGCTTGGCATGTTAAGAATTAAACGTGTTCGTGCGTGTGTGTGTGTGTGAGGTGAAATACTCCACCCTTCCTAACACCCCCACGACGGGGGCTAGAAGATTAATGTTGTTTCGATGGATTTATTTGGAGTAAACTGGTGACACTCGGCGCTTAATACGAGTGATCGTTAAAAACGCTCCCAGGCGTTCTTGGTTGTTTGATTTATATCGCCATTCTTACCCGGCGGCCCCCGGAGTGTGCTGCCGAGGTAACGTGAACCTGGTAGTTTTTCCGTGTTGGAAAATGCCAGCCCCGGTGACATATTCCGAGCGATTCGGTGCACCTGTCGACGTACGCAAAAATCGTTTGGCTGGTTAGGCCAGTGCCGGGTATGCGGTGTGGCGTATTTATTTCCTTCCCCACAGGTTGCTTTTACCATTTGCCGCGTGCGTGGTGACGTGGCCCGGCTTCTTGAATAATGAAGTCGGTGTGCGTTTCTGTGTCAATCGGGAAGACGTAAAGAAACTGCCCGAGAAGCAACTCGGCGTACAAATTGAATTTATTATCTCATTTTTCATTTTTGAATTATGAAAAGCTGTTTTCCACGCGCGCAACTCCGGTTACCATGGTAACGCGCCGTGAGGAAAGTGTGTGTGTGTGTGTGTGTGGCGAAGGGCGGCAAAGTGACAGTTCGGTTAGAACCAAGAAGGGAGAGACCGATGTGACACTAACTTTCTTGGTGAAAGGATATTCGTTGGAAGTGGGAACCCATCGGACGGTTGTTGTGTCACCCGGGTTCTTCCATCTACTCGATGGTAAAGTGCGATCGATTCTGGTCCCTTTCCCGGCGTGGCACCTTCCGTGAGTCCGTGCTGGAAACCTTTCGGAGTAAAAATTCTAACCACCGAAACAGATGAGCGAATTCTCACATTACGACCGTGACATTAAAATTTATTTCTCTTTTTTCTCTACGCCTTTGCTGTGTTTGGTGCCAGCCTTTGTGTCTTTGTGAGGGTGATTATCGTCGAACCGAGAAAGTATTTTTACTGGGACTTCCTGCCCGTGCGAGATGGTTGTGTGTTGTTTCCCTTTCGATTTTTTCTTTCCGTTGTGTTTCATTAGCGGAAACTTTTCTGTCTTGGAAAACTTTTCCCCAATTGGAAGACTCCCTCGTTCTTTTATATGCTAGAAGCTTCAGTTGAGTTTATGGTGGTTATTTTGCCTCTTGCATGCACGGCACAGATTGACCTTTGACGAACGTGGTAAATCGGAAAATATTTCACAGCTGACTTCTTTCCAAATGGACATTATTTGTTATTGTTCTGTAGAGAAAGCAAGGGGTTTGTTGAAAAAAAGAACCCCCAAAAGCAAGGTGTGCGTGTTGGAGAAGAATTTTGACAGACACATAAGACATTTGAGCATGCAAACCGAACATACTAACAAACTAGAAGAGATTTCTCGTTTTATTAGAATGGATAAACTTAACATCCGTGGTAAACATCTATAAAACAGTTTTTTTTCTGATGTCAACACGTCACGGTATGTTTCTGTTGTGGCGTTTCAAATGTTGTTTCCGAAAATTAAATCCAATGCCTTTCTTCATTTTGTAAACGCATCGCTTTCTTCCCGGGATTGTATCTCTTGTTAGTCAAATTGTAGCACCTCTTCTTCTATGTATGGACAGCACCACTCTTCACCAGAAGTCTATAAGATGCCATGTTTCGGCTTCGTATCGGAAATTGGACTTTCGTTCATTAATCTTCCGTGCCTGTCTGTGGAAGGATGTTATTTTCCGAGTAGATTCGAAACCACTCCAAACCACACAGTCCATTTGGTACGCGCGTTTTGCCAAAATCGTAGCAGCGATTTCCATTGCTTTCGGGGAGGGTTTTTCCACCGGTCCCTTGCATGCTTTGTGCGTTCCCCGACAGGCCGGTCATCAAAACATTTATTTTAGCAACGATCAGCTGTCAGAGAGGCTGCGTGCTACACATCTGTCAATTTCTCACAGCAAACAATTAAAAACCCTGTTCGCTGTACGGAGGCGCTCGCGCGGTAATGAGCTAGAGTGAGTGAGTGGCACGATCGGGCAAATGAACCAATGGCTTCCTTCGTTGCGTGTCACATCCTGAGGCAAATGATTGCTCTTTTGGCCGCATACCGACCCCAGCTGAAGCTGGAGGATGCGTCCTGCCACGAGGGGTTTCTGTATCATTTTTCATCGTCAGGACACCGTGCTCAGGATTCTGTGGTTTGCTGGAAAAATCATTAGACTAACACTCCATCAATCCGAGATGGTCGATCGTGGATGGACGAATCGTTCGACCGAATGCAGCAGCCTGCAAGGCAGAAAAGCTGGGTTAGAAAAACATCTCCAAAGACAATCATGGTACCAGCGGGGACGCTGGAAGGATGGGAAACGTTCAATCCTTCCACAGCACCAGAATGCGATATAATTAATGACTTTTTCTATCAAATCCTATTCACAAGACGAAGACGTTCACTCCTTTCTCGAAAGGAAGCGAAAGAATCCGTCCCGAACGGACGTAGTGTTTTCGTAAGGATCATCAATTCGTTTCTTATACCACATGGGCCCCGGCACGGAAAAAACTCGAGTGGGAAGAAGCGAAACAATTTGGTCGAGAAACCTTAGTTTCGGTAACGTGTGCGAGACCGCATATAGAGCCATCACCATCCTGCAGCGAAAAAGGAAACTATCAACAAACTCAAATAGTTTTTCTTTTCCCCGGGAAGCGGATGCGTGTGTGTCCTGGCATGTGATGTTTGCTAAGCAAACTAATAACTAACTCGCACTGCTTCACACTCATCTCTGAGTCATCATGTACCGAATTCTTGAAGATCTACGCTTCACTGTGAAGTGTGCGGATGATGAAGACAGTGAACGATGGGAAATGAACTCGGGTAGTGCAACATTTTTAGCAAGCTTGGTACAAGGAACTTTCATCCAATTTTTAAGGATTAGCTCTGTTTGAACGAAAATGCTAGGACGCAGTGAACTCTTTCTAGTGCAGGAAGATACAGCTAATAGAAGAAGATTTTTGTTTGCTTTTTTGTGTAAATATAGCATTAGCATACTGGTAAACTTTAATTTAGGACCCTTTCCTACTTAACATTTACTTTTTCGTGTTTATATTTCAAATGAGACTGCTATGATTAATGAGTCGTTAAGCTTACTCGAATCTCAATTGAATATTATGTTGATTGTAACACAATTAGGCATATATTAAACTGGATATTGTAGAGCAGATATATCCTCAAACAAAGTTGCATTCATTTTTTGATGTTTTCACAAATAAGCAATGACATGTATGAAGACCACATCAGAGTTATTCTATGTCTATTAGACCACTCTCAAGACTCTTCGTTACAACTCAGATTTAAGATGTTACTCTACTACGTAACACAGATATGAGAACAGTTACATCTTGCGATATCTTAAGCTGGATAGGGCTATTCCAGAGATACTCCTCCATATCATAGTCGACTTATTGATAGCTTAATCGACTTATTGATACCACGAAATTGGAGAGTCACTCCTCAACTACTGGGGAACGGTCCAGATGGGATTTTGGTCCTGGTCCGTCGTGTGAATGTCTGGAGTAGATACCACTAATCCACCGAAACGCCCCAGAGATACTCATATCACATCATATAAAAGTTGATCCAGTGTCTAGACGGGGTGGTATAACTCTTCAGTAGTACCTTTCAAAGAAGTTACGGACAGTTCGAAGATTGCGTAAATTTCGATAGAAAGTCCTTAACAGTATGAATAACCGAGTGGATCTTTAATTTAAATTTTCTCCAATTATGTACTTATTAATCACTTCTTATGGGATCAGGAACCAAATCGAACTATGGAGTGCCAAATAGTGATAAATAAATGACGAAAAACCTGGGACATAAACTTCTACCAGGCAAGACACATGCTAATAAAAGTCAGCTACTGTTTCAGTTTCCGTGCGTGACTGAACGTTATGAAAAAAATGGCTGCCCATTTCCCTACGCTCATGTATGTGTCAGTCCAGGTTAGATGGTTTGTTACCGACAGTTACCAACATCCAAACCGGTAGCTAGTTGGTGCGGATTGCAGTAGTTGCAAATGGAGCATCTACTATCGAACCCGGTACATCAACAGCTCTCCCTCCGAAGGGGTGGTAATGCTGTAAAACGGGCCGTGTGGTACACGATCACGATCCTCACGTCCGATCACGTGCGATCAGCCATTTCGAATGGAGATCCCTTACTCCGTGTCTTCCACCCTCAGCGCTGTATGTCCATACAGACACACACTGGCCCTAACGAAACGAAAACGAAAAGAACGGCAACCAAGGAAAGACAGACCACGGAGTTGGAACCATACTCCAGAAGTGTACATGTATGTGTGTGTGTATAACCATCTCACGATCTCGCAAGTTCCGGGGGCACAATTAAATCAGCTGATTTATGTTTTGAAATTAGTTTTCGTGCCCCCGTTTTCGCCTTCCCTTCGCGATGCTCCGTTGGTCCAGTTTTATTTCTTTGCACCTCCCAGTCCGAGAACCGGTTCAAAGTGTACCCTTCCCCTGCTCTTCTCTTCCTACCTTCTTACGGTTTCTTGTAGCATGAATCTGCGTTTCTTGAGGTTTGCCCGTAGGGTCTCCTCTAATGTTACTTGCATGTCTTTCTTTCACCTTCTCCGTTTGCCTTTTTGTGTTGTTGCTGTTTCCATATGTTGGCTTCTGTTTATCGTTTCGAGGTTTAGGCTTTTTTATACCAAACCCACCACCCGCTCGCCCTGTACGATCGGCTTACGGTGTTCGTGGGTCGTCTCGCGATGCAGCAGTAGGTACGGAAGGGTACGTACCTGATGTATGTTATTGTCGTTTTTCTGTTTTCTTGCTGTGATGCTGGATGGTTGATCGTATCCATTTGCGTCGCTAGTGGCGGATCGTGCTGCCGGACCTCGGATCCCCTCGTCTGGACTCTTCCACTCCCCCGATTGCTGCAAGTTACAAAAGAAAAGAAGCTCAGTAGTAAAAGCCTTTTTTCCCTTTTGCAGTAGAAGGGGTCGTGGAGTGTGTATGCGTTAGAGTTGTTTCGTTTTTGTTCCTTCTCGCCTCTAATTTATGTTATGCCTCGATCACGTTTACGACTTTTTATTATTCGTTTTAATACATGCTGCCGGAGCAGGGTTTGGCGAACGAGGGCTTTTGATTCGGTCCTGCGGTTTTTTTGTTTTGCTGTAGTTAGGAGTCCCTGAAGGCACGATCCAAGTGTCAAGTGTCTGTGAAAGAGGCGATAGTGGGTTGGAGCGGTGACCAGGAAACGTTGGCAACAGCAGCACCCTCAGCTTGGGTCACAGTAAATTGGCTGCAAGATTTCTATCTCTTCACCAGAACTTCACCAGCGATGGGATGGGCAACGTAAGAGAAGTGATCGAAGGAATCAGTTCCTCAAAACCCTTTGAGGTCCGAAATCTGAGACCTTTATGGTTAGATCTGTTGCTTAGTGTCACGATTAAGTGAGGCGCAATTTCTTGCTCATCTCGCTAAGCACAGGCGGTAAGCTAGACACTACGATTGGACGCATCGAATGATTCCGTCGTCTGTTAGGTTTGGAAAAAGTAAGAAAAGGGCTTTGATAAGACACCTTCTGTACCGCCTTCGTAACCAGTTTCTTTCGTTGACCCTGAACGGCAACGATTGAACCTTACGCGTGTTGTACCCAGCGGTACCGGTATCGTCTTTTTTGCTGTAGTCTGGTACGTCCTTGGTACGTACGGAGGTACACTCCTGATAAGGGAACATCAAACAAACAAACAAACAACATCGTCCGGCTAATGTTCGGAGGCTCATGTTTTCGTGTGTTTGCTTATTTTTAGACCCTCCGTCCGATTCGCTCCATGTCAAATATGTTCGTACGGCGGTGCGATAAGAGTACTCCAAGTTTTCCAACCCATCAACAAACACCCCGCCGTACGTATGGATGTCACTATCAGTTCCAAAACTCTCCCTTTGAAAGAAGGAAAAAAAACAAGCTTCTCGTTGTTCTGTATGGTACCGATAGAGTGGAGTGATTGTGACTTGAAGTTTAACAAGCCAAGGCACCACTGAGGTTCCACCAACTTTCCAACCATCTTAATCTCGTCGCTCACGTGTGTGCTTCCCTTCTGTCTGGACGCATCGCCTGCAGAACCCTTCTCATCGTCTCGCAAAACACGCCACCGTATTTAGCGATGTTTTCAATTTTGGCAACGCTTATGAATGATGATTGTACGGTGCATTTCTTTTGCCCGTGATCCCGTGTGGGATGGTATACATGCAGACTCATTCCGTTTCATCGCTTCCTTCCACGCCCTATAGCGCTAGCGATTGTTTGCCGTGTGCTAATGGATCCGCGAAACACTGACACCGGGTGCGGTAAATATGGCTGGCCGATTATGCAGCGTGCGCTCGCTTATCGCCGTCCAAATTTGCACGGCGTTTCGTTAATGATGCAGGAAGTAAACAGGGTGTGTGCGATAAAGCAGCGCTAAAAGACTGACAACTATATGGTGGGTTTAAGTGTTTATGGTTTTTTTTTCTGCGTACGTTTACGACAATTCCGACGAATTCGCGGATTGTTCGTGTGTGTTTTATGGATTATTTTTTTACGGATGTTCTTGTATAATAATGTTGCACTAGATTAGAATTCGTACATGAAAGAAGTGTTTACCTTGAAATAACAAAGTCTAAATCGTGATTAAACTTAGTGTTTTTTTAAACGATAAAGATGAAGGAAGACAATATCGTTAACACCTAAATAGTTACAGTAGTGGGTATTCAGTATCGGACACTTCAGTTACTAAATTCATTTACTTTTTCTTCTTTGCGATGCATTCAACTCTTCTCTAGAATTATTAAACATCATAAAACATGTGCCGTGAATTTCTTCTACTGCCTCCCTTTACGAATGTGATAAAAAGTTTTTGGTGAACTTATTTAAAGGTGTACGAATATGAAAGCCCAACTCTTTATGAAAAGTGAAAAATGAACTGAAAGATTCCTTTCATTGTGTATTCAACAAGTAATTCACACATGTTATCATCAAAGTTGTAGAGAACATTCTAACTAATGTAAAACAAATCTCAAGGTTCCTTTTATTTTTATTGTTATGCTCGATAAAAATTCTTTTCTTTGTTTTTTACTCAATGAATTTGTAAAAAGTCTTTCAAATAATTAAATTCTAAGGATTCACCAATCTTGAGACGATATTTTCTTTCTTTTCAGCAGTCTTCTTTTCAGATCTAATTCGAATCAGTTTCATTCGTAAGGTACATCCTGAATTATGAGTTTCAACACTCTTTGTTATCGGGCTAAAGAACCGAAAAATAACCCTGTAGGTCACCCAAAACACTGCTTGTACTTGTGGTGACCTGCTTTTTATTAACTCTATAAACAAAATCGCATTTTTCTCATCCAGCAACTGGTTATTCTCTAAACTTTTTCTTCTTCTTTTCACCCTCAGGACATCAACAACCTCTGGCAGATCAATCGTTAAACGCATCCAACCATCGAATCGATCTATTCTCATGCATCGTACCGGAAGGAAGGAATCTACCAGGTAATGGGAAAACTTTCCCCATTTTACTGCCAACCTTCTCTTTGATTATCTCCCACACGTCCTCGGTGCGTGTTTGTTCCGGGCGGGAAAAGAAAGACAAAAGTGTCTTATCGTAATTTTTCCATCCGATTGAACGGTGAAAAGTGAATCGCGTCGTAACATTCGCTGCAACCTGCCATCCGGATTGGATGTCATTCGCCCTGTATCGACAGTGCCAAACCTCCCGTTCCTTTCCCGGTAGGATAGGGAAGTTTAAAGCCATCCCGGGTTTTGCTGAAGGTGGGTCGAGGTGGTAAGGAATAGCTATTGCGTCGTCGTTACCTTAGGGATGACGTAGTTACGACACCGAATGCGTTGCGCCTCTGAACCTGGAGGCCTGGCCTTATAGGAAAATGTACGCACAACGCACAGTTGGTGGCAGCAGCAGAAGCAGCGGAAGCGATGGGTTTGGAAGTGGACACAAAAACCCAGCAAGCTCCACTCCATTATTACGGTGTATTGCGTTTTATTTTTATTATTATGAAATTTTTGATACGATTTGATTACGCGAGTGCGCGCCTTTCTTCGTCCTCCACGTTCGTGTACGCGTGAGTGCTACAGAGATGTGAGTGTTTTTGAGCGATTTCGGTAGTCCCTTTGTTCGGTGTCCCGGGTAGAAATGTGTCCCCTCGCACATTGGAAGGTTGGAGGTTGGCGTACCATCATTCCCTGTTGGTTGGACGGGATATACTTGGGTGAAAAGGGATTTTTAGTATGCGTCCCCTACGCGGCGCATCCTGTTGCTTCGTTATACACGCTGCTCTCCGTATTGGTGAGGAGTTGTAGACAGTGGAACTGTGTGCGTGCACGCTTTATTGCAGGATTTCGTTTCCTATTCCCATACGCAGCATCAACCCTTGTTGGGTTGAAGGATCAAAACGAAAACCTCCTCTAGGGGATGAACGAATCAATTGCGTCGTGTTCGTTTACTATGGCTTTTTTCCAAAACTCGAAACACCAAGAGTGCATTTCCAGTAAAATGCTAGAGCATTTGGAACGAACAAAGCAACACCCACCCCCGGGGCTGGTCAAAGTCCAACCGGTAGTATGCTCGTTATAAATACAACGATTGGAATGGGGATTCGCTCGTCAGTAGGGTTTAAGAGTTTTGTTCGGAAATTTTTGCCTACCCTGCAGCTTACATGAAAACTTTGGAAGTAGATTCTTCCCAGAACTATGCCATATACAGGGCGAATCATTTGGGTGTACGCTGGGTAGTTGAGCTAGAAGTTAAGAACCTTCCCATACACAACTCCTTTTGTGGATAGTTTGCACAGTACAGTCCGGGAAAGTACATCCTACCAATGGCTTGCCATCAAAAGAAATGTGTCCTTTTGCAAACTAACGTTTGCCAATAGCAAGAATTCGCTGCAGAAGACATTTTCCCCGAACAGGTACTTGAAATATTGTTTCGCCTTAATAAGAGAGGTTTTTCTAAAATTAAGAACAAACTTTGTTCCGTGCGAGTCAGGGACAGGGAACTGCGCTTCAAAAATTGTGCACTTCTTTCTTCTGCGCCCCGAAGCAGTGTTACATCATTTCCGTTTACATTTACCCACCCCTAAGCCAGGAAACTTCTCTTCCGTTCAACCCTGATACGCAATAACCGTTTCACCCTCTCTCTTTCGGTTGAACGCACACACGCAAAAGGGGAGGAAGTTTTATCCCGAATCTGAATCCCAGTGCTCGCTGGAACACTTCTACCATCAGGACTGACTTGGCAGTAGACATTTATGCCCATTTCCTGACCATCGCTGTGCTCGTGTCCTTTTGCTGTATATATTTATATATTAAACACACAGGTCACTGTGTCCTTCCAGCGGTACCGAAAAGGGGATGAAAATGGATTTTTTTTTCTCTTCGTTCTGTTACATTGGTGAGAGATTTAGATTTTGCTTATCCCCATTTATTGTCCATCTAGTTTGCGAGGGACGTTTGTGTCTTCATACTTGTGTGAGTTGATTTTTCCGATACGAATATTTTCCAGCCTCGATATGTAACTGACCATACGCAGAATTTAACATCAATTTCCTCAAATTTTTCATCGAGGAGAAAAAGTTAGTCAAACTGGACGGATATTTTGCAGTAAGATGGAGGAGCGCCTACTGCTCAGTATGTTTGGGTCCAATGGCAGAAAATGGGTTTTGAATTCTGGGAAAGATTTAAAGATAATTTTGTAGATTGCTCACTTGAGAAACAGCATATTAATCACTCACTTTCGTTTTTCTTGGAAGGGATAGGAACCGACTAAGCGAGCGCGTTTACCGTGTCAATTTATAAAATTTGATACTATCTTTGCTAAACTTAGTTTACGTTGACCTGTTTTACGTATCCTTAAGATCGTAAATAAGTTTATGCTTAAATTGTGTTCCAGAGTATGCCATTAACAGAAAAAAATTCTCAAAAATGACACTTTCTCCAAGAAGGATCTATTTTTGAACTGGAAAGGAGTAAACCAGAAATACTTAAGCGATAGTCAGTAAGGTGTCATTAACGTGAAATGACACATGGGCCGGTAAATATCCGGTAGAATACAACATCCCACGGCAGCAGTTAATTAAAGTCACTCGATCGATCTTTGCCAAAGGATACGATGCTCCATTCATCTTTCCGTTCAACTGAAAGCCATTTGCCACGAGGGAGGGGGGAGGAGGGGAGGGGGAGGAGGCGGGGGTGAATTGGGTACGGGAACCCACAACAAGCAATCAAGCTCTCCGGGGATGGAAATAGATCGATCGTTCGGTGCAATCAATTCCATCCCCGGACGAGAATCTCCTTTCCCTTTTCTTTTCGCAAACGTTCAAAAGGTTTTACCGTAGCGTGACAAATGTCACCGGCTGGAAAATGGGGAAAAACCGTTCGAATGTGATTCGCCTCAGCGTTTGATTGATTTTATTGCAATGTGCCACCGTGAAAGCTCGATTGCAAGCGATTGAGAACTGGCAAATGTGCTTAAGCGAAAGAAAGACATAATTTATGTCTTCCGCTCGTGCTGCCACCACCATCGCCGGGTTCTGTGGGCGACGTGGGGGAGGTGGGAGGGAATCTTATTGTCAACTACTCATCACCATCATCATCATCATCCCGCGCCAAAACTGCATCTGTGAATCGAGCAAAATGGACGATTAATTAAATTTAATTTCATTAGTACCATTAACTTAATTAAAAGTGAAAGCGAAGCCGTGCGCGTCTCAGCACGCGGAAAACCCTCAACCCCGGGCCGGGGAAAACACATAGTGAAGAATCGTTTTTGAAGAGGGCCCACCACTCCACCGGTGAAGTGCTTCGTTCTTCGTCTACACGCGTAATGAAGTGCCGCACGAGAAGAGCCTTCTAATGCTCTGGCCACTGACAAAGGTTCGATGTGGGAAAGGAAACTATAAGAGCTCGAGCGCCGAGAATATCGAGCCCGGGCCGAAGTTTTCCGCGTGATAATGGGATAATTTTTTTATGGCACCGTTGAGAGATGAGCAAATATTGACGGACGGCGAGTAGGGAGTTTGCGCACGCTAATCAATAAAGTATGAAGGCGCGTTCGTTTCACTCCCCCGTTGTGGTATGACATTTCAGCCGAGCTACTTTCATGCACTAAGAAGAGTGTTTATGAAGCGCAGTTAAGTACTACTGCAGGATAAAACGAAGCATTTCTTTTCGAGAAGTGTTAAAATATTTACACGCTTTATTTACTTTCGCGATTAAATTCATCTTGGCAGAGTAATTGTTCGGTTAGTATGTTTTTTTTTTCCATCCCACTCTGGTGAGCTGGGAAAACCATTTTCCGCAAGCGGTTCACCGAATCACATCCTAAAATGGGTCCGCTTTAGAACAGCTTAAAACTTAATTTGCAATCCTGCGAAAATCTCATCCATCACATTTAACTGCAGCTAAGGCGCGTTTTAATGATCTTCCTGTTTCTCCCTAGATGACTGTTTCTCCCGGTCTCCACCTCCCGGCAGGAAGTTAATCGTCCAGTAAACTTTCCACCGCTGATGGTGAATCTATGCTAATTTCTGGCACCCGCCGAAAGCCTGGGATGAAAAATATCGGCTCAAACGCACGCGAAACTTTATGTCGCTGTCTATATAGAAGGCTTAAGCACCCATTGATTGCTTCTGCGTACGGGGTAAATCCTGCCCATAAAGTCCTGTGACTCTGCCACTGCACGTTTCACACTGGGGTGATTTTCTTTCTCTCTCTCTCTCTCTCTCTCTTTCTCTTCCGTCCTGTTGCTTGCACTTTGCACCCGGGCGTCCGGAAGCGATATAAAAGGTCCAGGCTTTCCCAAAAAAATAAAGGGAGATTTCCGTTCTAACCCTCTCTTCCTGCACATTCTGACTTACAGCGGAGTTACAGCTGGAAAAAAAACTTTCGTAGGGGAATAAAAAGAGTTGTAAAAGGACTCACTTTGAACCCCCGCTCTCCGCTCGTGGCGAAACTGTAAAAACCATCCAACCGTACCGGAAGCGCACAAATCTCAATTACATTCAAATGCGTACGGGTTGTAAGCGTGTGCGATTTTTATTCGCCTTGTTTCGGACCGTTTTTTTCACCGTCACTACTTCACACACCACTCCACGAAGGTTTCGTGCACCGAGGGCACACGGACAGCGACCGGAAGCCACAAACGGCACAAAACGGGTCAATCCGGAAATGAAAATCCATGGCCTAGCCATCCATTTCACCCCTTTTTTGGGGGGGTGGGTGTGGGGTGAGGCGCCACAAAAACGCGTCACCTCGGAAAAGGGACGAGTGTGCCAAGCGAAGTTGAACCGAAGAACGCATAATCCTTCCTGCAGTGTATCCCGAAACCGTCCCATAGCAAGGATGTCATTGGGCTTACGTGTACGTGTACGTGTGTGTGTATGTGTGGCAAAGGGCGAAGAAGGACATAAATTTCCAGCGCCATAAAATCTTAAACGCTCGTAAACGGGTAATGGTGGCTGATTTACATTTACATCAGGAAGTATCCAACTGTGTAAGCGCGATAGCGCGTCACTACTACCTCATCCACCGTGCATTGGTTTTTGCCTTTTCTCTCACCGGCTTCCGGAACAGTTTTTCAGCTCAGGTTTTCATCGTTTGGGTTTGGCTTCGGTTTGCCGTATATGAGCGTTAAGGTAGTAAAGGTGGTTTAATCCTGCGTGCCTACGGGATCATCGGTATCGTGTATGGTTCGCAGGATGAGCAGCAGAGCTTTCGCATCGCACTCCCGGTCCAATTCGTGCCCGGCGAAGTTTACAATCTTGCCCGGAATGGCCCGTCTGTCCGTTGACTACCGTTACCGTGAAATGTGTGGAAGAAGTTTATCTCGTTTTTACATACTTCAGTGGCTAAATTATGGAACCATTGGACAAAGCACATACACGTACGCACGCAGACGCTCAATGTCGGGATTTAGAAGAATGAAGAAAGGAAGTCTTAATAGACGTTCACAAGGAAATGCTGTTTGATTTTTTGTTTAATAGTTTCTTTAATTTATTACTGTGTTTTTGATCTTCTGTTAAATCAACTATTGTTTGTACTAACAAATTTGTTATTTCTATTTGTTTGTTAATTTAATTTTGGATTTTATAATCTTATATCTAACTGCATTTCATGTTTTTGTTACTTTTTTACTTTTATCTTCTTCGTTCCTTTCTTTATTTTATCATTGTAATATTTATCTGTGTTTTATTATTATATTTTTCACTTTTATCTTCTTCGTTCATTTATTTTTTTTTTGTAATATTTATGTGAATTATTATTATATATTTTTTCTTTTATCTTAGTCGTTCATTTCTTTATTTTATCATTGTAATTTATAATTGTTCATCATTCATATGTTTCATTGATTTATTCCATTTATAAGTTAAGATCTTATTTCTCCTCTCACTTCATTTCCTTTAAACTTTTATAAAAAAATATTATGCATATTTTCCCCTCAAAAAAAAAAAACCCAATAAAAATGACTGTCCAAACATGAACATATTCCAGCTCCTGATAACGATCCGGCAGACGGAAGGAACAATGTATGCAACTGACATTATTTGCACTGTGCCAGAACCTTTTTCACTCTCTGATTCATGTTCATAAAGCAGAAGCAGATGATTCGATTTCCGCCCGAAATAGTGCCGGCCTTTCGGATGCACCGTAAAACAAAAGAACCAAAGAAAGAAAAGAAATCTGCCATAGCAGTAACAATTTCGTAAGATCTGATTCCTCTATAAAATTCTTCGCTTCCCTCCACGTACGGTACAACTTTTTGCGAACCGGAACGAAAATGGACTTATCAGAAGTTTCATAGCTTTCGTTCTGCCCAGAAGCACGAAGCGACGGGAAGGTTAGAGAGAAAGTTTTGGTTCGTTGTTACAGCACGAGCAGAACCCTTGGATCTTCGCATGCCGCGTGACTATTATGTGGGAAGTATGTGGGGGGCTAGAGCATATAAAATTTTTATGTTCCTGCAATCATCCAGCGAAGTCAAGTGCGAGGACTTTCATTTGCCCCTTTGCGGTGGTGCATCGGTGAGTGACTGACGATTGACTACCCTGTTCTGGTGATGCGGAAGGGTCGTGAGGTGGTTGGTTGTTCTCGTGCTTCGTGGAAAACTTCCCGGAAAATGTAAGAACTTTGATACGGGTAAAGAAAGTACTTTCCCCGGCAGGTCGTGTGCGCTCATATGAGGGAGATGTTTCTTTCTTTTTTCCCGAGTTTCGCAGCTCCTTTTTGATGATATGTAAAAGATGTCCGATTTTTCAGTCTGTTAATACTGCTCGCAGAGAAACCTTCTGCACACGCTCGTTTTTAAGAGGATAATAAAATCAAATAAAAAAAAACCTCCGAGAAGAAAAATGCTCACAAAACCGTACATTACTTGTCCGGTACTTGTACTTGTCCGGTCGTCCGGTAGAGTGGATGTGTGTTTTATGCGCGCATCATCAAGCGTATGGAGCTGTGGGCATGATATGTGAATTTTATGACTGATTTTGGTTCCGGCCTTTCTTTGCTCCTCTTTCACAACAACACAAAAAAACGCTTTAAAAAGGAAGAGATGTTTTTATTTATTTTTAAATCGCACACGTGGTCGCACACCCATTCGCGCTTGCCGGAAGGAGGAAGTTTTTCATTCGATTAAACTTACAGCAATAAATGTGTAATGATGTGGAAAAACGACACTGTGCTTCACATTTTCTTACCGTTTAACGCAAATTGGAATTTGGATATGAATTTGTAAAAAGCCTTCCGTCCCCAAAAGGAACCAGGTGGGCTTTAGCCTTTTTCCGTGGGTTCCTGTAAGCGGCACCCGGTACAGGGGAGTGTACATCCTTGTTTTAATCTAAATGTAACACTTTCTCGTTAAAAATGGAGGGAAGGCCAAATGGGCCCAAAATTAACACGTTATAGCAAAGCAGCGTTGGTTCATGCTCAATTTGCATGCTTTAACTGGTTGAAACATTAATGCTCCGTTTCTTGTTAAACAATGGGAATGAAATGGTTGGGGGTGTGCGAATAGGCGGACCAGCCTCACGTGTGTGAGCTTACCCTTTTTTTTATTCTCTCACAAGCTTTGCCACCGAAAAAGGGGTTTTAGCATATGTAAATTTTATCGATTTAAAAATACCTCCATCCACAGTACGTTCTGGTGCTTCGATTATCTTTCTCGGGCCAGGCTTTGGGATGTGTCCTTTCGAGAATGGCAGGATTCGGTTTAGCTTGTAGTAAGCTTGTTCGCGTCCAATATACACACGTACAATTAGTTGGGAATGTACATCATTGCTTTTAATTGGATAGAAAGAAATCAGTGACGGTGGATGTATTGCAACTAAACATTAAGGGAAAGTGTGTTGTGTTATCAAATTATAATTTTTGGTATACTAGAAATCATTTCAATATCAATATCGTCTGTTATTGTCTAGACATCGGTACGTCCTGAAAATGAGCATTCATTTTAAGATACTACTTAAAAAAACAATATTAATTAAAAACTTAATATGAGAGATAAAACCATCATCACTAGCTCTCATAATGTCAGTTTCTGTCAATTACGCTTTAGAAGCGCCATCTGGGTGCAAATTTCTAAAGCTTTATGTGTGTTTTTCCTTATTTTACTTATTAATTAGCCGCTGTTTTTAATAAACATTAACAAACTCATTACAAGATCCATGCATATGAATTTCCTATCCGGACCATAGAAACCGTACCCTCTGAATATGAAAACTTCCAATCTGAGCCTCTCATTCTGTTATAATCCTGTCTTTGTTCCTTGGTCGCACTCTAGCAATGCTAGTAAACGGCAGAATGTTTTCCAGGTTCGATACACCAGCAACCACCAGTGCCAGGGTCAGTAGCGCTATTATGGGCCCCTGCACTCCATTTACAACCTTTTGCTGCTCGGCAGTACCCAATATAAACTCAACCGGTCTATGCCTGATGACACTCAGCGGGGAGTTGACCGGGCCGGAAAACGGAATCCCATCAGGGGGTGGGAAACCGCGTGCAATCTAATGAAAATGTGTATCACTTGCTGTTCGCTTTCAGCTTCGTTTCAGCATAACGTTTTGCTTTGTTTCGGTGTTCGTTAGTCCAGGGCTAGGTTAAAACAAAAAAAAAGATGGTTTTTTTTATTAAGACTTTATCTCGCGACCATCTTGCTATGTATATTTTTTTCTACTCGTGTGCACTACGGTCTCTTTGTTCGGTATTAATTTTCACCCGAGCGTCCGTTTTCCACGAAAATGGTCACCGTTGTGCGACCGTGTCGTTTCGTCGAGGGACACACTTTGAGGATGTATCAATTCCGGGTATTTTGAGCAGCTTTCAAGGTACATCCGCGGGTACGACCGGATCGTTTTGGGGGAGAAAGTTTCCAACGGTACGAAGGCACAATATTGGTGGCAATATTGGGACCGTCCAGGATGTCCGGTGGTGAAAATCAAACGACTGCTTCAGCGGGAGTGTATGTGCATGAAAATAAACTCCGAAGGATGAGGGCCGAGCTTTTCACATAGGTGAAACACATAGAAGGTACGACAGCTCTGAACGAGCCGGTCGCCGATGGCGATAAATTAATTGAAAGTAAATGAAACTTTTCTTGTCCGAAACTGCTGCCCGGCGTATGTTGCTTGTGTCCTGGTTTAGTTTTTATGCCATAGTGTGCTTCATTTGCTTTCAATTATACTGTTTTTATGAATAATCGGTTGTGGAAATGGTTGTTTAAGTTATTTTAAACAAAACAGCCACTTATATTGCCCAAAGTTGTACAATATACACAGTGAATTTGTTATCTGAATTGCCGAAATCAATTTTAGCTTAAAGCAATTAGCTACTGAATACTCTTAGTACGTAAGAAACAATCGTTCAATAGCCTTCCCTCTTAGTATAAGGGTACTGAAGATCGGAACAATTGTGGAATGTAATGCTGTCATTAAAATAATTGCCGACTTCCTACTCTACCAAACCTTGGTTCGGACCAATAAAAGGGTTTCCATTTTGAATCCTCAAAAAAGGAAAAAACGTATAAAAAAAGTCATTAAAATGATCGTCACTTAACAAAAGACAGTAACTTTGAGAGTGATTTCCCAACCGCTTGAAATCCATTATAACAATATAACAATTAAATGGTTCTTTTGATTGAAAACACTTCCTTCCTTGAATAGTATGAATTCAATAGCTTAAAATATGCGTCAAATACTATCTGCTTCACATAAAATATCAGTTTCAAAAATACATGATTAGTTATCTTACTTGTTGAACAATTTTGTACAGCGTAGAATTGAACTTTTAGTAAAAACAGCACCCTATCATGTTGGATAGTACACAATACACGACGGTTGTAACGAGCATACTACCGCGAAAAGCAGCGATAGGAGTAAAGAAAAGGAACTAGGGAAAAATTAAATTCCTTCACGCTTTGTGGCAGCAGAAGTGGAAAACAAGTCGTATTAAAAGGATTGAACAAATTAATGGTTGATACTACACCAACTCGTTTCGGTAAATACGCACACAACTTGAGCAACTTTTCTCCCTGTTCCCCGGAAGTTTCCCCACATCACCCTTTGCTGCTTCGGAGTCGGACCCGGAGCGAGAGTGTAATGAGTGCCCGATAGGCATTTCGGGCTGGCGCCTCTTCCAGGAAAGGAAACCTTGCATGACGACCTTCACACGGGGTGGGGTTGGGGATTTGTGAGATTCGTGCCGTTAAGGAAGCGCCCGGAACAATTGTGCTGCGGAGCTGAAGCCGTACGAATTACATATCTTTAATTTATCTTCCATCCAATATCGTCTTCTCCGGCAGCATCCGTGTCCGTATTTCATGCCGGATAAAAGCTGCTTATGGTAATAGGCAGCGTAGGGTTACACGGACGGACTGGCGAACGGACGGACAAGTTGATCACGTAGGACCCATGTGCGATTTGCCTTTCAGCGCTGAAGGACGCAAAACCGAGAGGCGCACGTCACGAGGGCTTTGCCGAAAGGGAAATCGTTTATCTTCTTTTATTTGATTACTTTTCTTTCACTCAACGGCGGGAGGCATGGGGAAAAGTGGACGAATTCAAGTAAATGCTGCTTTAAGAAATGGAAATGATGCGCAGACATTCCCCATGGGCGTTGAAGAATTTTGAAGAAAGTGAGCTACTTTTCGGAGAATTGAATAAGCAGTCCTTGGCTATTGACTGGGAATAGAAATTGGAAGGAAGTTGCAGCCTTGCAAATAATTTCTTCCCTTGGACGAGTGGGATTGAATGTTGTGGAGTTAGTAATGAATTGAAGTATAAAGTTCTAATTTTAGAATAACTTAAGAACTACTAGTTGCAAGTATTTTACGGCTAATCCTACGACCATCTTATGCAAATGACAGACACTGTGCAGAAATTTTGAGAATGTCCTTAGTGCTTTAATGTTAGAGCAAAACCCGTTCCAATAGAGATTTATAGAGTAGCCTCTTGGACGTAGCAGTGCTAATTGAGAGGCTAATACGGTAGACTACACTTTTCAAGCGATAATAGCTTAGTTCTGGAGTGAATCCTTTCAGGCAGATAGCATAAATCTTTGAATATCTATTTATACCCTTTGAACAAACTATCCGAGAAGATGCGATTCTTTTGTTGGTTCTCTTACTAAAAGTAAATGTGTAAACATGATTGCAAATGAGCTGTTTTGTTGTTTGGGCTCTACTGAAATGATTGTCATCATTTCACGTCATCATCACACCAGAGTATCTCATAAACTCCGGTGTCTCTAGAGAATGTGAGGGAAAATCCTTAAACTTTAGTTTTAGCAAAGATTCCTCAATAAAAAATTGGATAACTTGTGTTACTACTATCGTTCCCGCCCTTCAGTTGAATTGTCAAACGGGTACAGCCGGGAAGATAATGGGACAGCACAGCACGTGCAATCACTTCCCTAGAGTCGTAAAAACTGATCGTAGTCTGGCATTAGGTACCCCTTTTTTTCGTAAATGCCACGCCGGGTAAAAGGGTGAATGCATTGGCTTTCATTCCAGACGCAAGCCCGAAATGGTTCGTATGACAGTGACGAAAGCGGTTAAGCTGAACTGGTCAAGGGAAATAAATTCCGTACTCCCATATCTGAGCCCGTCCATCTTGGGATGGCTTTGGGTTACTAGGATGCCCGTTGCCAGGGCGATGTGGGATAAGGATTTTACGGACGATTTCACTACCGTACCGGGATGTACGCCATTTCACTTCGGAGTAGGAGGCATCCGGTTGCATTTTTGCTCTTCTCCCTCCCACACCACCTCCCCTTTGGGAAGGCAAGGGTACGATAAGGGATGCCTTTCTTGCTGGTTGCCGGGACCGGAAAGTGTCTCTAAAACCCGGAACGGTAGTCGTAATAATCGATAATATATCGCTCGTGGTCAAGGAAAAGCCAATTTCCTGTAGGCATAAATTTGAGCACCGGATCGATAAGGGAAACCTTACGGTGAAGGGATACCGTTTCGTGGGGTGTCTTAGAAGATGATTCCGAGAAACTACTTAAATTCTCATTCGGAAAAGTCCATCACGGTTGTTTGGATGGTTTTTTTCCACTCTCTCTCTCTTCCTCTCTCTCTCTCGCGCTCTTTAGGAGGTCAATTTTAAACGTCCCAGTTGATGGGCCTTTGTTCTGCTATTGACAGACAGCTGTCCTGCTTTGGTTTTTGTTGGAGCATAAGTTGTAAATAATGGACGTATCATTTTTCATTAATATCGTTCTCGTTCCATCCCCAAAGGGCTAATCAAAACCGTTCGGGGGAACATGAGCCTCCGTGTTGTCCGGCAGATGTTGCTGGGCGGGGCATTCTAACCTTTTGACCGATGGTGGTAGAATTTTCACCAAGAAACCCTTTCTTGCTGTGTGAAGAAAAGTTTCCTCTAAAAGTCATTTCCCGGCAGCCGATGTCTGACAGTGGATGTGTTTCCCATCGGAAGAGAAATGACTCTTTTGGGGTTGCAAAAGTTCGACTATTTGAATTAAAACGCCTACAATCCATCCAGTTGTCTGGTCACAAACCACGTCCACGGTAGTTCAAGATGTCGCTAGTTTTAGTTTGTACATCTTCGCACGATACAATATTGGCCTCTCTTGCTTAACTCTTGTACCCCCATCTCGAAGGGATTGGAAAGGCGATTGCCGATGGTTTGCTGGAGGTGTAAAATTTAATTTATTTTAATGACTGCAAAACTTTTCCCGCAATCCTCAGGATGCTGAACCTTTTACTCCCAAACAGTGACGCAGCGTTCCATCACCGGGGTGTCGTCTCCTCCGGCAGAGGGGCAGGATTTATTCTTGACGATGTCGAGTGCGTTCGACAAGTAGTCTTTTTCAATTAGATCATTAATTAACTTCACGTACGTTCTTGCGGAGGGTGAAGGATTTGATCACCCGGGTACGCTTCTTGACTTCGTCGACGGTCCCTATCACACACCCGTGGAAAGCTTTCAGCTAGCAGCTTAGCTTTTATTTAATTTTCAAGTTAAACCTAACGAACCGCAAGCAATACGATGGACGGTGACGATGGCGTTGCCGCTGTCGGTAGCTGCGGCGCCCAGAAGTAATTGGTTTCACGAAATGTTTATCTTGTTTTGGAGTTTTTGTAGCTGCCAAGGGCAACCGTTGCACAGAGCCGGGATCGATCGGTTCGAACTCCTGGTTTTATGGTGTTGCTGGTGGTGGGAAAGTATGTTTTCTCAACGAGGTGGTGTCCAGTGAGGATGCCAAGGATGTGCAAGCACACACACACACACACACGAATAGGGTGAGCGTGGTCGAATCGGTATTCGGTTCGATAACCTAGATTGAAGGTTAATCTAATATCTTTGCCAGATTGTTGGCAAGTGTGAACTGTGGGAGAAGTTTCATGGTCAAAAATAATGGAATGTATTAGTTTTATTGAAGAAGAGAAACTCAGTACTAGAAGGGATGAATCCGAAGACATATAAAGTCTAAACAATTGCAATATATTTATTAGTGTAATAGACTTTGGTGGCAAAAAGTAACGATCATGGATTAAAACATATCACCTTTCCCATTGTCCACAAAACCAAAGTCAAAATGGATTAGCTTTGGAAAGTTTGCGTATTTTACTAAGCACCACGAATTCGATAGGAGTTGGCAATGAGGGCTAGAAGTTTCACCAATTACTCTCCCTGTACGGCTAAAGTAAAAAGCAATACTTGCACGGCACCAACTAACACAAGCCATAGGCTCCTAATAAGAACGGTACGATTCACTGCACAAAATCAATTACCTGATGTTTTGGTGTTGAAGTTTGGCTGGTCAGTTTCCCAACCCGACCGTACCAGAGAGGCGAAAGATCTCCGGCTGTACGTTACACAAAAACGTTAGCTAATTAATTTTCCGCACCGGATTTATTGACAGCCCTCCGAATCCCGCACTCCGGTGTGTGTGTGGATGAATGATTTTTCATCATCGACAATTCGTAAGCTGCGGCCATATGCCATGCTGCGGATGGTTAGGAAGAGATTGTGGAAAACCCTCATCCCGTGGTGCGACTGGACATCATAAGGGAGGATGTTATGGTTGGATGTCCTGAGAAGTCTTCCTTGGAAGGAAACTCTCGGATGGAAGCTAACTTTCATATGACAACAAGCTCGAGAGGGGTGATTCTCGATAACGTTTTGATAAGAAGACGAGTTAGCGCATGTAACCCAGAGTTATCTTTCAAAGGAAGAACATACGCATTTGGGGTGAAAAGGAAATACACGGAAAATGAAATTGGCCA
Organism: Anopheles minimus; assembly: GCA_000349025.1. Taxonomy (NCBI): domain Eukaryota; kingdom Metazoa; phylum Arthropoda; class Insecta; order Diptera; family Culicidae; genus Anopheles; species Anopheles minimus. The sequence goes on along the minus strand of KB663943.1, from coordinate 10,982,337 downwards.
CATGCCGTCTATTTATTTACCCCAGAAGAAAACGTCATCCCCAAGAACGTTAGTAGGCAGTAAGGGAGTGGAGAATACATCCACACGAAGGATAACAAGATGGAGAATTCGTGTTGGAGCTGTGCAAATCCGTTTCGGTTGAAAACGTTGATCAAAGTGATTAGGGTGGTGTCTTGTTGCGAAGAAGTTTCGATGGGTCAGTTTTCCTTTCCACGCTGTTAGGTTGGAGCAGTTGGCGAGCTGGGTAGGGATTTTTCTTCCATTAAGTAGATCAAACGCACCTCAACCCAGCGAGACCGTGGGGCAGAAGCGTTTGCGTCTGTTAACGGCTTCATTTTTCTTGTCGGGTAGGCCTGTTTATAAGTGATAAAAATTGCTTCTTAATCTACTCTTGAAAGGCGTTGCCAGATACATACGCCCAGTGGTGTATGGTGTGTACATGCTTATAAACTCCCCTCCCATGAAAATCGACTTCAATAATCGTTAACAAACATTGCACCACGATAGGCTGATGGGGGAGTGTGTGGGGAAGATTTGCATGCTCCGACAACAGCTTGAATTAACAGTTTATACCGGGAGTTTTCCGTTCCTTTTGAAGATCATCTCACCAACCAGTAGCCCTCATACATTCATATCTTCCCATGTGAGCGAGAGAGGTTTGTTATTTGTTTATCTTCTACCCGCAGTTCGATTTGGGTTCAATTAAGATTGCGTTCCCAGTGCTACCCGTTGCCCAGATCGGGACGACCGGGGTATGCAGTAAACAACGAATAGGCGCAAGCACCAAATTGAACGGTGTGCCTTCAGGCGAGGACAGTACATGAGTAGTTAATTTCCGGAGCGAACACCACCCCTCCACCCTTCTTTTCCCTGCTTCCCGATTCTCTCCGAAAAATAAAACGGACAAATGAAAAATGTGCCCTCGCTCTGGGGACTACTGCCATGCAATAAAACATGGGCGAAATATTCCAATTGAAGATTTTCGCACATAAAAAAGGAAACAACAACGCATCGTTTCATCGGTATTTTGAACGGTTCCTACAGCAACGTAGAGCAGCAAGGTTCCACCACCAGGTATCAAACGTGGAATGTGGATTGCAATATTCGTTATTTCGTCTGGTAGCTCCTCGATGCTTTAGATTGAAATACAAAAAAACCCAATAAAAAGTCACTGCAATCATAGGTCGGGCTTGTTTTTGCTGTTCATGCTGTTGATTCCTTCATACTCCTGTATTTCGTGAGGGTATTATGTTACCATGTTACTTTTTCTTTAGTTTTTTAGTGCTGAGTTTCGTTGCTTGGAATCGTGAAAAAATATGTCCGTTGTTTTGTATTTCGTATTTTTTGAGGAAAAATTATTTGCACATTATATTGTTTCAAAATTACATGCTTAAATAATAAGTTTATTTCTCTGTTCAATCATTGGTTACAGCATTGTATGCGATTGTGAAATATTTCCCCATGAATCAATCAAACCAATGATGGGTTCCATTTGCATCTGCCACGGGAAATCGTTCTTCGTTATTTTAATTAACAAAAAGGTAAAACCGGAGAAATATTTTCCAATTTTCCATCCATCAGAACAGCGATCCGTGGAAAAAATCCCCACCACTTGGAACAGTGCTGTTTTTCCGAACTGACAAACCAATGCCCCAGGACAGAACCTGTTCGGTTGGTTGGGGTAGTAACGATAATAACGATTTTATGCCCAGCGCATTGCTATGTACAATGCTTTAACAAAAGAAGAAAAAAAGAGAAAGGATAAAAATGAATTGAAAACAGATAAAATGCACAATGCTGCGATCGGTTTCGTAGCCGCCGGCTAGCTCCGTTTGCACACAATCGTACATTTTACACCGCGGTGGAGTTTTCTTTCATTTCCATTCAATTATTAATAACCGATGCGGATGGGAGAACCATGGCAAAGTGCAGTTTTTTTCTCCGCTTGTGCGCAATTCGATTATGCAATGAAACGGCCACGGCGCAAACGGATGGGAAAGGAATAAAATTTCTCCGAAAGCGAAATCGATCACAAGGGTGAGTTTTCTTACGACGACCATGTTCACCAGCGAATCCTTCCATTGCGGTGGTTCATTATAATGGTAGCGTTGAGTGATGGAGTGGGAAAAGAAGCTGAACAATCCCTCTGTTACATTGCGTTCTGCAACTGGTGCAACTTTCGCCGCCGGGATGTTGGGTGGCAATTTATTTACTTAATTTATTTTTCCACGCTCAATACCGTTCGATGAGCTTGTTATGAATTCATTTGCAACTGTACTTTGCCGAGTGTTTTTCTTCATCAGCGTCAAGTGGCGGTTCTTTCAATCAACTTCATTATGTTAGTAGTATATTTACCCCGCGGTTATCGTTTTAACAAGAGCTATACGTTTTTAAGTTGTTATTAAATATTGATTTTACATCTGCTGTAGACATTCGGTTCTTTGTTTGGCGAAACGAAACACATTGAACTGTTCGGAAGCGATGGTGGTGGAATTATTTGATGGGGAAGGAAAATATTTGAGCATCCATTTGAATAAATAGCAATTAATAGCAGTTCCCACTTCTTATGTTTACTATGTGTGACAATTTGGGAGCACAAAGAAATGTGTTGGAAAGATCAAATATGATCAAGATGTGACAGAAATATGCGTTACTTTCTGAAGAAGGCATTTGTTAAAATAATTAAACAAATGCAAATTAAAAAAAAAGGTTTAACAGTATCTAAAACAGTAAAATAATAGTGTTGATGGTGTTTCAGAAGAAAACAAAAGACAAAAGATGACAATTTCTTTACGGCCATTTTCCTACAAGATACGAATCACTTTCTTAGCGCTAAGAAGACAATGTGCTCGCTTTACCTCGAATGAAAAACCGCACCAACCACAACAAGCCTTCCGAAGAAGGATGACGAATGGATCGTTTCAGCCCCCGTAAACCGATTGGCATTTCCCATCCTTCTCCTTCCACTCTCCATACTACCCAGTTGTGTAATGACGTTCTGGTTCGATTTGGTTCACCCTTACCGGGCAGCAGGAGTGATAAAGAACCGTTCCCACTTTTGCATTTCGGAAGGATGGCAAAAGGGTTTTTGGTGTGAGCGTAAATGGCATTAATTTCGGCGCCAGCCGGAGCAAAGCCCCATAACTCAGTTGTGGTTTTGTGGCCATGACTTTCTGACCCCATCGCTCACCGTCCCGATCACCACTGGGCCACCGGAGCAGCAGCAGGAGGAAATCGGATACGGTAAAGCAGGGCACAGCTTACTGACGGTGTTGCGTGCCGACGCTTGCTGTGCTGTAAATGCTGCGAAAAGTTAACGGAGAGATTTACTAATTTTATTCAATTAATCGAAACGGGAAACCACCTTTTTCCCGACGTAACCCTCCGAATCCGTTTTTCGGTCCCGAGGAATCACACGCGGTCGGTTCGAAATATGAATATTGACGGCTTCCGTAGGAATGGAACGAACTGGAATGGAGGAAAAGCCTGTTAGTTTTAAACCCACCTTGCAAACCTACCGAGCATAAGTAAATGGGACAGTGTGCGACGGTACACAATGCCGGTGAAACAATATCACACACATTTTGGGACCGTGTGCGGATGGGATCGTAAAGAATTGGGTTTTCCTTCTCCCGTAAATGTGTGCTGCCTGGGCGCGATATTGATTCTGGGTGCGAAATTAAAACGCATAAATTTACTCACAGGTTTTATGTGAGTCCTTGGTTCGGAGGTAAGAGAACAAACATATGTACATGTGTGTGCGTTTCGATGGGGCACGTCGCAGAATATGGAATAAATGAAAGCCGTGGAGTATCGAAAGCCCTGAAAATGGGTAAATTTAATACGTGAAATATGTTGCAATTGAAATTAGACTATTAAAATAAACGTATCGATTTAAAATCAATTTAGAGCTAACGTTTTGGAAATTAAAAACCAACATTTTGGGGGGTTTATTACTGAAAATTCGCTACAATAATTTTCCAATGGAGACGCCCAGTCTTTCATGATATTGTATCCCTTCAAATGTTTAAAATTGTAAGTAAATTATTTATATATATAGATCGGTACAAAAATAGCTTGCGAGATAATATTCAGATAATACATCTATTTCCCTTAACCACGTTGATAGCTAACAAAGTAAATCTGCTTACATGTGATGGATATGTATTCCGTTGACGCATGCCGTTTGTCAATCGTTCAATTTTGAAACGGGGAAAATGGCAATTTGCCGTCCTTCAATTTCCCCACCAGCTCTGGCTCGAAGGCTTGTGTTGTGAATACGCTCCCTGGGCAAAATCATTTCCACGCCCCGATCCGTTCAGATGTCGTAATATTGTACCAATTTTGGGTGATAGTTTATGGTTGATTTCACGTGCATTTCCTGCTCCGGGGATGCTCACAGCGAACTATTTAGGATAAAATTTGATTTAAAGCAGGGAAAAAAGTGCAATTTACGTGAAAGCCGCTTTTCGGAAAACGGTGGAAGAACTCAATTCCCACTGTGTTGATTGAATGAGTTCGGATATACAGATATATCTTTCTTTAGGCTTAAAAAATAGCATCAAGTTGAAAGATGCTGGAATAATCCATCCAGCTTTGCAATTGAATCATGGGAATACGATCAGTTTTCTTGTTATTTATTTACTCAAACGTTTATTGGCTTATTTATGTCACCTTCATCTTCGATCCTGAAGCTTCAAATTTTTTATTGAATTCCTTTCGCTACTACTTTTTTTTCAATGATAGCATGTACGTATTCAAAACGCATCTTTATGGTTGATTATTTTTTTCCGAACCAGAAAATAAAATAATAAATAATTTGCAATCCATCTAGATCACTCCCACGCGCAAGCATAACAATTTGTTTACGCTTGTGGATAAATAAATAACAAAACTTAAATAAGAATCCTTTCAAAATAAAATCCTATCGGCTTGTGTACTTGCGGTTACCGGGTTTGAAGGACATCTTTTCAAACACATCTCCTGTTTGCCACGATTTCCGGCTGAGCTTTTCCGTTTTGCCGTACGGTGCTGCTATTTCTGTGCATGGAGCCCGCACTCATAATCCAATCAATTCCTATCAATCTTCTTCTAGCCCAGTGAGTGGCGTGTATGTGATGAGCATGAATAAAACATCGATCCCGGGGCATGCGTTTGTTGTCGGCCTAGAGAACTATGGAACCGGAATAGGAAGAAAATAAAAAAAAAACCCAGCAGATAAGAAACCCAGGAAATAGCCATCCATTCGGTACTTTCCTATTTCTGGGAAAGAAAATGGTCCTTGAGAAGAACGCACCATTCGCACGCGGTGAAGATCGGTTTTATTTCTTGCCTGGCCCGGCATTTTCCTTTTATTGTGCGAAGGAGTTCATGTTCAAATGGGATGAAGGAAGGTGTTGAAGTAAAAATTAATTCAACCTCATGCGTTCCGGTTCTGGTGGGCTGTGCGAAATAAAACGAAATCTTCAAGAGGTTTTCCACGGGTTTAAAAAAACAAAACAGAAATGTGAATAAAATATATCGACAGAAGATCAATCGGAAGGGATTCTGAGTGAATGGAATTTTGTGATTTTTTTTCCTCTTAATATAAGCGCCATATCTTTTGCTTTTCTGAGTGGCTCTTCAAACGATCCTTATAGATCCTTAATACTATTTCAATCATACGAAACAAATAGCAATGATATATTTTTCCGAATGCTTTTGTTTCGCTTCTATTCCGTAACATCTTATATAGAAAAATAGGAAAATTGTTATAGGGAAATTCTTCATGCGGAACAAAACAATATTTCTGCAATCAAAATATTGCAGATAAGGTATGAAATGTGTTAGGTGTGCAAGGTTTTTCTGTCGCACGATAAAACATAGTCTTCAAAAAGAAAAACAAAAGAGGGAAAAAATAATCCCACTTGTTTTTCCCCAACATGCACTTTATTCTAGATTGCACATTTTTTCTTTTCTTGCACGACGCACATGCCTAAAAGACATTTTTTTAGTCGTCCACTTAAACCATCTTGGGCAGGAAAAACAAACTATCACCGCATGACGTGTGTCTCGTGTAGGTTTCCTTATCTGCAAGTGAGGATAGCGGCAGTAGCTAAAGGAAAGGATAAAGAAAAGTAGGTCCAAACTTTACGATATGATGGCCTTTTCAACTACAGCCCAGCGTGCAGTGCCTCAAGCTGTTGGCTAGTTTAGAGCTAGTGAGCCTGCCTCGCACGCTGAAAGCATGTAGTGCGATTTATGAGCCATTGGCACTCGAGGAGGGAGTAGCAAAATGGGACCAACGGCATGATTTGATGCCGGGGGGAAAAACTGTGCAGATAGTTTTGGTTTAGTGACTGTTCTTTTTTTTATTCCATGCTGGAATTGGAAGGTTTTTTCATCATATCAACAAATCTCCTTAAACGAATACAACGGGAGAGTAATAAAGTAAAGCATCTTCAGCCTAGTATCATTGTCTTCCATCACAAGTGCTGAGCAAACATGTCATTCCAAGGTGGAAGGTGGTTGAGTTTTGCATACCACCAACTTAACCCTCACTCTGGGTAGCTCTAGCAGGCTCAAGACTTTTGTACGCCATTTTTATATCCTTGCACACCTCAGCAGTTTTGGATGCGGCTGACGTTCGAACTTTCGAAACCCGAACACCCGCGCCCGGGTAGCATTGATTTGGTGCAAATTATGGTGCGATGGCAGGGTACCAAAGGTTACCACCGCTGAGAATGCTGCGAAACATTCGTGACAATGTACTGGACTTGCTTCGGTGTCGTCTTTTTTTATAGGGATGGTGTGGAAGGTTGTAGTGGTTGAAGGCAGCTGTGTGATTTGATGTGCAAGCAGATTCGTTTGTCGTGTTCGGTAAAGTGAAGGTTGTAGGCACATGGACCTAACATAAAAGTAATATGCGTAGTTTTATAAGGAGGTTAAAGAAGTTTATAACATTTTTCACAGATGATGTCAACCGGTGTTATTAACACAATTTTTAGCATGAAGAAAATTGTTGTAAAGATATGAAAGACTCTAAAAGAGTTAGTTTCAATTTCAAAATAGAATCAGAGCAGAACTTTCCGAAACACTCAACGCCTAATGTTCTGCCTGTGTTAAGGACACCAGCTGACCTTCTGCTCATGTGTGGGATTGTGTGACTGCCTTAAAGGAGGCTGGGTAGAACACTGCTCCCGAACAACGGTCACCAATTGTCACCGTTGCGGAATATCGCTCGCTCTTGGGCCTGCTGAAACTAACAGCCGCACTGACGATAAGAACCATGCCACGTAGTTTTATTGCCACGCTTTGGGTTTTGTGTTCGATGTTATTTTTTTTTCCCTTGCCCTTTTATACGCTGCTACTCTGCAGGGATACACAAAACACCCAAGTTATCATCGATGACGCAGACACACATGCATGCAACCGTACGTAAGAGTGTTTGTGATATGTTCAGCACCGAAGCAATAGGGACGGAATAGAAAGAACACACTCATCTTTCGCTTCTTGCATTTATTATTTTCCTGATAAGTCGATATCAGCCAATTTATATTCAAAAGGATTATAATTTGCTTCCTTTCGTTCACTTTCTCTTGCGTTCTGGTTGATGCTAGAATGTGTTGGGGATTTTGCAAGAAATGCGCTCATCCGTTTTGCCAACGTTGCTTATCGAACAATTCTTTTTCCTTCCGTGGGCCTTTTGTGAATAATGGTGGAGTGTTAAAGGACTTCCTAGTATTTCTTGTGACCTTGTGCCAGAATTCTGTCTCGCTTGTTGCCTCTGTTTCACGTATGATTTCTGCACATAAATATAATGAATCAAACAAATGAGAGTGTTTTTGTCTTCACAAATAGAAATGCAAACATAGTGGGGGGCCGTATAGTTACCTGGAAGATAGAAAAGATACAAATGACTGGAGTAACATTTTGTGGATTCCCTACCGAGAATAAATTTGTTTTTGTTTCATAAAATATTGATTGTACAATTTCATTTCTGTGAAAGACTAATGAAAAATCGTTGGAGGGGTAAGCTATTTCATTTATGAATTTTTCTTTCAAGATTAACTACAAATGTAACCGGTAATCTTCATTCCAAGGAAATGTTTATTCAAAATTTTCAAGGAACAATTACATCATGATTAAATATTCCAACAGGTGGCTCTAAAGTCCTTCTGTAGCTCTTAGTAGTATTATACATTATTATGAACCATCAATTTATATGGCATCGTTCTAACGCCATAATTACATTGTAAATGGCTTGCACGGAATGAAAAATAAATCCTTTTTTTACACTTTAAGTTCACTTCAAAACAATCACAATGTAATTTATGGTGCAGTTTTCCCTTGCATTTGCTGAAAATTTGCTTTTAACTTTTCCGAATGTTTTTCAATTAACCCGCAAAATTAGCATCCATTGTAGTTAAAAACTACTTTCCACAACTGGCGTGCAAAACTTTCTCCTGCACCTCGTGGCTCACATTTCATCATCGGCAGTAATATCGTGCTCTGCCGGATTCCAGATGGTTCCGTGACACCAAACAACGAAACCCATCGGTGCATTCTACCGTAGAGAGCACTGTGGTTAAGCGCGAGAACAACGTTTTGCTATTTCCAAGTTTAACCTCACCCCGTTAGTGGTAGTGTTGTGTGTTGCAAAACAATTGCTTCGGGTGCCGCGGGTTCACTACTAAATGGATGAGCGTTTTCCATCGAGAGAGAGAGAGAGATAGAGATAGTGAATGGAGGGAAAAAATAAAAGTACGCGCTTGAACGCACGTGAAAGGATTTTCCGAGTTCGCTAACCAGGTGCAGTGGAGAACCGGGATGCTAACGTTGAATGGAGAAAAAACAGAAGCATATAGGTGGCAAAAAGGCCACTTTAGGTTCAACCAATGTTGGTACGTACATGTGTGTGTGTGTGTACATTGGTCACAGGAATGTTGACCGAAGCCAAGGATTTGAGTTTATTTCCGGTTCGCTTATCCCGCTTACTGTTTTCCTTCTTTTCAGTTTATGTTTATAGGGTCGCTAGTCTGCTGTACGTGCAGTAGTGAATACAGGACAGAGAAAAGTGAAAAAGCTTTGCTAAAAAGAGTAAAAAAACAGTCGTGCATTGATGGGAAATCGATTCGCGATTTTTCACCTGCGATGCATTTTGACACTGTCGAGTTGGGAGATGCACAAAATAGGAAAAAAGCTAGAAATCGATTTCAAGTTATGATTGCTCCGTGGTGTTATTCGATAACAAGGGATCAAACCCTATTTGAAGTCATTAAAAAAATCTAATATCTCTTATATACAACTTAACATTTTTTTTCCTGATTTCTGTATAAATTTAGATGTTTTATAATTTTTTATATCTTTAACTTGACTATTTTCAAATTTCAATTATTTTATTAGGTGTTATGATCTTGATTTTTTATTTTCCTTGTTTTCTTTTTATATAAAAACACATTTTGCTTATTTTAAAAATATCTCCTCCACACAAACTATGTTTTGAATTGGTTGCAGTGCATTCATCAAAATAACAAAAAAAAAACATCCTCAATGACCCTTTCAAACCACTAGAATAGCCTCACCATACCCATGCTACGCATCCTTTGGTCTTTCTTTTATGTTGCTTTGAACTTTGAAAAACGCAAAACGACGAGTACGGTTGATGGATTTTTAGCTTGAAAAGAAGATAAAAGCCGATCCGTGCTATTTGTCGTGCTGCTTCCAAAGCCCTTAGAGAACGCACCAACAACAGCGAAAGTGATGGACGGATGATGATGCACACCGCAATGAAGGCGAGGACGGTGACAATGATCGGGGGGCAAAAGAAAAGATTCCAACCATAAAGCACCCAGCCAATCAAGCCTACCCGGCACGGTACGGCGGATGGCTGTGTCAAGAAATCCACGAGGTCAAGTCAGGTTGTCACCGCACAATGGTGATGGGACTGATTGGTAACACCCCAGCGCTTTAAGATCGCTGTCAGACTTTTCCACTACAGCGTAGAAAAAAAGGGGTCTTTGCTTTTATGTTCTAACAGCTTTTGTGTTGGAATAGTTCTTTCGGATCGTAAAGAATCGTGGGAGCGTTCCGGACGAGCAGTGAAAAGCTTCTCATCAGTGAGCGGATTGTTTGAAAAAGTGTCTAGTCGCTAATCCTTACTCCGGACTCCTGGACGGTCTTTAAATGGCGAACTTGTGAGTGAGAGCAGAACTGCAGGCTTCATTTTCTAATGATAACCATTCCTTCCTAGCTCACCCTTTAATCCTTTCTTTAATCCGTCCCGTTCCCAGGCAGTAGGACATCTAGCTCGCTCAGGCACATCGCCTCATATGGCGAGCCAATTATGAAGCAAAACCCGAACCTTCTACCGGATGTTGGAGCGAACGATGCAACACCGAAACGGAAGCGGGCAAAACCCTCAATTTGCACTGATCATGTGTCAATTGATGGCACATTGTTTGCCAATTTGAACCACCAGCGCCAGGAGACACATCGAGTGAGATATGTGTGCATAAACGGGTGGTAGTTGCATAAACTGGACCCACCAATCGATGAACTCGTATCTCGACCGGGTGGTTGGTGCGTTTTCGAAGTGGTCGTGACCGTTTCCTGTTTCCGGCCATGTCGGAAGTGAGTGCAAACTATATAGTGGGCACCAGGAAATGTCATCGTGAAGCTGTGATGGACATTTAATGATATGCACTTGTACGGCGTGTGCGGTTAGAATGTGGATAATTAAGTGTTGAGTTCAAGGTTGCATGATTATATTATTGTACGTGAAATTTAACTCTGATTAGGAAGTTGTTATTGGAAGCTGTTAAAAGCTTTAGGTCCTTGAGGAATTCGAAGCGAAACAATAGTTTGAAATTCTTAATGTCTTTTCGGAGAACTAGAGATTGTGTTTAAATAACTCAAATTACCTAATTGATCATCTTTTTATTTTAAATATAACACCACTCAGGTAACGCAACGCGCCCATCTGTGCAAATCTAATGCATTGATTAAATTCCCTTGAAATATCTCAAATACATTATGAATAGAATTCGTTGAGTTAAGAGCCAGCCGAAACCCATTGCCAAGGTTTTCGAGCAGTGGCGAACATTCCACTCCACGTTTGTGATTTCGTTCGTGTACATCACGTCGCTCTCGGTTAAAAATACATCTTCGAAATCATCTTCCAAATAATAACCTGGCTTTTTTCTCCAGCGTGCTTCCTCGCGCGCACAATAAACAACCACGTCAGTGCCAACGAACGGTGGATTCCGGTAGCAGCTGGCTATCGATCCCCAGCAATAAGGGCAACCTGCTTTGAATCGAAACCATTTTGCTTTTCCGGCCCCTTAAATCCTTATTATTCCCCGCACATCCGTAGGGTGGATTGTTGAAAAAAAAGGGCAGCGATGTAAAAACGAATCCCATATTTCCCGGCTTATCCGGATCCGGGCTCTTTTTTCCCCGAGCCCGAAAGGGTGGGCGAAATTCCCGAAAAATCGCTTGCAAGTTAGCACTTATTTATTTTGATATACTTCCTTCGGGGCGATTTATTTCTCGAAACGTTTGTGCCGGGTCGGGTCGGGAAGGAAAACACAGCCGGAAGAAGGAACCTGAACTACACGGGAGCTGGAAAGCTTTTGCCAGATTTTCCCGTGGCACCGACCAAACTGCACACGCTTGCCACACGGGGCCCAGCACGTACTAACTCTTCGATAACCAATTTCCGTCGTGTTCTAAATGGTGCTTTATGGCGTAAGCGTTAACTCGCCACTCTGATACACACACACACACATAAATAAATGTGAGGCGAAATGGCACCGTCAGGCCTATACATACATACACGCGCACACATTTTCCATGCATGTTTTTGTCGTCGCCATAATAGGAAACGTGATTTATTGGCTTAAAACACAACTCATTTATTTAATGTACTCTCCTGGTCTTATAGCTTGCCCTATCAGGAGTGCTGCGGTTCGGCGAAAAACCCCGGCTCCAGCTCAGTAACCACACCGAAACCACAATCTCCGCACCGTACCGTCCTTTCCGAGGGCTGCCTCTGTTTTCCTTTTCGGCGGCAGTTTCTTAGCGCCTAGTGTGGTTTGCTCCGAGCGAAACGGTGTCGGGGAAACGGAATCGGCTTCCCGTTCCACTTTCCGATTATGGCGATGGCTGAAGGCGGATAATTTGAGCATTGGGAACTCCACTGGTCTTTTGCACCATCCTTTTGCTTAACGTGCCGGGCAGCCAGGTCCACGGTTAACTTCTTCTGCCTAATCCTTATCCGGAGCTGCATGTTCTGGTTTTGCGGTTATCAGCGTGATTATGCGATACAACGGTTAACCGGGAGTTATTTTCCTTGATAAAAGTGCCAGGAACGTTTTAAATAAATCATTTATTAGAGTAAGATTTAGAAAGATAAAAATGTATTAGAGAAAAAGACCCGAATAGTTGATAATTATATTATTGTTTTATATTTTATTCATTATTTTATTATTTTTAGTTATTACACCTTTCTAATAATACTTTGAGGATGTTTTGGGTTTTTGAAGAATGTGTACTCCTTATTACTTTCATAAGGCTACACATCACCACATCCACCCAGAATAGAAGTGAACGCAGTCGCTTGTTTATTTATGCTTACTGAGGCAATTTTCCTTCTCCCGATGATGGAGAACTAAGGGAAATGCGTTTTCCCGTATGTAACTTCTCCTCGACACCCAAAAAGAAAAGCGAATTCTTACCGTAAGAGCGTAAAAAGAAAATAAAACCCCCCCATCCGGCGAGTGTCATGTTGGCACCGTTATCGTTTATCGCATGTTTATGCTCATGCGTTCACGTTTGGGAAGTTTTTCCATGCACGGTTTCCTGTTCGGTTGCAATAATCGCTGACGGAAATATTCGCTCGATAAATATTGCGCCCGGGGGTACGGGCTGGCTTTCGGGTGGTGCCTTATGCACGGTCGTTAAGTAACAGCTGGCACCCCAAGAAAAAAGGGGCTATTGCTCACGATCCAACCCCGGTGTACCGGCGGGAAGAAAGTGCAAGCAATTGAAATTTTGGCACCGAGTATTCACTTCATTCCAACGTGTTAGCGGGGTGGTGATACTGGAAGGGAGTCACAGGCATCACGTTAAACCCATAATCATGCAGTCCTTCTTGAATGTGTGCCTGAGAGATCAATTCGGTTTGATGAAATCTGGCTAGCGAAGGAAATATGATTAAAATACAAAAGTCCTCAGGATGACGTGTGGGGACGTTTGGTTGGATGGAAATATTTCCTTATTGGAAGTCAAAATACCACCCAGATAGCAGGCTTGCAGATAATACGATGAAGATCTTATAGTTCTTACAGGATGTATTGGCAAACAAGAAACCGCAATCTATTCGAAAGCCTTCCGAGCGTGCTCCTCTAATGGCATATCGTGTTATGAAATTGAAACTATCCCCGGGATATTCTCCGAAATCGATAGGAGATGCCGCTACTTTCCTTCACGTATGTGTTCATCTTCATTATTTAAGGATTTGTCGGTATCTGTCTTGTCATTTGGTTTCTTGACAGGAAGTACGTCGCGAACAGGATGCTCAGATACATGGTAGAACAAATATCCTGCAGGAAGATTTGCAAAGCTTTTGTAGAGTGTGAGCTGGGAACATCAGAATTCCCATCCGCTGTACTCTGATTCTTTGAAATTGGGACTTAAAAGATCTGTTCTTCATCAAGACATAACTAGGACAACAGAGACGACCGGTTCTAGAAATTATTGGGTTGGGAATGCAAAACAATGTGGTGCGCAGTGTAATAAAAGTGATTGAACAATGTGGCTGATTTTAGAAGTCTTCTAGGCTGATCTCTTAGGCCACATATGACTCTAATAAACCTGACTAGTTGGTGTGTTCAGAGATTGACTTAAGATGTTTCTTGAAGACATCAGCTTAGTATGTCCCAAACATTAGAGATTATTTAAGACATTTTATATGCTATAAAACGATAAATCCTTGAGGATATTTTCTTTTACGAAATTATATTAAAAATATCATAATTTTACACAAGTTTACAAGGGTGTTACTCTAACTCGTTTGCATAATAACGAGCTCGTCAGTGGAAAACAAAAGGCAATGGGGTAGAAAATAGGGGTTGAATATTCTTATGCAATAGTAGTGCATCGATATAAGGGTTACAAAACGTTGCTAGATGTTCGTTGTAGTTGTGCAAATGTTTGCCTCACACGTCCAACAAGTTGATTACATAAATCACACATTCTCATTTGCATGCAGCCATGTCTGTGTGTGTGTATGTTCGGTCCAGTGTGTACAAGGGCGAGTACGTGCGTTTGAAATTTATACCACCGAAGGAGCAGTACCCTTTTTTTAACGGAAGTCCTTTAATCTTATAATGATCAAACTGATGGCGTTAAAAAAGGGAGAAAATGGTGTCGAAGCCGTTTTTCCTCCGTTCGGCTACTTCGCCAGCCGTGTTTCGCTTATCAAAGCGTACTTCTTACCAGCCTGGAAAAGTTGTTGATGTGGAAAAAGAAATGATCCCCCAAGGCTGGAGGAGGAACGTGGAGGGGAAGGAGTGGTTGGTTGGAAAGGTTGACCAAATGTGATTACTTTGCGCCATTCGGCCAATACACATGCATACACGTTTCGCCTCTCCGGAACAGGATCTGGAACACTTTGATTGATGATTGTTCTTGTTTTCTGGGCCATTTTTTTGTTGTTGCTTGGGTCGTTGTTACTGCTGCTTTGCAGGCATGTAAACTGGTGACGGAATTGGAAAATTCCAACCATCATACCCGCGTTCGTACCATTCATATGCTATCGTTTTTGTAAGGGTGTATTTTCGTGCCCACGTCATGCTAAATCACACAAAAAAAGCGTTCTGATAGTGGATGGGGAAGGAACATTCCACCGGGGAAGGTGTGGGCTTCTTCCACTCGAAATGGAAATTTCACATTCCACAAATATTCATGAGCTTTTGTTGTTTGAGGGCGAATTTAGCCTTACGGTCCAAGGATTCTTTCCTTGAATCGATCCAGAGTTGATACGATTTTGCTTGGTTTGCGCTAAAAGTAAGTGAAACACGATAGAACTTAGTACTATGAGAGAGAAATCAACTGAAACAAGTAATAATTATGCTCTTAGAACCAATTTTATCAATTTTATATCATAACCATATATCGCTAAAATCTCACAAGTCACGTTGGTCACTCGCGTACATATGACAGAGCACAAGGCGGATGCCGAAAAACCGGCGGACTTTCCACTAAACAGCTGCCGGGCCAGGTTGCCAAGCGAACGAAGTGGAAGAACTCGAACGGCATCGGCCCGTTGCCAAACAACATCAGCTGCACTGTTTCGAAAGCTGTTTCGAAACGACATTTATCACCAAAATTTATTCAAATTGCACTACCACTAAACCCTTTTTTTTCTCTTGCTGTTACCATCGAACAAGGGAGCGTGAAAAATGGTTGCCATTCTCGTAAAGGTGGAAAAATGTGCAACAACCGCTGTAACCTAGCGAAGAACCGGTTCCAGCACGCGTGTCCTTTATGCCGTTAAGGACTCGGAAAAGGATACGGATCGCGCTGTAACCTTGAAAAGATAGAGTGAGAGAGAGAATGAAAAAGGGAAAAACGAAACTGCAAACCGATGCAGATGCAGTTGTGCACGCGAATAGGTGGTGCGATTAACTGTGTATGTGTGCTCGCGCGTGTACGATCGCGTTTTGTGTAAAGTTTTTTTCCTTCTTTCTTTCGCTGTTTAATTACACGCAACCTCTTTTTTTCTCTCTCTCTGTGAAGGATAATGATTATCATCAGGCACGGCACAGGGAACCTATTATCCTTGGCAGCATTAGTGCGCGGAGTGCAACCGAAACAGTGTGAATGGAATGTTTTTGGGGAAGAAACTGCTGCTGCATGCGTGGAATGGAATGGCCGCGGATGGAAGTAGAGCACAGCGTGGTGGGTTTTTCTTTTTCTTTTTTCTCTCGTGTGTGTATGTTGCTTTGGGTCCAGCAAACACCACATCAGATAACGTTGTGTGCGATCGGTATGCAGGATTATTACTGCGTGTTCCGTTCCGCCCGTTTGTTCCGTTGCACGAGTTTATCCTTTTATGTGTAGCATGTTTCTTTATTAGCGCTTGTTTCCATCTTCTTTTTCTCTTTCTTCTTCCACTTGGACGCAGCAGGCTGTTTGCCGGGTTGTGTGCCCGTGAGCCGGAATATTTCGCAAAAATAGGATATGCCGTTCCTAATACGGAATGCATGCAAGAGTATTAGGCCGAAAGGGGAACAGCACGATTAACAGGGGCGGACGAGAAAAAGAAGCACCAACCATTTGGTGTTTTTGGGTAAATATTTTAAGACAGGACTTTTCAGTTATAGTGAGAAAGATAAAACACATTTTGTACAATTTAAAAAGTTATTTGGGTTCGTTTACAAATTTTATATTTTATATTCATTATTTTATTTTAAAGAAACAACCATTTTTGTTATCAAAATTTTAAGAGGAACTTAGACGTGCCAGAAGTCGGTTTAATATTCATGCTCGCAACCCTAACTCGTCCAAGCTACTTCATGGTAAGACAAATAATAAACCAATTTCATCGCTTAAAATTCTTTTCAAAATAAATGGCTTAAGTAAGCACGCAGAATTGAATTCAACTTACAAAAACTCGAGAAAGTGTAAAAAAAATCAAATTTATTCGAAAAGAACCCGTCAGCAAATTCAAAAAAACAGTTTTTTCAAATGCCATCTTGATAATCTTAATACATTGTTTTTATTAGAAGCTGTATGAAAAGTACTGGCTAATATCAGAATTATTATATTTAAAAAAATGTCTCAAGTGTTGCCTTAAATGCGTCTACCATTGTACAATATCGAATCGAAATGATATCCCATCGTGAATCCGAACCTTCAAGGACAATCGTTCCCGTTTGATCGACATCCTTTTTCATCGTCGCTACCCTTGCCATTGTTTCCTCCCTCTGGCATTCGCTGCAGGGATGCTATCACACACTCACACACAACACAGGAAAGAAATAACGTCCTTCCCTCTTTTACATCCGAGGTTGGGAATATTTTTGTGCAAATGTACGCATATTTTGGTTAGTTTTGACGACAAAACAAAACAATTACCAAACTTTGATACAATCATTCTTTTTTTTCTTGCTTTCTGCGTCCCTATCGCCCTTTTTGTTTGTTGCGATAATTTCGGTACGGTTAGTGCCGAAACGGAATGCAGCATGTGTAGAGTTTGCGGAAGGGTAGCAACTCCCTTTTTTACATGCATCCTTACCGCGCACGTTACAATGATATTTGTTGCAAAGTTTGCGAAAAACCGGGAATCCTTTTCTATGGTTCCCCCTTTTTTTGTGAGACAACGTCACAGTTCGGTTCGATTGAGCATCGATAGTTGTCAGTTTCGTTACGGTTCATTTGCACGCACTGCCGTTTTGCTGGGTGGAGTAGAACCCACCATAAACCGTCTACGGTTGGCTCAGTGTAACGGGTGTAAGTTTCCGAACTTAACCTACAATTGCAAAAGTTCGAGTAGTTTTGCTGCGCGCACGTCAATTGTCGCATAAAAGGCAGCAGTTCAGGAGGGGTTCCAGCATTCTGATTAAAATGAAACCGAATAGAATAGCGAGTGAAAGGGCTCCGTGTGTCGTAAAAGAGACAGAAGAGAAAGAAAATTGCCAATAATGTTCTGTCCTGGTGCGTACACAATGAAATCGATCCCAAAACCGCACCACCGGTTATGAGGTGCACTTTTGTATCAATTGTTTTCCGGCACTCGTTCTTCGGCGCATACATGCCGTACCTTGATAAAGATCCCAACAATGGGCCGACTTGATGTTTGGGATTTGCGATAAGAACTGCATAAAATACTTCAATCCGATCGGGCCATAAATTGTACCGGTCGGTGACAATGTGCAAAGCCGGATGGTTGTGGTTATGGTTGTAGCGAAATTGCAATCTGCCGTCGTTGGTCCTTACTGGAATGGCAGAAGAAGAAAAAAAGAATCAGCTACATATTGGCCAGCACGAGAACAAGCCAGCTGTACCGTCGTAAGGAGCGCCAGTTGGTGATTTGTGTTTATGGAAATATGTGTACCGATGGATAAGCTTCCCTTTTTTGTTTGATGAAAGAATTTCCTGGAAGAATATGAGATGGAAACAGAGTGAGAGGAAATTTTCACGATTTTATTATTATAAAAGTATGGTAGTAATGTGAATTAAGTTGCTTGATGATTAAAAACTTTAAAAATAAGTTTTTGAAATATAAGACACTTGCTTATTTAGAAACAACATCAAGCTCAAACATATATGTCTAGTGATACCAGAAAAAGGGTAACAAATAAGGTAGAAATATGATTAATTTACTGTGTAAACCTTTCCTAGTAAAATAAAAACAATCAAAAAATAGTTAGAAACACAAGTAGAATAACGAGATAGAAAAAAAGTGCAAAACTGCTATAAACAAAATTTAACAAAAAGGAAGTTAAGAACAGGAATAAAGAAACACATAACCCAAGTAGAAGAGTACAAATAAGTACAGAAAATAAATTAAAAAAGCATATAACTACACATTTAACACCGTAAAGTGTGAAAAATGAACAAATAACATTAAAAGTAAACTATGAACAAATGAAGAAAAGGTCAAACTGATGGAACATTAGAACGTATTCATTAACGAAGATAGTTGCCCTTTTGCCTAAACAAATGGCAAACCGTCAGTCGTCTAAACATGCTGCTTCCGGTTTGTAATCGATCGAGTTTACGCCAGCAAACCTCGAGCGCCCGAAACACATTTGGCAAACATAGGAAAACATTGAAACGGCGTCACCGTGAAGAGAAGGAAAACAACTTCAAAACAAACTAACAAACCGACAGCAGCCAACAGGAAGGAGACAAAACTAGCAAATTGAAAAGCAACCAAAAGAAGGAAAAAAAAGCCACGAGTACGTAAACGCTGAACCGTGCAGCAGGGAAAAAATGGCGGATATGCAACGAAACCAACCACCCGGTGCGTGAAACATTCCATTCTGCTTTCGTCCTTGTTTCGTGCCTAGTTCCTAGGGGGGGTTGTTCACAGTATGCCGGCTAGAGAACGGGACGATCGATAAAATTGTACCCCACCGCACCTTCCTTGAGGAGCGCCCACTTTTCAGCTCTTTCCATCAATCAACGGCTCAATCACTCTTGAGCACCTAATACAAACGTTACCGATGGACGCACTTCTAACGGTCGGAATCGGCCGTAAATGCTGTTAACCTTTCGGGAGTATAATTTTTTTTCTGCTCACTCGTCTACACCAGAACACCAGAGCGATACCATTGAATGTTTAGCAAACTGGCGCTTAGCAAAAAAAAAAACGACGAACTCACATAAAAAACAGGATACAGGATACAACAGTCAGGCACAGCATTTCTACCACACCATATCGCGAAAGGTCCCTTTGTGTTGGGTTTCGCCGGCAGGTTCTGCAGGTCCCATGCGCCCGGGTTTTTGCCGGGCGAAACATCAGCGAAATGAGTGGCATCTGTTTCAATTACCGGAAGACATTCCGGAATCGTGGAACATTCCTAGATTCCTGGAAGTAACCGTTGTCCGTTGTGAAGCAGCGCGCGCCCTCGAAATTGAAAAAAAGCGGGCCGCGAGTTCCGTTTCCTTTCTGCCACCCTCTGCACTTTCTTTTGAGTAGCGTGATCTATTGCGTAATATTTCCTTCCGCGTGCACATGGCCTCAGTTCAAACTGTGTGTGTTTTTTTTTCTCTCGTCCTGTTCCCTTTTTTTCTTATACGTCCCGTTCTTTCCGTTACTGGCGTGTCCTTTTCCTCACGTGTTTGCATCCTGCCTGATGGTCATATGGTGTGTGTGAGTGCGTTTTTTACGCTATTTTTCCCTACGATCGAAGAAACGGAACCTGCTGGTGTGTTGAGTGAAAGAAAAACGAAACATGTCCTTTTGCAAGGATACCGCCTGCTATCGATAGCACGAAACCGTACGGTCGCTCGCCTGTACTTTCTTTACTCGGAAGGCCGCCATCATAAGCATCATAAGCTGCCGGTGCTGTAAGGATAAGCAACCATGATCCATGAAGTGTCTGCAGATGACAGACGAAAAATATCGATGGTTTTGCGTTACAAACGATCACACACACATATATATATTTACCCACCCCAAAACGTACGGGGCATACACGATGGCTGCCGATGGCGGATCTAAAACGCGCGTTTGAATATTTATTGCCCAAAGCTTACGAGTTTGCGAGGCGCGCATTGAGGTTTTCCAGTAACAGTGTGCTTTTCTTGAGTGTATGTGTGCGCGCGTGTGTGTGTGTGCTTTTTTTTCTACATGATGTCAGATGCGACAAGACGGCTCTTTGCCTAAGCTAGGCGAGCCGTGCAGCTCATGTCTTTATTGATGATGTGTCACCACGATTTGCGGGCGTCATTTTTTTGCATGCCTGAAGAAAACACACGGAACCGTGGCAGAAAGGTTTGGAATGCTGGAGGTCACATGAAGGTAACGGGAAACGTCATATCGACATATGTTATAATAGCTAAGTATGAGAGGGTAGTTTTAAAGGTTTATTGGAATTTATTTATTTAAGCTCATACGAAAAAGGATGTAAATATTTTGAAACGATAGTAAATAAAAACGATAAAGAAATATAAATTCAA
Organism: Anopheles minimus; assembly: GCA_000349025.1. Classification (NCBI taxonomy): domain Eukaryota; kingdom Metazoa; phylum Arthropoda; class Insecta; order Diptera; family Culicidae; genus Anopheles; species Anopheles minimus. The sequence continues at coordinate 10,961,664 of KB663943.1, read as the reverse complement.
TTATAAAGTGTTAATATAATGTTGGATTAAAGCAAGAGTAAATGAAAATCTTAGATAAAGAGTCTGTGAAGTGCAGAAGAAAAAACAAAAATAAATGTAAACATAGGAAAAATAGAAGTAAGAAAAAAAATGCAGGGACATTACAACAACTTGAAAATAAATGTAAATTAACAAAGTACAAAAAAAAAACAATCACAATAGAATTGAAAAAAAGAAAGGGAAAGAGAAGCTAACAAAAGTGAAAAAAATAATTGAATCAATGTAATAAAATAATGGAAAGGAATCAATCAACTATTAGCACATCACATTAATCATTGAGGCATGAATAACTTTTTGATTAATAATTTTTAATAAACTTTTTTAATTTAGTAGTATTAGTGTTTGTCAAACCTAGCAGATAAAATTAAAACAAGAGTATTTTTATTGTTTACACTATTACATTATCGGCAAATGCCCTAGTTATATGTACTTGTTTGCAGTTATTGGTTATTTTTATCAATTTTGAATGTGATCATATAAACTGTGTGATAAGATTTTTGTAAGTAAAACAAATAAATACTAAAAGGAAAATTTGGAAATATTGTGCCCAAAAAAAAACACTTTACTGCACGTGCAAACCATTGATCCTAACCGAAGCACGTGGTGCTTTCTCTGTTTGCTTTCTTCCTAACAGCTAGAAGATGGTGTTGGAAAATGGCGTATGAATGGAAATTTGCAAACGATTTTTTTTTCCTTTGCGTACCGCCGTCAGATGCAGATCCGACCCCGGGTGTGGGATCAACAGCAGCCGGAAAAGAAAACACAAACACACACCCGAAAATATGGCTGCCAGTGCCATCTCACATCCTTTGCAGGTGATTGATTTTACTTCCTCTCCAGTGTGGTATGTACATTTTGTTTGCCTTTCTCTCAATCATCGAACTACACAGCCCCCTTTGCCACTGCTTGCTCAGTGTTCGCTTTGCAGAAAACGTTCCAATAAGCACCAGAAAAGCGAAAAATACGATTTCGAATTCGAATAATAAGAAAATCGCACTCTTTTCTCGGAAAGTGGAGCGAAAACCGTACATCCGATACAGGCCTGTTTGCTGCAGACGTTCAATTTTCGAAAGATTTCCCGGAATCGGCCCGAAGGAAAAACACACTTTGAAGCTTTCAAGCGATTGAGGATGGGTGGGAATGTGGGAGGAAAAAGGAAAACCAAATTCACTAGGAAGGATGAAGAAAACATCCATGATGTGTGGTGGGTGAAGGTGTTTTATGGAAAATCATATTTTTGCACCTTGAATTTACCAATGTGCTCGAGCTTTCATATCAAGTTCAAAGATTTTCCGTTTATTTTGGCAACTATTTCTATTCCATACAAGAAGAAGTAAATGAAAAGCATGTTCAATTTCCTCCCTTAGGTGGCAGATGATTAGCGTTATCGATATTGGATGGAGTCGGAAATTGATACATCTTTCACTATTTTTGTATCTTTCTCTTTCTAGAGAGAGGAGACGAATGAGAAAGAGAGAGAGAGAGAGAGTGGAGGAGAGAAACATCTTACTTGTCGCTTCCATCCTAAAAACGCGTAGCAAAAATGGCTATTTTCCTGCTTTTGCAAACGACATTTCGCTTCGGAACGTGTCGGAAAAGTCATTAATGCTGCTAATGGGCCGCAAGTGAAAGAATGGCGCTTCCCGGAGCCCCTGCAGCCAACACGCACACTAGCACTCGGGGGGCCATTTTGGACGGATGAGCGATGACTGAGCGAACAATTGCAATCGATATTCTTTCATGTTCAACGTCAATTCGGCACATGGCACCCGTGTCCTTCCCGGGGACCATTTGTTTGTGAACGGGGCGCGACTTTTCCGCAAAAACAACATGGAGACGAGCAAGAAAAACAAAACCCGGTGCAGAAATGGGGGAATGGGACAGCAAACGGTTCTGCCAGGAAACCGCCCGAAATGATGTTTTGACAGAACTCATTTGTTAATGGTTGTACGAAATCCACAAATCGGGCTTTTCTCGAGAAGGAAATTGGTTTCCACTGCTATCGCTGCTGTCGATTTTTCCTCTGCACTCTGATTTTTCCTCCCAGAGTAACTCACGTGGATACTTACATCCGCCGAGTGCCATCCAGTGAACCGAGGCGAGATTTATGCTCAATTGAAATCCTTTTAACGGTGGCAAATAATTAATGATCCCGGCAGGCAGTAACGCCCGGTTCCCATAATTCACGCAAACCAAGAGGCGTTTGCGTTATCCACTCAATCCACTTGAATGTGACAGATCGCGTTGCCGGTGTGGAAAAAGGATATGCTTCTAGTTCCAGCCAGCACCAGCTGCAAACAATATCAGCTCGGACTTTCTGGAATTCCTTATCTATATTTGCTTGCCTCCCGACTTCCTTTCCAAGAGCACCAAACTTCCAAATATCCGGATCATTTGGACACGCAGTCGTGTTTTTTTTCTCCTCCGCTTCTTTACGAACTTTAATTACCTTCGTAAACACGTCGGCGCATTCCGTGACACGCACGCACGGTAACCGGGCGGCAAAAAATGTGTAATTTTTCGGGTGAAAATGTTATTAGGTGAACAACACACATATACACACACATTATTGATGGGTTTCTGCTTCTTGCGTTTTTGCTCGTTTTCCTTCGGTGCAAGCCGGCAAACATAAAACACTTCGTTTAATGGGTTTGCCACGGGTTATAGGGAGGCGTACAGGGCACTACCGGGCCATGTTGATGGAGGTGTTTAGTAGGTTGATTTTGATGTCTTTTATTGGTTTGGGAGGAGGTGTTTGGTGCTATAAGGGTACGTTAAGGGTGGTTTGATTGCCGCGAAAAGAATATGAAAGGCAAGCTAAAATCACATCGGGTAAACCATTTTCACGGTTGGAATTAAGGAGTACACGGAGATGGGTGAATCAAAATGGTCGCAGTTTTTGGTAAGTGTGCTTAATGGACATTTGAAATGTCAATGGTCAGATATTTTCTGAACAGATAAAATATATTATCGTAATTTCGATAATAATACAACGTTGGTGCTTCATAAATTTCATAGTTTTTTTGCTAAAAACGATGAAAGAAAATATGATTTTGATAGCTTTTTTTTTTGCATAAAATCCTTACCATAATTTCTTAATAGTAAAAATTAATTCATTATAGTAAATAAAGCAAATAAATGCAATCCGCGACTATTGTGTTCTCTTAAAAAGCACCTAATATTCCTATTGTTCTTTTCTCCATCGCTCGGTCGAATTTAGTGTTTGATTTTCCCAAACATACCCTGGCACACCATTTGCCACCTGAAAGGGGTTGCCCACCAATTGTGCGTCTATCATACCAGCTTTTAATTACTTTGTAGGTGCTACCGTGAGGACACTCTGGTGGTGCGAATGGAAGGCATTACCGCAACACAAAGCACACGTAGTCCGTACCAGCAGCTGAATTGAGCAGTAGTTTCCAACTAGTCGTTAGTTCTAGGAGGTGTTTTATTTTCGGGACTTTTAATTACCTTCATTTTACCCAAACGCATAGTGGTGTTTGAAACAAAAAAATGAAGAATTTTCACCGTGTGCATGAGGGCAGGTAAACTCGCCACATTGATACAGCGATCGAGTTTTGAAGGTTGGGGCGATGACAGAATGTTTCTTTTATTTTATCGAACCTATCAACTCTTTTTGTGTGGAACGTTTGTACAAAATTTAATGTGTGTTTTTTTTAAATGTTTTTATTCGACGTTTCATTAGTTTTTATCATTTATTATTCCGTTTTGCACAGGGAAGGAAAAACAAAGGAAATCAGGAAAATGTTCGTTACTCAAATGAGGAAATGAGGAGAACTGCAATTAAAAAAATTAAAACCCCAAAAAACACAAAATAAAAATGGTCTGCTTGAACAACACGCCTTCAGAAACTATTTTTTTGGTCCGACGTATCTAAACGCTTCTACTTTTCCACACTACATTTCCTTACCAGTGACAGGTTTCCCTTACAACTGAATAAACATATTCTGATATACTTGGTAGATTTGGTTTTATTTTTCCCCGTCAATTTGACGTTCTAAGCATAAAAGAAATAAGCATGCTGGAAAATTATCGCTACTGTCAACACGCTTGTCAGCCTTTTCAAGTTCAGAGGTTCAGCATTGTTTAGACTAAACGCGGAGGAAAAAGCCTCCATCGCGCCCCCAAAAGTAATGCCCGTTTCGGTCTGACAGCTCTAATTAAAACGATACATTTTTTAAACGTGCCTGTACGGTGAGGGTTGCTTCCTGTTGAGGTGCGTATTCCGGTGAGGGTTTGCATATTATCATGGTTAAGTTTTTGACGGTTGATTGTGTCAGCGTGAGCAAGGAAGGCTATTTTTTTAAGGAAAGACAAAAAGAGGGATTGTTTTGTTTTTATGATGGAAAAGGAGAACTTTTTCTTACAATTAAATATGAATATAAAAAACTAAAATAAAAATAAATTTATTTCTAATACTTTATCTTATTTCCCCGATCACTTGGAGTGAAATAGCAAACGTCCCTTCTTCGCTATCTCCTCCCATCTTTCTTCGACACCGGTGTCATTTTCATTACCCATGATGGCGGTTAGCAACTGGCCAAACCGTTCGCACCATTCCAGCGGAACGCCACATGAATGCTCGTAAAAATTCGCACACCGCATCACACGGGAATGCACCGTACGAACCGTTTGCAGTTGCGCAATGTTCACCTTGAACGGAGGTGCCCATCACCGTCAGCTGGTGAACATACCCAGGTGTTAGGATGGCCCGAATAATATCGATTGCATGCAGTTTTTGCCTAACCGTAAAGACCTCTCACAGGCTAAAACAGCCGAACGATAATGTGTGTGTCCCTTCGGTTATGAGCAGACGGGAACAGAAATGCCAACGCACTGTTTGGCAGGGAAAAGTAAACAACCCCAACCGCAAAACCGGCCTACGGGGCGATAAATTTGGAATATTTCACACATCATAAAACGTCACGCAGTCAGCTGGAAGGAATTGTCCCGATATTACTTTGGGTTTTTGCAAGGAGTAAAGAAGCAACACGAGACGATACAGGAGAGATGGTTGTAGGATGAAGGGGATTCAATTAGATGGTCATTGCTGTTTGGCCACTGCATCCCGTACCCGGGTTACTGCAACTCTGGCAAAAATGCGTTCCCATGGACCCGAACGGTTCAGGGACGCGATGGGTTTTTATTGGTCTGACACACTGGACGATGATGCGATCATGCACACTCGGGATTCACACCTCCACACCGAGAGTGGCGCGAGTGTGAGTGCTCGGTACCTTCAGTGTCCTTCCCGCAGTGTACGTACGGGAGTGTGCGGTTCTGTCATTTATGGCTACGGGGGTTTTTATGACATGGTTCATCTTCGTACGTGAAGCGTAATAAAAGTAAATATGACGAGGCTAATCGAAGCTGGGTGTGCCAGTGTATGCGGAGGTACAATTGCAACTTTTATTGCCCACACCGAGTGTACACTACCCCCGGAATGACATAAAACTGCTCATTATCACCTCCTGCGGTAGTGTGCTGCAATTAGTCCCGGGTTCTTTCGGTCCATCCCAACGGAGCAATGTTCGGGTTTTGTGTCCTGGTTTTTGGTATGAAGGATGTTATGATTATTACCAACACTAGTGCACCAACGCAACGTCCTAGCCTTTCGTTTTTCCTGCTGAATGGGTAGAATAATCCAACAGTTATAACCAATCTACTTAATGCGCTTTCAATTATGTTAGCCGGTGCACTAAAACGCTCCCAGTGTTTCACGCGAAGCGGAAAAAAAGCCGATCGAAAGCATTGAACTATCGTACGGAATTAATCATAATTTATGCTCACCGCACCGCTCACAAACATAATATTTCATAAAGAAAATAGCATGAGCAACACGCAGTCACTTTTGGGATATTTAGCTGTAGAAGAAAATGCATTGATAGATTTTTTTTATTCATATCAGAAAGGAGTTTTCCTTTTATTTTGTATAGAAAAAAATTTCAATCCTTATTTTGTTGTTTTAATTAAATTATGTGTATTATTACTATACGTAGTTTATTTCTATTTTTTACATTTTGTTAGAATTCTTCCAAAATTTTCTTTTTTTTTGTTTAGGTTTGTTTTTATTATTTTTATATTTTTTGTTCTTCTTGTTATGAATGTTTTTGGTTTGTATTTATTCATAATTGTTATTAGATTTTATTTATTTTCACAAAAGATTGAATTTTCTTACTACTTGATGATTGTGTCACCTTTATCTGTTTTTTTTATTGTATAAAACAATTATTTGTTCTTAAAACATTTTAAATGAATTATTTAATCATCTTATTTTGCATTTAGTTCGGATGGATTGTTTTTCTTGTCGTCTTCCTTTTCTCAAGCTGTGTTCTTTTACTCCGGTTGGAAAAATATAAAATGCAAAGAAGTACTGTTTCAAATTTACTTGAGTGGGGCACCAATTTCCCATGAAAAACAAATCTTACAATACTTTCAACAGCTCATACTCTACCATACCTCCTGCTATGGACCCACTTTGTTCCTTTTTTAGCGCACTGATTAAAGCTAACAATCTGTCACAAAAGGAAACAAAAAGGGTCCTTCAAGCTGGCAGGGAGTAAGAAACGAAAAAAGAAATAACTGCTAAAGAATAACCACTTTTCCCGAAAAACCCTCCCGAAGGGAGGAATAGTTTCACCTATTTTCCTTTTTCCTCCGGGCGACACTTAATGCTAATGCAACCGTTCTGGCCCTAACCATGGCGTGTAGTTATGAGTAATTAAGAACCACGAGTGTCCGCGTTCGTACTTTGGTTCCTGCAGCGCAGCGATCGATCATGCCACAGCCGAATGGGTCGGCATTAATACGTGTCGGTCATTTCATAGTTCCGAATAAATAATAAGGGTTTATGGTGGGGTGAAAAGGGGTGGGAGGGAATGAAAACGTGAAAAATAGGGAACGATACAATTGCCCGTGAAGCATACTCCGGAAGTGCTTAATGGGAACGTTCGACAAAAGGGGGAGGGTTACTGAAAAAGAATAAGGAAAGCAAAAAACAAAGCCTTTTGAAGGTCATTTCCGGTGAGATTCGTCCTTGCAACATTCCCTGGCTCACTCGGATCGAACAGAAGCAGTAACAGTCCCTTTTGCTTATGAATACAAAAAGTTAAAAAGAAGTGACTTTCAATCGTGTACCTTTATTAACTTTCCCGATGTGAGCAACTGTCCATTACGGGGGTACGGGTTTTCCCCATCTCGGTTTTTCTTTTTCTTGCGCAAGAATAATTATAGCGAAACACGATCTCGCGATCGCTCGGCAAGCCGTTACCTCCTCGAAGAGCATTGAAAATAAAAGAAAAGTTAAACGTTCCTTTTTTATGGTACAAAACATCGTACGGAAAAATCACCGGGAAAACCCCAAGCATTCTTTACCCAGCGTGTATGTGTGCATGAATGTTTTCTTGTTAAATTTGCAAAAGCAAAAAAAAGTTTTCCCTCCTAACATTTTCCCGCAATTGACGTCATTGGTTTGAAGTTTAATTTTCAATTTTTCCTCAATGTTTAAGAAAATTCGGTACCGTAAAAAGACGACCACGGTCGGGAAACTCGAACGAGACAGGGTGGAGAAGTTTTTCCTACCACCTTTCCAACAGAATCGGCAGTACGGTGAGTGTTACTTTTGTCTTATTATTTTGGGACGCTCGCCGAAAGAATCTCCACATGGGCCCGATGGGAAACAACAAACCTCTCGGAGCAGTGCTGTTGTTCTTTCTTTTTTCCGTTTTTTGTTTTCTGCAAAAGTACCAATACAGCTGACAAACTGTTCAATGGTTTGCAGGGGTGGGTAGGAAACGATGGGGAGCGGTGTCCGGTTGTTGACACGTTTCACATTTGTTTTTGACATTTTCACGAATGACGCCCGTGCCGGATGCGAGATCGTGATTTTTTAAATACCTTTTTGGTTTTGTTTTATTTACACAATCACACACACATACACGAGCGCGCGGCAATTTCTTGGCCGTTGGCCCGCGATTTGTTTTTCCTTCCTTGCCTCGCGAAAGGTGGCCGAGAAAATGGGTGTTACTTTTTTCTTGCTGTTCTTGTTGCTGTGCGATTGTACACTCACACTAATTACGCCACACCTAACCAATCTGTTTCTGTGGTTGTGGGAGTGTATGTGTGTGATTTTCTTGTTGTTAAGGTGTAAATAGACTCATTAGGGGTTTTTCACACCGGGGGAAAATGATGCAGGGAGGGTAAAGGATACGACGTGAGTTGCAATTAAATGTTGTGCAGTTAGTCGAGGTTCGGGACAGTCGCGAGCCACCGTGGTCAAAGATCACATGCTCGATCGTTTGTAGAAAAAACATCAATAGCAGAAATCACAAAATAGAACCATCATAAGGTTGCTGTAATAGTAAGGGATGTTTTTTTGAAGTATGTGCTATAAAGAACATATTATAATACAAAACAAACAGTATGTAGGTTATAAAACCAGAATATTTCAAATAATATTTGTATTAAATAATCAAAATTTTATCCGTTATATTGATCATTTTATTAATCTTTACATGTTCATTCATTTAATTTATCGGAGATTTTATGAAACTTATATATCCTGTTTATATTTTATGAATGTGTTAAAACCAATTTCCTTTAATTGATTTTAATTTTTTTATTGATTTTAAAGGGTTTGTTCCGTTTTTTCATGAATGTCTTTTTTTATTATTAATTTTTGGCTCTTTAATTATTACAATTAAAACTAAATTGCGCAAAACATATTTCAAAATGTTGTATAAAATTTTATATTTACATTATTTCCAACTTATATACACACCTTACGCATAAAAAGTATTTGATCTTCATGTGATTCTGTCACTTTCTTGCTGACCGTGAAAAGTCATCACCGTTCGTAAGAAAATACGATCAGTTTGCGATCACTTTGCACGCAACAACGGCGATTCGGATCATGCACCGAGCACAAGCGTGACAGATGAGGCTCGGAAGGGATCGGAAAGCAAAACGGAAACAGTGTTACTCAAAGCATGAATTTGCACAACGGGTGGTGTATTGTAATAAATCTTGTACAATAATGTTGGCGTGATGTCAAGGACGATCACGTGCGAATTAAACGAGAAGTGGAAAAAACAACAGAAATAGGTGATTGTTGGGAAAATTCGTCCCGAACGAGTTAACTACAAAATGTGCGTTAAATATTGTTTGCTTACCGTTGAAGAAGAAGGTTCATTTTTAATGTAAAATCATTTATTTTCCTAAACCTTTCTTCCTCTCGTGTATATTCGGTGGGGTCTTTTCCCCCCAATTTGTCATAAGAAAAAGGGAAAAATATCTGCAATTGTTTATTTTGTAAGCGTCGAATAAATTATTAGCAGCCAGAGGCGTTTTAAGATCATTTTATAGCAACAGGAAGAGCGTTACCATCATTGCGTTGGATTGGGGATTTTTTTTCTTTCTCCACACTCGACTCGGCTTTCAGCGTTCGAAGCAAAGGCCTTCTGATGTGGTTTGAGTTTCCTTCGGTGAGTCCATAGTAACTCCAGAACCCGAAGCAAAGCCGTTTGTTATTTTTTTCCCTCCTTTCGTTTGCGTTTTATCTCCCCACGATTTCTCTCGTATATTCCCGTTTTATGATCTCGATGATCGCGATCTTGCATCGCACTGCTGCTGTCGCTGGTTCTGTGCGCTTCTTGTTTATCCAAAGTAGACGATAAAATGTCAATTAAACGACGATCGCTTCCATCTGCGCTTCTTCACTTCTTCTCGGAGATGATGCCCCTACCAGTGCAGCACCAGTTCGGCGCTGATGTTTAAAAGCGAATCCATCCCCGAAACAGAAAAGGTACAGGAAAACCGGTTCGGTTGTTGATATCTGCATTCCCTTCAGCGACACACGGGTTCCGGCTCAACGGGGCAAACCGTCAAAACATCCTCGAATCTCGATGAAGTGTGCTGTAAGATGATGCCTCTCAGAACCTCTCTCCTGGCAGCGAATGTTTCTAGCGCAAGATTTCGATAGGATTTATCAAAATAAACATCCGCCCGTGGGCTCGTCCGTAGGAAGCACGAGGAAGACGACGATCCGTCTTGTTCGATAGCGATCATCACCCTCACGTCAAGCGATAGATTGGCCAACGTCCAGCCAAACCGTGCAATAAAGATGAGGTTGGAGTTGTTCCAAAAAACAAAAAAAAAGCACACCAAATCCCAAAACACATAACAAGAATATTAACATCGTGAGGCAATCAACCGACACGTTGCATCCTGTTATGAAATGGGATCTTCATTTCTCGCTACGTTCATTAGAAAAAAAACAACCTCCGAAAGGTGGTATACAATCGCTGCAAATCCCTCGTACACACGAATACGGGGTGGGGTTGTTTTAATTTTATCACCGACCTTATTCATTGGCAGGAATTCATCACCGTGTTAACACGCGGTACTGTCGCGTTGGTTGGGAAATTGGGTGAAAAGTGCCGAGGGAAAATTTACATTCTCAGGTGAGTGACGTTACCGGTGTTTCGCGTATGTGATGGGATGTGGGTGAAAATATACTGCGAATTGGCCACCCCGGTCACGATTTTTGCTGTCGTTTAGGGAAGAGAGATGCTATAGAAGGAGTAGGTAATAATGTTGGTCCTAGTCAACATGTTGAAGTAGATTTGTGGTAGCAAAAATATGTTATTAATTCACGTGTAATGTTAATCTTGAAATCATAATCTTTTTATTTTAGTAAAAGTTTATCATAAAAAACCTCTTTCATTAATTGCTCTTTGAGGAATCCTTTTGAGCGATACTACCCTTGACATTTTATCAGAAGTGTTCTCAAATCACCTAATTAAAAAATCTATAAATCTCATAAAATTAAAAGATTAGAAGGAATGAAGAAATTTCACTCACTACATTTGACTAATTTTAGAATTTTGAATACTCTTTGGTAAATATCTCAATATCTAATTTTTAATATTTCAAACGTTATTTCCTTCACTCCAGAAGTAAACCATCTAATGCCGAGAGCCCTCCACAGCAAGATGGAAAAGCTATTGACAATCCTCTTACCGTGGCAAGGAAATTATCAATTCTCAAACAACTTTAGAACACGTGTCTACCCAAGAGGATCAAGTTGAAACCGTAGTGGAGCCGGTTGTTTTTTTTTCTCGCTCTCTCTCTCTCTCTCGGTCGCGGTTTCTTAGAACAACCATAAGCACAGCAACGAAGGAAGAAAATCCGTTTGCTGGAGAAGAAACACCGATCAGCCGTTTACAGCCTCAAGAAGCGAGCGTGTGCCTCTACGTGCCCGTACGTGTTTGTACGTGATTCCGTGGCCGTGTCATCATGAGTTGTGGAGCCGCTAGGAGACGGGCAGTCCCCGCGGCAACGAAATGGAACCCAACGGGAGAAAGAGCCACAAAGAAAACTACAAAAGCCAGCACAAACAAACACCAAAACCCCTTGTGGACAGGGAACCTGTGTTGTGGAGAAAGAACCAGTTCCAAAGGCTCCCAAAGCCTCTTTGCCATCCACCACGTTTGCTCGGTTCGCCCATTTGCTTGGGGCCCTTTTTCACAGTGCAAAAGACAACGTCTCCCACTCCCGGGCCCATCTCCGGCACATACAAAACGTTAAGCGATTTCGATTCCGAGATCGTGTCCTCACTTTCTTTTCAAATGCCCTCATCCCCGCTATTGGTCACCCTTTACTAGCCGTGGCAGTTCCGTGGTAGCCTCGGGGCAAAAAAGAAACCGAGATCTGAGGCGTGATCACAGTGTGGTGGAGAACACCACCCCAACAACCAATGGGGGGTGGGCAGGAACAGGGGTGATGGGGATGGCAAAGATCGGGGGATATATCATTTTTCCGTTTATGTTTATCCACTCACGCTTCTCGCACATCTGATTATTATTCTCGGGACGTTGCAATCAAAGCGCGAGAGACCCAACTCCTCCAGGCCGTGCCTAACTGGCCCCTCCGTCCTGTGACGGCGAAGGTGTGCCGTAAGGAGGTATGGTTGTGGTGGCGTAAGACGATGTAGGCAAAGAGGCAGCACAGACCGAAACCTTTGCCGATGGAGCAGCATAAGAGGGATGATGGGGGAGGCAAAGCACAACGATGGCAGCACAGCTGAGAGGTATAGGCCGGTCTCCAAGACGTATAGGCCCACCGATGGAAAGCGGCAGTGAAACAGTGCAGCCCTTATGCTGCAAAAACCTGTTTTCTGTCTTTTTTTTCCGAATATATATACGCTCGCCTTACTGCTGTATGCTGCGGGTGCACTGAAGAGGGTGTTTCTCGTGCAGCCACAGATATCTTGCTTTTATTCCGGGGAGAACACTCACAGGTTGTGTGTGTGTGTTTGTGTTTGTATGCGGCAAGTAGTAAAGCTCACCACATCCACCGAGGCACGATTAAGTATGCTTCGTTTCTCCATATGTGTACGGATCGGTTTTATTTCGCAGTGTTTTTGTTTTGGTTTTGGGCTATTTTCTTCCTGTTTTGATTTGTCTTTAACCTTTTATTCGTTTTGCACAGATTTTATTTCTTACTCTCTTTTTTTATCATATTTTTTTGTTTTATTTAATTTATAGACATTTGGTTAGTCAGAGCTAAGATCTTTTATCTGTTCATATGACATATTATACCAGCGTTTTGTTTTATTTGAATTGATTTTTTACACATTTTGTTTTTTTTCTTTCTATTTTTAGTTCAAAGCAAAAGGGCAATTGCTATTGTTTGTTTCATTTTTTAAATTAAATTTTTTGTATCATTTACATTTAAGAGACTATTTTTTTAAATCTATTTATTTATTAACGACAGACTCTGTCTTACATAAAATAAAATGTTGATTTTTAAACAATTAATCTCATAACGTAAATGAATTTGTCAACAACACGAAAGAAGGTGCTATGTATTTAAAAAAATGAACATTTTTTGGCACCCTTTCTCAAAATTCGACGATTCCGTTCTCGCCAACGAAAAAAAAAACAATCCACCAGCAATGTTTACTGTTTCGACCCGTTTTGTATGCCTCGCCGTTAGCAGTTTGTTTGTTTTAGTTACTTGTATGCTCACAACAAAACGCACTTCCATTGCCATCACCAGCAGATTCCTCATCTATTGCCGCAACTCCCTGCCTGTCTTTCTACGACTCATCAGTAGAGAAGCAAGATAGGGAGCAAGCTGAACACAAAAAAACCAGGCGTCAATCGGTAACTGCTACCAGCAGCTTCTGGCTGACACAGAGCGATGGCAACGCATAAAATTTACAATCCACTCCCTGACCAGAATGCGCTAGCAGTACCAGCAGCATTTGCTTTTCTTGCGGGTCGCTCGATTCTCTTGTGTGTGCGCTTTTTTCTCCTCTGTTCACTCCTTTTGCGCTGTGAATCTTTGATTTTATCCACAAATGAAACGGAATATCTTTTTCCTACCGGCGATAAAACCGAAGGCGAGCGAATTGCATTGTGGTAAGCGATGCGAAATCTTCTTGTCACATGTCATGCAGAGATGTCACCGGCAAAGAGAGGACTTCAAGATGTTTTTCGTGTTCTTTTTCGGACAATTGGACACAGTTCAGCACACAGGCGCACATTCAAGCCCAAAAAACCAAGCATATCAAGCATCAAACGAGAAACATAAAGATGACAGGATGGTAAGGATTTTGTGTGTTTTGTTTTTTTTTTTTGGTTACTGGGACAGTTACACGAAAGAGAAACATGAGCATGTGAGGGAAAGAAGTTAAACCATCAACGAAAATGATGATGACGCTCCGGGAGGCTTGGCACTTTTAATATACGTTGCGTGATCTTTAGTTTTGATTTTTATATTCTTTTGGTGGTGAGAGATCTGCTTGTGTCATTACTAAAAATGAGTTTTATCTTTTTTTGCTGTTGGTTTAAATTAAAAAAAAAAACGGTGAGAGCCAGAAGCGAATAATGGTTGTTACCATTACTTCTGATATGCAGTAGTCGGCTATCTTTATATATTGCGTATTTGTCGTCAGAGAATTTGACTTTGCATAAGGATCTTTCTTCAGTAGTGTAGTAAACATATGGACCCGTGAGACGCAAATACTTGCCCAACGTTAGTAAATGTTTAGCCATGCCCAATAGTTTAGACCACAATATATTGAGGCCATCATCCCAATCACCCCAAGAAAAAGCTTCCATTCGTAGGATAAATAGATGAATAGGAAAACAAAACCCGACATTGCGTTTGAATGTGTACAGAAAACTGTAAATGTACTCCAAACAAGGGATGCAAATGTTGGGAAAGGTGAACCATGTGTGTAGTGGGGGGATTGTTTGTAATTTTTTGAATGTTTTCATATTGCTTATTAAGAAGTTTTGTAATATTTGAAAACTATTTATACAAAACTTATCAAAAATGGAGCAGACAGTGATATGTTTGTCAGAGTTGTTGTATAAACACAATAAGCGAAGCAGCGCAACTTCGATGTCCAGAGCGATTGTTTACAACGCACACTGCCCATGTGCGTATGTGATTGGAAAGCAAAATTATTGAGCAAATGCCGAATATTGAGCGCCTTGTGGAAGATGGGCAAATTAGGTATTCTAAGCATAACTGCCACCCGATGCTGGGGGTGGTTGATTTGTTTTTTTTTGTTCACGAAACTGTGCGTACACACTTTCAGATAAAAACGCCATGCTTAATGTATTCATCTTTTTGTTTTTTTTCTGCCATGTCAATTCTTCTTGATATCTTCGACAGGGGGAAGAGAAGATAAACATTTTTTTTATGAGGAAATCAACAACGCGATAGAGTCTTTAAAGGTTCACAGGGTTTTGTCTGTGATTTCATTCGGCGGAAGGGCCTGCGATGGTGCGGCGGACACGATATTATGATTGAATATCCTGTCAAGGACAGATAGATGGTTTTCACACCAACATCTCTCCAGCGTAGAATCTCATCCCGTGACTAACGTGTGGATAATGAATGATCAAGAACTTCCAACAGACGTCTCGACTGCTCAGTGATAAATGAACTGCATTTCTGGGGAAATGTCGACCATTTTCCGGGGTTTTATTTGTGTGCGGAGCTTTTCCACGGCCGTATGCAAATGAGGTAGCGTTTGGGAACAAAAGCTTCCCGTTCTGCTTCGAGATTTCCATTCGATTGGAACGCGAAAATGCTACAAATCTGTTCTTTCTTTCCATTCTCCATTTGTGGGACGGGGGTCTTTATACCGAGCATTCGCTCATAGGTGTATGTGTGCCATTTTTCACGAATTGTAATTAATTCCACCCAAAAAAGAAAACCTCAACGCACTTCGGCCAATCCACTTTCCCGGAAAATTTTCCGACCGGATTGCTGTGCATCATAATTACATGCGGAAAACTACCAACCAACCGCACCGAACCTGGCCGAACCGTTCGCCGGTTCTACCATGGACCTCATCAATCATAGGACCTGCTTCATTAATCTTTTCCCTGCTTCATCCCCACGCGTCTGCTTCCTAAGAAGCGCACAGAACTTACAACAACGAATCAGCCAAAAATATTAACAAAAAAAGAATCAATCCATGCTGAGTAGTTATCAAGGGAGTGGCTGGAAGGAGAATAATAAAATCTCAACCACATTCAAAACGGTCGCAGTATATGTGCGTGCGCGTTCAAGTATACCGAACCGAACTTTTTTGTAAGAGTTTAGGTCGTTTGGAAAATTGCCACTTCTTCCGAGGTGGACGTTGTCCCGTGACGTAGTCACGTAAATGTTCTTCTTCCGCTTGACCTGTTAGAAGTTGTGTAAGCGCAATACTCAAGACAAATCAAGCATCAAAAGTCCCAAACCGAGTCGAGCGCCATAAACGGAACCATACCGGTGTGGGTGTGCCGATGGAAAACACGTAGCACAAAGCCGCTTAATGTGGCATTCGTTCTCGACGAGTCAAGCACGCTAAGCCCGAAATAATGATAATTATCATCAAATTTTACAATAGCACCAGTCATCATTTTTTGTGAGTTTCGATTGGGGCCCGGAGTGATGGTGGGGCGAGATTCTTGCCTTGTTGTATTGTTCTGCTAAGATCACGTGGGAGATGGCCGCCGTGATCGGTTTCGAATGTCGGATGCCTGTTTCTTTTTTTCCTGGGGGAAGGTGCGTGCACGGGATGGAAGAAACACAATGAGAAGGAATCAAGAGCATTAAAGTGTATTATTAAGTCTCAGCGCAATAGTGAAGGTGGAACGTTTTATATTGCAAAACAAATATTAAGAACATAGAACAGTACCAAAAATCATTTAAAGTAATGTTTAGTTTATTACAAATGTAAAAGCACAGTAGAAGATGTAAAAATAAAAAAAAGGAAATGACAAAAACTGAGTGGAACAAACAAAACTAACAACAGAGATTGCTGTTTGCAAATGCTTCTTTGTCTATTTATTTCTTTGTTCATGTGTTGGTTGTTTATCTCGTCATTTGGTCATCTCCTGTTTTTATCAGCTGTTGTAATGCCAACGTAGAAGTAGAAAAAAAGTTTTGAATTTTTTAAATTTACTTTTTTTCTGTAGATTTTTGTTTTAATGAAGATTTCTTTCATTACTTGACGTTTTCCTTTGTTTCTTTATGACTTATTTTAAATCGGTTAATTTATGATAACTTCTTATATCTTTGATCAGTTTTTTTCAAATCCTTTGTTTTGTAATGTTTTCTATGATATCTAATGGTTTTACTGTATTCAATAATTAATATGATATCAGTTTTTTCCCTTCTCATATTACCAATATTTGGCCCGTCAATTTTGTTCGCAATTGCTGTGCTCTGTGCCATGCTCGTCGTTCGCTTTATGTTTGCTAACAACCATAATCACGCAATATGCGAAAACGTTTTATTTTCCATCATCTTTTCTCCGGCCATTCCCACACACCACCACTCATTATAATGCAGATGGAGTAGAATTATCCACATTAGCTACTCATCGGCACAAACGCATCGCATCGGGTTTTTCTTACGCGCCCCGTTCTTGTTATGAGTGTTCGACGTGCCATTTTTATACGCTCTCTCCAGGGGACCTGCGTGGAGGTTTAATGCAATAAGAGATACTTATTCCACGACACAGCCAGGCACCAGTGATCATCGCTGTGCTGCAACGCAAACGCGAACCCGAACGGAACACGGAGCGACATTTACAAATTTATTACAGTGTGCTGGTGTGTGGTGGCTGTATTCTTCGCTTCACGATGTTTCTTTACAAGACGAGCGAAAGAAAAAATAAAAAAGAACGGTCCACAGAACCATTTTCCTTTGGCTCGGGAACGGAGACCGTAATGAGCATGAAACACTTGCGGACGCGTCTTCACATACATTTCATGCTGGCAGCAAAACCTTCGTGCAGGCACTCGGCTGCAGGGTGCATGGTGTTGTGGCGTGTGGTGTCTGCCTTGCACCAGCCAAACGCGTTGCATTATGCAATGAGCTAAACTTGTTTGCTTAAACGGAATCACGTTCTCGGTTCCGCCGTGCCTTCCTTTCTTTCCTGTTCTTTTGTGCTGCTCGTCTAGTGAAGACTGGTGTTTTTTTTCTTTCTTCGTCTCAATAAAGAAGATTCTGCCGCACATAATCCATGCCATCGATGCTTGACCTTTTCTCTTTTGATTTTTCTTTTATTTTGCTGGACTATTTCGGAACTTTAGTACTGTTTGTGGAAAGCTTAATCTGCTTAATTAACAGTCGCCCAATATGTGAGTTATTGGATTAATCCTCCTTCTAACTATTAGTGTTTCTGTTCCATTATTCCTCGACACAAGCTGCTGTTTGCTAATCCCCCAACATGTGGTCATAAGCGAAGCGAAAGCAAGAAAAATGTTCCACTAAAATCGAAATTGCGTAAAAATGTGTGTGCTTCTTCACGTTGCTACAAGCAGAACCATTTCACCAGCAAAAAAAAAGCAACAATCTTTTAATAATGCACCGTATGGGAAGTCATTGCACTGGATCGTTTATTTATTTTCCCGAAGAGAACCATTTTCCTGCAATACTCCCCGGTACCCGGCAAAAGCAGCTTCAATTAAAATTTAATTTCGTAATTCTTTGGCCCGAAACGTTGGTTTGTGGGGTTTTTTTTTTGGTGCTTCTTGTTTGCTGCTCTCGTTAGTGATCACGATCGTGCAATGAGGCCTTATTACATGCCCGCTCCAAAGTGTACCGGTGGAAAGGAAAACTACATGCAAGAAGAGAAGGTTGGCCGGGAAGGTAAATTAATGTCGAATTTGTTTCTTGATTTCTTCATCTGTTTGTTTCCCTTTTTCGGTGGTGATTGATTACCATCTCGTTCGCTATGCTCCATCTAATCTGTTTAGCTCGTCCAATTTGTGCTTCAATTTACGACAATCGTCCACGATGGCTAGTAGACTTTTCAATGATCTGGTTGTTTTTTCTTACTCGTTTTGGGATCCTAGCATGGCCTGAGGTGCATAAGGGGAAACAAGCAATACCTTCCAGCAAAGAACCCGTTCTTGGGCAGATCGAGTGGCAGGGGGTGTGAAGTGGAAGATTTTCACTTCTTCTTTTGCCCCTTACTGTCGAACGGCTATCCCATTTTTCCTATTGTTGTTTACCCATATTATTGACGTCCTGTTTATGTGGGTACTACGGTTTGGTTCCTTTTCTTCCCTGCTTGTGCGTGTGTGCACTGTTTTCTTAAATCTTCAATAAAAGAGCAAAGAAAACACCAAAGAAAATGATACGAAACATGAGCGAGAATGGAAGGAAAAAATATGGATTTCTTCAGCAATAAACAGCGAACGAAACGAACGCAAAGAAAGCACCGTCAGCAGGAGAAGAACCTCGAAACAAAACGAGCTGAAAGAGAAGCATACAACAACAACAGAAGAAAAAAAAATCAAACCAATTTGAGAGTGTGTTCGAGCGGTTCAGTTTTCCTCACGGTACTTCATCATCTACACGTTCCCGTTCTGGTGTCCGCTTCGAGGCAAGAGCGGTCCCCGGGAAAGACCCGCAGGCACGACGCACCAGCAAACGAAACCTCGAAAATCTCGATACCAACGGGTCAAACTAACGAGCTCTGCAAACCGAAAAACCGCACCGCAAACCAGACCACTCGGTCGAACTCGCACTCGGATGGAAAAATCAAAGTCCACCAGAACGGTCCATTGGACGGGCCCGGAGCACAAGGAAGCAAGTGAAAAAAGGGCACCTATGTAAAGGAACATGCAGCAAACACCGAGCAGAGCACCACCGAATTCGGGAAACGCCTCCGGGAACGATAAATCAAGCCGAAAAGGTACGAAGAACGCTCGAGGGCCTCGCAAACAAGCCCACCGCTGGACGGTGCCGTTGTGCCGTTCGAGATTTGCCTTCCTTCGATGGTTGTTCTTGAAGCAAATGGGAGACGACGAGTGGCATTGTGAAGTGATTTCTGGCTGGAATTAGTGGATTAATATTAGGGAAGAGCAGAAGAATATTTATTAGAACACTATTACATGTTCGGTTGATTAAATGTGATCAAACGGTTGGTGATAGAGTGTAAAAGAAATGGTACTAATTATATGCTCGCTTTGAACGGTTTGGTGTTCATTAAAACGTCATTAATAGTGCTTAAGGACACATAAAATAACCTAGAATGAAGTTTCAGTGCAGTATTTCTTTAAATTAAAAGGAAGAAGAGATACAAAAAAATGAAAAATAAGACTAACATCACAAAATAAAAATAAAAGGTTAAATAGAGCAACATATTTAACATACATTTAACACATTACCTAATTATAATGAAACTAATCAAAACAATTAAAAAGATCTATCCGTTGCTAAGCAGCGTTCATGAAAAATAAAACAAAAGTTTAATAAAGCCACTCAGTGAAGCAGTACCGGGGCAAATCGACCAAAAGAAAGAAAACAAGTACAGCGATGACCCAGCTGAGATCATATGTAAAAGAAGCACCCCCCGAAGCGATCAGATGATGCATGGTACAAAGAGCAGCAGCAAAAAAGGGAACCAAAAAAAAACAAAATGAAATAAACGAAGAAAGAGAAAATGGAACCAAACGTTGGAACAAAAGCGCACGAAAATTAAAGATCGAAGGAGTTAAATGAAGAAAAGAAGCAGAAAGGCAAGAGATGGAAAAGGAAAAGAAACAATCGATAAAAAGAGGTGAAAAGAAGATGAAAACACATTACAAAAAAAAACTGTATGTATAGAAAGAAAGTGGCTGAAATTGGTGGACGAGAGAGGCACAGAACAGGCGAAAAAGTAAGCAAAAAAGTGGTGGAAGAAAAAAAAATCAAACCGGTTCCGACCGTTTCGTGTCCGTGGTGAATCAAAACACTTACAGGGAGTTGGAGAGACGGCCCGGGTACGGTCAGCAATAATAAACGATGACGACATGATCGGTCAGGCCAGTGGATCATGGGTGTCGTGGTGGGTGGAAGAAGAAAGTACCCTTCGGCAACAGGAACGAGCCCCCGAGAGCAGAACCGGCTTTTTGATGGCTGGCACAGCAAACGAGTGAGGTGTTAGAAACCGGTCCTGTACAGCCGGGTACCTATCCACAACACCCCGTGTGCGGCGTGTAAGCCAAGTAGCGTTATTCAAGCGTTTTACAAGCGTCGTCTTGCACGGAGCGGCACAACCAAGAGCAGAGGCCGCAAGCCGTCTATCGTCGCCCTCTCGTTGGGTCGGTTCAGTGTGTACGAGACGCGCTTTTGTTTGATTGTACAGAGGAAGCAAAACACTCGTTAGAACAACGCGTTCGGTCGGGGCCTTTTGCCAGTGCGGTCGATGAGAATGATACGATGGCCTCATTAATACGACGCGAACCAGCTGGGTGGGTGCACGCTGTAGTGGAAACGTAAGAAACTTCATGCCAACGTTTTACAGCCATTAGTATCAAAACCATTTGTCACTATACTAGATCGAAGACGGGGCTGTGTCATAATCCGAACAATGGAAAAGAATGGGTTCATGATTAATTTGTCAACGGGTTGTTGTTGGGGGTTCGGCACTCTGTTTTTTATCATATTCCATTTCGTATTTCATTGTGATGGAATTCTGTACAAAAAACCCTACCACCATTATGTTTGCCTAGGTTTGCCCACTTTACATCACCGCGGATAAGGGCTTGTTCGGTTTCCTCTTCGAATACCTTTTTTTCCCCAAGGTCCCAATCATTAGTTTCGATTGATTACATTTCGGGGAATGTATTCCACCTTGTTCGGGAGTTCCAGGTTTATTTTTCCTCCATTTATTTTGCTTCCCGATAAATTGTAACTCTACCTTATCACAAAAAAAAACAAAGGGCCATCGAGGTTTGGAATAGAATATTCAAATAGATCGTTCCGAACCCTTATTTCTATTTTGCGTTCCCTACAGCTGGAGAAAATAATTTGTCAACGGGACGCATAAAATTTCAATTTAGATTAGCCGGTTTCAGCCCGCAGTGCCGCTTCTTCGCGGTCGGTCAGAAAATAGTATGAAGGCAAAGTACTGGCACGACGCCGGCCTTCCACCCGAAAAGTGTTGGTGCCGCGATAGTGTGTGGTCATAAATTCAACGCCTCATAACGTTTCGTGGGCGCCTCCCGAAAGCGAAAAATATAAACTCAGAACAATGCGCTATTAAACGGAAAAAATGTGACTCTTTTTTTTCGGATAAATAAATTCCAAAAAAACATTCGAATGAAAAACAAAACCCCGGAAAACAAACTACAAAGATGCGGGTTTGGCTGGGTGAGTTTTTTGTTTTCAACTCTCGCGCCTGATTCCCTTCCGAAAATGGGTCCGGAAGTTACCCGAAACCTTGAACGAAATCGAAATAGAGAAACGCATCGAAGCGCGATCCACGGTGGCGTAGGCTTTTCTTCTCGATTGGAAACGCCATTGAGGGAGTGAGTCAGAGAGGGGGAGGGAAAGTCCTCGCCGCCACTATTTAGGGTGCAATGTTGTGGAAAATTGACATGTTTAGTCTTCTATCAAGCGCCCCTTCCTTACACCTACGGGCCACGAAATACATAAACGTCTCCCCCCGAGCATCTTCGGTGGCCCCGTGGAGTTGGGAGGATTTCGCGAGAGCCACACGACCATCGGGCCTATCGAAATGTGAAGGAGTAATTGAATTTTGATGTAAACACATTTCCGTCGATGGCTTTCCGCTCGGTTGGTTACCGTTTCTGTGTCTCTGTGTACCGGGAGGTCCAATTCCGTGCGGGCTTCCGTTCCGTTCGGATAGATTTCGCTCGACAACGGGGGGTTTGCTCGGGTAATGTTTTATCAGGTTTTGGGTTGGCCCTGTGTTCCGACCAATTCATGCTGCTCTAGTGTGTGGAATTCATCCTTATCGGTGATGAGGTACCGCGGGTGTTGAAAATGAGTTCCGCAAGTTCAACGCATTAAATGCTCCATCGAAATTTGGGCCTACCACGCGCCCAGTGGACGACGGTCGGAAGGACTTTACGAGCAATTCGTCCGGTGTCATTATAGTGACATGCCCTCGAGAGCCTTGCGAATATAATACGTGGTATAATCTATCTGCCTGTTTGATCTTCTCGTCTGGGCTGTATATGAAGGATTTATAACTCATCAGCATTACCAGGATTTAGATGGTATGATCGCAAGTCGTATAAGACTTATTTCACCACGTAGAAGGATAGTCAGTTCTTGCTACGGAGGAGTGGTCTGGACGGGATTTTACATTTCCGGTCTGTCGTGTGAGAGACTTGCGTCGAAGCCACTATACCTTAACTTTCTGGGGCATACAGTTTAAAGCAAAGGCTCCCTGATATCGAAAGTCCCAAGATGTTCACTTGAAGATTTCTAGTCTACGCCAAATGTTTACGGAGATTTAACAATGGTGTTCACACGAGTCTTAACCACTGCCCTTCTAATTCAGCGATTGATTATAATCGTTACCTTTCCCCTAAAAAATGGCTAAAATCTTTTCCAACGAATGCCAACCTTTCAAAGTACTATGAAGGGCACTTTCAGCTGTTGAAGAGATGTCAGACCGAGTCACAAAGGCCTAAACAACGCGTCCGATGTACGCACTCTTACGGACCTTATTCACGGTGTCCGAACTGATTTATCACTACTAGGGCAGCACGATCTTAGCAGCCTATATCTGGAGCCCTTTTTTCGTATTACATCACACAGAGATTCGATCGTTCACTTCCACACACCGGAGGATAAATCAGTTTACAGTTGCGATGGTGATGGTGGACTCATTATAATCATTATCATTATTCGGCGAAACATTAGAAAGTGTGCGTTCGCCATCATCAGCATCACCGGTTTGCTTTTGCTGGGTTGCCCTTTTTTCTTGCTGCTTCTGTTGAAAGAAAATGGTGTAAATTCAGCACCACACACACACACACACGCGTATCCACTGTCCCGGCCATGGGGATGGTTCACATACAGCAAGCAGGTAATTTTGCTGCGATGTCGAAAATTGCCGTTTTCCTACGTTCAAACATGGGTTTGGGTTTTTGGGGTTTGTTGGTTCACTTTAAGGGCTCCAATTGCCCCCTCTCTGCTTCACCATCTTCCTCAAACCTTTTTCAATCTATACCTATTTGCTAGAAGTGGAAGTCTCAGTACGTGTGTGAGGAATACCGAGGCACGTTCCCGACCCGAGTCAGCTTCATTCGGGGGAGCTAGCACACTTTAAGATTTGCTAGTGTACTTATATGTACCTCTCGCTCACGCTCTCACTCCCTAAACCCTCTTGACTAGCCAATTCGAGCCAATTTTCCCTCCAAATGATTATTTTCTATTATCATCCACTTTTCAAACAAACAATAACTGCACGGTTGAATGACTGTTAGGTCCCCCCACCCGGTACATGACGGATGTCGGACATTTGCGCGAGCATACACACTGCCGGAGATCATGCCGTTGTGCGATTATACCCCGAGGCACTGGAGACGTAGAATAAGACACAAATGAACCGCTCATCAGCCACAGGCAATCAGTGTGGAAAGCCTTTTTTTCCTTTTCCTCCGATGCGAAAGAAGGTCGAGTGTAGGGAGCAAGTAGTACTTCAATGCTTTGGCGTTTGATGGATTCGTTGTTTCTCGGCCACTACCAGTCTCCATCAGAAGTGGAAAACGCACCGCGACTTCACTACCCTTTCCAATTGTTCTGGGTTTTTGAGTGGCAGGAAAACAATCCAAAGCACATGTCCATACTAAAACATTGTCTTCTTCTCAAGGTTAGTGTTCCAATTCAATTTTAAAATGTGATTAGAATATGCTGACCTGTAATAGTCCTCTGGTAGAATGGGGCTGAACTTTTGTTAGCTCAATGTTTTGTATACAATTTTCCAGGTGACCCTTCCGTCGAATTGGAAGATGTAGACCTAAAGCTTCAACTAGAAATGGCATGGTTGAAGCGTGCTTCAGAGTCTGTGGTTTGTTGGGCAGCGACTACCCGCAGGGCACGATCATCGTCTCCAATCACTGACAGATGCACGCCTAGCGAGCGTTCCACCAGTTGACATGGGCCGGTACTCCCCATCGCACAGCATGAAGCCCTGCTCCAGAGACCGGGGAGATTTCTCCACACAAAAGGTATCGCAAAAGGGCAAAGGCGATTCCCTCTACGCGAACGAGCGAGCGCGCGTGTGTGTGACGAGCTTGACAGTCCCGCTACAAAAGGTACGATTTGCTTGCGATCGCCAAAAGGAAGAATGGAGAAAAAAACGATCACGCGATCACATACCCTTCTTACTT
The DNA here is from genome assembly GCA_000349025.1 of Anopheles minimus. Taxonomy (NCBI): domain Eukaryota; kingdom Metazoa; phylum Arthropoda; class Insecta; order Diptera; family Culicidae; genus Anopheles; species Anopheles minimus. Next base: position 10,936,948 of record KB663943.1, on the reverse strand, counting down.
GCTGTCGCCGCTGCTGCTGCTGCTGCTGCTGCTGCTGTGACACATTGTTGCGGCAAATCATTATTGCCCTCACGGATGGTACGGACCTTGGTAGGCGAGCAAAACCAATGGATCGCGCTGGTATTAATTTCACATTTTGCCTCGAAGCGAATCACTTCAACCCGTGTGCGTGTCCGTTTGTGTGTGTGTGTATGTTCCGTTGGGGGCACGTGATCGTGCAGATCGGTTCGCTACAATGTGCTGGGATGCTTCCACAGGTAAGGAACCTGGCAACGCTCCACACTGTGGTTAATGGGCTACACAGGTTGAAGGCAATCCAGCAACCCTTTAATCTTCCTCTCGCTCACCTCCTAATGGTTGAACCTGGTTGGGTTTGACGCTGATTGCAATAAACATAGACACGGACCTCGGCAGAAGAAGGTTCGCTTTGGACCATTCCCGCAAAGAAGGCGCACCCATACTCAGCAGCAGACGCGTTTGGAAATGGAGTTCCGTGATCTGACGCTATGATTAATTTAAATCGATTACAAATATCGAAAGTAGATATATTAATTACATCTCTGGTGATCTTCGCCCGGGATCGTTTCGCAACGGTTAGGCGTGCCCTGGAGCTTGATGATATCTCCGCACTTGACAATTAGCAAACGGTGTATCGGGGACCTGGTGTCATATTGAGCTGAGCAGACATTCATTAATCATCACTTTCCTCTTCAAGACGTTATGGATTTGTTTTCTCACCCTTTGTACTTACTGTTTACGATGGTTCCAGAAAATAAATCTTCGAGGATCGTCTCGCAGGACAAATACCTCCACAGAACGCAATGGTGGAACACTTTGCAAGATTATGACCCCTTCAGAACCATCGTTCGCTCAAAGTAACGAGCGTCTGTATTGAACCTAGGTCGTGATCTTCTTTCCCGGGTCGATCATCATGCAGCCATCATCATGACTCGCTAGAAGAAATAAGCCTGCCAGAGGCGTGCTCATTTGTGGCCTAATAGATGCGATCGTTAGGAAATAATGTTTTACCCTCCCTCCCCAATACCACCTGCCCCTGGTTCCGTGGTCCGAGCGGCCATCATGACGAGCCACTACTCAAAAAAAAAAAACAGCTGAGTCGTAGAGGAGGAGAAGCAACGGAACAGCAACAAACTGGAAAATGGCTTCGGTCACGTACGCCATCCGATCCTCACAGTTTGCCCCTTACACCGGAGGCGACGTGCACGATCACGAACTGGAACTGGCTGGTGGGCCGTTGTTCTGCCGTTTCTGGTGTACCGATTTTCCGTCACTCATCGGTTTCGCCCAAAATGGTGTACCGGTGAACTTCTTCACCTTGTCACCTTAGACTACTTTCGAATGTTGCATGCTGCGGTTCGTCGGAAACAGGTTCGCAGCGTTAGAAAACACGTTCTCTTTATACACGGTGAGGTATGGGAAAAGGTGTGTCCGAATGGTTTATGATCGGTGTTTGCACGTAACACTCGAACTCCCCTCTGGACGAGTGACGATCGGGTTCATTATGGAGCGCCCGTGTATCGATGGTTCTGCAGATCACCAACTTTTCTCTATTGGATAGCCACTCAGGAAAATTGCAACCGTGTTTCGGTTCGCGGTGCTGGTAGACCTGCTGCTCGGCGGATTGCCTCATTTATTACAATTACAACATCCACAGTGTACGGTGCGAACGAACATGGTGCAGATCCAGACCGTGGCAGGATCGAACGGTCCGTGCACATAAACACGGTGGTTTGATGGGGATATTGAAAGGTGTGAACCATCCTAGACACACTCCGATTGATGTGAGCAGACGGAAAATGTGAACTCTTCACCAAGAAATACTATTTTTGGATTTATTGTTTCTGATGTGCTTGGAATCGATACTTCACTGCCATCATCCTCGTGCTTGACCCTGAAGAGCAGCATTCGGAAAGCAACAAAGCAAGTCTTGAAGCAAGTACATGAATTATGCACACTCCTGAAGCATAATTGTACATTTCGCCCATTCCCTATAGCGAGTCCCTGTAGCGAGTCCTCATGATTGAACAAGAGCACTCGCACCGACCATTCCGTAGCGAGTTTTGGCAGTGTTGTGTCGGCCATCTAGGGGGTTGGATGTTCTCAGCGGAAGAAGACATGCTTACGGATTTACAATTTGGAACCTCCTCCATCCTCGCGTGCTGAAGTGGCACATTAACGGTGGGTAAGGCTTTTTGATTTGTTTCGATTTCACGATTCTCCACACACTTGAGTGCGTGTGTGCGTTTTTTTTCTGCTGTTGCTCCCCTTTGCCCATTATGCACTGCAGAAGGCGCAGCTTTACGGGATATTAATACATCATAAATCGCTCGTTTCGTTTTTTTTCTCTCTCGAGGTTTTTTTGTTTAAACGCAGCCGGGAAATGGGAAATTTCGGTCAGGTCACGATCGGCCCCCTCGTGCGTGTGTGTGCACAGGGGGAATGCAAACATAAATTTAGGTAAGAGTGCTTTTGCTTTGATGTTCGACTAGTTGCTCGAGTACATCTTCTCGAGGCCCATCGTTTCTTATCGTTTTGTTTGAAAAGATAAATTTATTACCTCAAAATAACCTCACCTTCTTCAGTGTTTTTTTTGTGGTTCTTCTACAGCTTGTTCGGTTTACGATACAATCGACATCGGTATATTCCTCCCAAGTGAAGGTCTGCAACGGGACGAACCAGGGAAACGTTAAGAATCTCCGCTGTAAAGCATAATGGCAGCATGGTTCGGTGCGTTCGCTTTCTGGCCGTCCTTCTGGATGGTGCTGTTCTGTGATTTCTTCGTTCCTTCCCTTGTGTGTTTCTGATTTTTTGAGAGGTGGAGTAATTATAATAATTTTATTGTACCAACATGCGTATATCATCACCCGAGCGTTGTAGTGCGATGGTTTCTTGTGCCCTGAAAGCGCTGAAGACGCAAACGGAAGGGATGGTTGGCCATGGGGAGGTTACGAACGATGGAAAACATATGATCGAAAGCTTCATCCGCCGGCTAAAACCGGCTGCTGGCGATGGTAGAAAGTCATCGTGGAGTGGAAAGAGGCAGAAAGCAGCATCCACCGCTGAATGCTCTAGACTCGGCTCGGAGAAGGTGGATAAAGAGGCTGAATCTCAAGACGGTTCCAAAGCGAACCAACCGAACCATCCTAGAGCTAGAAGAAAGAACAATAAGCCTCCAGTTGGGTGCGTTAATCGATGTGTCAGAGACCGGGCTGGTAAGATGTACGGTACATAAATCAAAGCGAATGGCTGAATAGGCTATGCACGTACATGGCAGAGGCGAACACGGAGCGAACGGTGCGACTGCACTACTCTCTCCATGACTCTCGATCCATGTTCTGTACTTCTTATCTGCGGTACGGTACGGCTTTCCAATCATGTTCTCCGGCACCACCGGCACCAGCACGGGCTCTCGTTGCCTTGCGCATTGCCCAGGCACGATAAGGGCTGCTTAAGAACAGAGGCGGTTGATTATGCACGTCAGCTTGGGCCCTCTGACTAACCGGTATAATCCCGTAAGCCCTTTTGGTCGCCAGCTTAAGCTTGATTTGTTAGCAAAACAGTTTTTATTCTGAACGAACGGTTCGGTTATGGTGAAGAGGTGTTTCCCTATTGAGATATCGGTTTTAATGTAAGTAGAGGCCATCTCGTAGGGGTGGGAGTTGCAGCCAGAGTGTAGCTCAACGCATTAACTAGAGTAGTTTTCGATCGATGGAATGAACATCCATTTTTAAGTTTGATTTATCTACTTGTCATCTTTCACAATGCATTGTTTGTTTCTTATTGCGTAATGTTACTTGATTGATAATGATTTTCCATATGTTATAGCTATTTTATCTGCAACTTTTTTATCTTTTTTGTATATTTTATCGTTTCTAATCATAAATTTTTGAAATCGTTTGTCTGTCTATCTTAGGCATACTTTCAGTGTATCTATTTAATTTTCAACATTGGACAGACACTCGGTTAAAAGGATCTATTATCTATTAAGATGTTCGTTTTTTATGTTTTAATTTTTCATTGTTTGTTTTATTTTATTTGTTTACTTTAATTTATATTTTCGTGGTGTTTCATTTTAAGACTTTTATTTTAAAAATTCATTAAATATACTAACTCTTTCACTAACAAAGCAAAAGTTTTACGATATTTCGCATATATTTTCTTCTTTTGATATAATTATGAATAGTTATGCACTGTACTCGTCCTATAATAATGTGTTACATATTCATTCTACTCGAAACAATATCTCTCGGTTTAATCAGTATATGATGAACGATCGAGGACGCTTATGTGGTTAGGTATCGATCCCCGATTTCCAAAATTACTTTTCTCCACAACCCTATTCCCTCTTTCACATACACACACATGTGCGTGAAAGTTCGGGCAAGGTTTTTGTGCGTGAAATCCAATATTTTACGCCCGCTCGGTATCTGCATGATGGTTCCTTTCTGCGTTTTTGGCTCTTTTGTATATCCGACGGTTGCACGTTCCCTAATTTGATTCGTATGCACACCCGTGGGGACCGGGGCTATGGCTTCGGGGCGAAGCGAACGGGAAAAGTGGGATCTTTCGTAATAGGAGACGATTTTAATAGAAACCTCAGCAAATTCGGCGTGGAAAATAGATCGAATTCGGCGCATTGCGGTGATGTAGTGCGTGTAGCTGTTCTGCTATTGTGAAAGGAACAACAACGTGAAGCAAAAAAAAAACCGCACTGCAATTGGAAGCTTTTATTCGATGCTTTTACATGATGAAATTATGATCATATGGTTGGGAGGGTTTTTTTTTGCGTTTGATGCTGTCCGTTTGTTGTGGTTTTCAGTTTTTGAAGAATTCCAGGGAAGTCCATGGTAATGGGTTTTATTTTCTTCTCCCAGCTTGGTTTTGTGTGGCTCTCGTTGTGCTAAGCGTTGTGTCTGCCGAAAGGGAAACGAGTGCACATTTTTCATGCTCAATATACTGCTGACCACACCACCGGTCGGTCTTGTTATGATTGGTGTTGCTTTCCAACGATGATGAGATGTGACTGGGTCTTCAAAATGATGTATTGGTGCATTAATTACTCGTGAGGAAGAAAGATCAAGTTGCGTCGTTAGTTTTAATTTGAAGATTAGAATATTTATGACGGTTTGGAACTATTCTTCCAAATTATCGTACATTAAAACAACGTTATCTTCCGTTGGAGTTGGAAAAAGGTTTTAATTTCACTTTTGTATGCATAAACTCATATGCTCGATGTTTTCGTACATTAGGGATGAAAATGACTTGAATCTAAAATTATTTTTTCTTTTTTAAGTATTCAAAGTTGCACCATCTAATTGGAGAATTTCAATTTAAATGAATAAAATTAAAGCTTTGCATAAATTACCTTTCACGGACACTTACACGCCCGTCTTCGCTTTGCCACGGATCATTTGTCACCTTGCCAAGGTTCATTTCTTGGTTTTCTGCCTCATTATGATGTTGACCATGCAAAACGCACTAAACACATCACCAGCAAAAGAACCCCAATTTTCACACAATACGCACCGCTTTCGACCCGCATCCCAATTTATGCTCCTAATTGACTTGCCATGGACTGCATTCAACCTTCTGCATCGTGCACTCGTGTCTCGGTCAGCCAATTATCCGTCCATCTGACCGAAGCTATCGAATGCACACCGTATGTTGTGTAGTAAATTAGCAAACACCGTCGCGCTTTTGTCGAATGGCAAAAATGGAAACAAATAGAGCTTTTTCTTCTCCTCTTCTAGGTACCTTCATCAGCGTTAGGGATCAAACAGCAGAAGGAAGGAAAGAAGTCAATCCTGGAAGCTGAGTCATCTGTATGAGACGTTTACCTGGAGATGTGGAGATGCAATCAGAAAGAAGGGAAACATTTCCGAAAGTAGATAAAAGATTGCAGTTTAGTGCAGTGCGTAAGTGCAGCTTATAATTATTATTACGCCGTTCAGCCGATTATATGTGTATGCCGCTCGTCTGTGTTTGCCGTTTCTTTCACCCTAAACCATCCTTTCACATCTTAATCCATCGTTTAATGCGATAGATTTATGTTTCGCTTCCCGTTCGTTCGTTCGTGCATCCACAAACAAGTCAGCTACTTTGGTGGAAACATAACAACAACATAGGACAAGATGAAAGCACACCAGAGCACAAGACGACAAGAGTCAAAGAGTGTGAGTGTGTTTGATTACCACGCTGAGTGTTCGAGACGAAGAAAGATGGATGAAGGTGTGGACAGGCAGGGCTTAAGCGAAACGGGGTCTTGGATGCATTTCCGTAATGCATTTAAGTGGAATTGCATCGCTCCCACTGTATGCGCGTGTGTGTGTTTGTTAAGGGATGACGGTCGCTACGGTTGATCGATTCCATGTGATTCCGGCACGCTGGATGCACTTGATGTGACGAGAAAAAAAAGGGTCTTTAGGGCTGATCGGGTTTCTGCTGAAGTGAAATTGGGTCTGCCTGTCTTAGGAGTAGTTCAGTTTCATGTGGAAGCTAAAAGACATAGATGATGCAATTATTCTAACGGAGATGACAGTAGCAGTAGAATAATTCTTCCTTCAAATGGAGATCAAGTGGTTAGTACCGCACTTCTCCGCTGGAATTATAAAAAAGGTAGAAAAACTCATAAAAGAAAGAGTTCTTTTCACAGTATAACATCTTCAAAATCATCTTCAAAAAGAAGTTTTTTTTAATAATAATAATCGATTGCTGCTCACATGAAAATCATTGAATCTTCTGCTCTTTCCACTTTGAAGATCAGAGCAAGAGTTGGAGAAGGCACTCAATATAAAAAAGAATAAAACACATTGTTGGAATAAAACGTGCCGTAGGCAAAAGCCGGTTTTGGAAGATTTCAGTTTTCATCTTCTGCTGTACTCCCCGTTGGGCTACGCGTTTTGCCGGAGTAATAACAATTTTCCTTTACACCATTTATTACGGAGTTCGCTGTTTTGCATGTTTTCTTGGTTACCTGCTATACCCTTCTTCTCTATGCGAGCTACATATCAGCTGTTTTTAATTTCGATAGCTTCTTCGTCGCTACTGCTACCAATTGGAGCTTCAATCTTCGTTTCTTTCTGCTGGAGGGTGCAAAAGATCTCTTGCGTTAGACGGCTGTAGTCCAGTCAGCAGGATTAGTAAGCACTGTTTTATATCTCTCCTTCCGTCAGTTGTTCGCACATGTACGGGGCGTGCTAGTTTTGTTTTTTTGCTGGCGATTATACGTATCGTCTTTCGACGATCGGCTACCAACGGTGCTCAGCCGCCCCGGGGGTTGGGCATCCGGGATGTACACGAAACAGCAACGGGAACACGGGAGCACCCGAACTGGAGCTCCGGTCCGGGTAACTGATTTCTGATCTCATATGTTGCCTGCTTCAGTGGCCTACCCGCGCAATGGCTGCAGGATGTATTAATATCGTTCGATTTGGGATGGCCCCCCTACCGGGTCGTGGCTCGATCGATCGATCTGCGAGATACTTTCGATGTTCGACGATAATCCGATTCGCTACCGATGGGTGAAAGGCCATGCAACCATTTTAATGGACAGACGGTCGATGGTGGATTCACCGTTCGACCGTTTAATTACGGAAGCTTACCATCACCACCGTACAACGAACGACACGAAAGTCAAACGGTGACTCACTCGCGTGGCGTAATATAATCACGGTTCAGTAAGAAAGAACTGGAAGCAGCGAAAGGGAGTTGTGTGCTGTGCGCTTGTAAGTGTGGGGAACCATGGAAAAGGACTATCGGATGTGGATTGAAAATCGTTCAGTGGCCTCGATTCTTTGCTGCATTGGCCGAACCTTCCATGACTTCGCGGGACGGTTTAGTTGGATTCCGTAAATTGGATTAGGCTTAGGCTAACCTTTTCCCCACCGGCCGGGCTATGTGTGTTACACATCTCCACGGGAAAGGTGCATGACATTCAATATCCCACCGGTTGTGGGCTACATGGGGATTCACGATCGGTTCTGCTTACCACCGACCGGCTCGGTCAACATACACTCGAAGCGCACGTCACCTGTCAAAGTTTGACAGGCCAAGATTTGAAGACCCTCAATGTCCATCGCCGGCGTGGAGGCACAGCCTGGATGTTTGGGTCAACCAAACGACGCCTATCTTATCAACTGGCGAGTAAACGGACCGGGGAAAAAGGGCAAAATTAGCTACGCGGGAAGGAAACGCTTAAATAAACAACATTTACGGTCCGTTTAAAATGGCCTTCAAGCTTGCCCGGCCGGCTATAAGGTGATGACACTTTCAAATGGAGACGAAATCGAATCGACCTAATGGCCACACCTACCATCACCGTGTGGATGGCATCCGCGCAAAGGGTCATTACTTTTTGAGACGTACGAAATGGGCAAACGTTGGCAAAGGAAAGACTCTCCCTTGTAACTTGGAAAAAAAAACAGGAAACTCCCACTGTTGGATCAGTGACACAACCCTCAACGGGGTAATAATTTGATGAAATTATAATAAAAATTGACCTGACCTTTTGCTAACGGTGGGACTCCCTTTTGTGGAGGTAATGCGCATCGTTGCACACTTCGTTCTATACCATTTACCAGCCGTAATGGGTTTCCGGAGATGTTTTCCTGGGTGAGTAGAAGCATGGAAGTAAAAAAACTTTCGGTGACTCACAGTGTGGGTGTGTTTTGAATCATTTTTTTGAAAGACACAAATTTAAATTCCGTTGGGACAATCGTCTCCGTTGATTACTGAGAACTCTCTTTACTTTCCATGGAATTAGGTGATCTGGTACGAACATTGTACAGGTGTCTTGGGAACCCTCACGGGGAGATGTATTTTAATGAATAAAATTGATTCTAATTTTTTCTTCTCTTTTTAGGAAACGACCTTGTACAGAAGTGACTAAGAATCATTCCCTTTGCTGCAAAATAGGAGTTCGTCATCCAAAAGACATCCGGGATGGAATTCGTTATTCTCAGAAATCGGGAAGAATAAATACTCCATTTAAATGATGGCCCTAATGCAGCGCTTCTCAACGTATGTGGGCTCGCCATTGCTAAGGGTTTATCAGCTTCCAATTAGCCTCCAATTAAACACACACACACACACCCCTTTCTCTCGCTCCCTTCTTTTACCATGCATCAATCAAAAAGCGAGAACGATCAATGATTGACAGTTGCCACCATGATAAATCTGAGCTGACTTGCGGTGTTCTTGTGGTCATTACGAGGCATGATTGACGCAGGTGTTTCCTTAGGACGTTGGCGTTTTCTAATCAAATTGACCCTCCCCTCTATTACTCCCCCTCCCCCCGCTGAGGGGTTACCTCGCTTTTATACCCGTTTATTTAATCTAGGGAAATGATGTGCTTCTTTTTTCTCGTTGGAGTTGAAGTTTTGGTCGGAAAGAAGTCACAAATTTATGACCACAAACGATGAAATGCTAATGAATGCTGCTGTGGATGCTTCGCCACATGGGGGGAGGACCAAGATCAAGAAAATGGTGTACATTGTGTTGTTCCGTGCTGTACGCACACGGCGAAGAACGCATAACCGAGGCATAAATGCAGGAGTCGTAAAATTTAAATTACTCACTGCGGTAGCACTGCACTGCACGGCTCACTTCTCGGTCGCCTTTCACTGCCCATTTCTGTTTGGTGTCTCTTTGTGTGCTCACTGCTCGCTCGCTTCTGCCACACGCAACCAGCGTTGCTTCAAAATTGGGCCACCATCTTCGGGTGGCTCATTATTTGAAGCACCGTAGTTTTGTACAAACACCGACTACCGACGTCTCGTCATCTATTTTGGGTGGTGGGTTCTTTCCAGCATGTATGCTGGGGCTTCTCACTAACAGTGTTTCAAGCGACAGCTCCCATTTAACATTCGATGTCGATCATAAAAGTCGACCTTCATTAAACTTTACAAAGTCAAAATGCTATTTCTCGGCCCCCTTCCGCCCAGAATGATCGCACTGAAGGCGAACCGGGAAGAAATATGATCTTCTTTAGCTCATCATTCCTTCCAAATGAGGCCATTTTACACGCAGCATCATCTTCGCCGAGGGGTTAGGTTTGGCTGTGTGTAATACATTATCGGATAAGGCCGTTAATGGTGTGGTGCGGCAGAAGAAGGAATTGAGGTATGGTTCACCAGCGTGTTAAACACAGTTTCGGTACAGGTTCTAATGAGTAGGCATTAGGCGGCGACAACTAGTTGGTGAGATATCGCTGGATGGATGGAGAAAAGTGATTTAACACGAGCGATACTGTCACAAGGTGTTGTGAGGAATGTTCAAACATGTTGAATTTTGGATAACATTTTTTTCGGAGAACGATTAGTATAAAGATCATTTGTACTCTTTCGCTTTCTTTTCATGTGAAACGGTTGATTAGTTCGCTACGGTGGAGCGTCATTATTACATGGCAGACTGCTTGAGAATTTATTGTAATAGCAAATTGTTTTTCTTGCATTTCTTTCCCCATTCCCCGAGAAAAACAACTCCAACTTCAATAGAATCCATTCATTCGCAGTGAAAAGGCAACAAGAATGATGGCTCTTTTCTTTTCCTTCGCTATGTTTTCATCTACTCGACTGCCGATGCCGATGCTTTCGTACACTGTGCACTTTTTCAATAACAAAAAAAAAAAAAATACCAGAAAAGAAAACTTCTCTGATCGATCATACAATCTTCGACAAACAATGGGGCACTGGCAAGAACCTGAAATGGAAATTTGATATTCCCTTTCCTTGGCTGAGCGAGAGAAATATGAATTTTATATTCATTTTTATTTCTTTTCACAAACTAAAATAAAAAAAACCAGCATTATTTCATAAAGCAGAAGATTGCGATAGCTTACTGTATGTTTTATCCATTACTTCTTTAGGTTCCTTTTTTTATCGCAGATAGATCGGAAACTTTTCAACATTCAACCCGTCTGGGAGACTCGGACGAGTGATGCACTGAGTAAATGAAAATTTTCCAACCAAATGATCGAGTAGGTGAGAAACGGGAGGTGGTTTTCATTTTTACAGAAGAAAATGTCTCTATTTTCACATGATTGAAGCAGAATTTTAGGTTTTTTTTTCGTGTCGAACCACATTCAATCGATCTTTGCTGTATAATGCAAAAGTTTTTAATTCCGTCCCGCGTAGTACGAGTTCTCCATTGCTCGCGAATGGATCGAAAATATCTTGATTAATGATGATTACATGGATTTCAGCTTGGCTCTCTTCGTCGTTTGCTGCTTTTTCCTTATCATTTCCTATATAATGATAAAAAAAAACCCTCGAGAGAGAGTGAGAGAGCGAAACGAACCACACTCGTACATCAACGATCAGTTTTGAGCTGCGTTGAAAGAGTTTCGTGATTTATACATTAATCCATCGAAAATATTGCTTTGGTTTTGGTTGTTCGTTTTTCCCTCGTACAGCTTCGTTTGAATATTAATCACCGAAAAAAAAGAGACCCGTTTCCTCGTCATGCACAATCAAACATGGCATGTTGGAAGGGTTTTTTTTGTGTTGCTTTTTGTATACACGACCCAACGCAATGTAAACGACCAGAGAGACGGATGCATAATAATCGCATCGAATGCGCGTGCATTCAATCAGAGACCATCAGAGCAGTGGAAAACAGCACCCATCGAAAAAAAAAACCGGTTTTGCATCTCGCTGTGCATCTGAAATCGCTTCGTAATGACACACGTTTAAGGAATAATACGCAAAGAAAAAAAAAGCAAAACATGTAGCACTCAAGTGATATTGCTGACTTTTCAATGACTTTCTTCGATTACTACTTGCACAGAATAAAGTGGTCTTTTAGGTTTGTTTTTTAAACTTCTCTTATAATTTCTTCATTTGCCTTTTTTTTACATATGTTTTGCGATGTTTTTAATAAAGCATTTAATGTTGAGAAAACGCTTAATTAAATAATTTCGTTAAATGCTGATCATGGTTTAATCCATTGGTTACAATCAATATAACAAATGTTCCTACTTTCCTTGACACTATAAATAATAGCTTATGCTGCCAATAAAACAACAAATAATAACCTCCCATATTTCACCTTTTGTAATATTGGTGCAACCCTCATGAAGAAGCACTAAATAGACTTGCCAAATTTCAAAAAAGAAACATGATGTGAAAAATGTTGGCTGCTGGAAGTACAAATTTTATATGTTTACTTACTCGTTACTGGCAGGCTTTCTAATACGAAAAACCTTGTATGGGTACGAAAAATCAAAAACATCTTAAATGAAACAAAAAAAGAACGGTCACGGTAGCATAAGTTCGACAGCAATGATATAAAATAATACTCACCGAACAGCGTAAAGGAAAATCCAAACGAAACCAAAACAAACGAAATTACAGACTGTGGCTGTTAAAAGAATGGAAAATCGAAATGCCAAAAAAGAGAAAAAACAATGCACCAAACCATCGAGGGGAAAAAGCAGCCACCTTCCGTTTGGGCAGAGTTTAAGGTGGAAACCATTTGTTCTTGATGTTGCTGTGCTTTACTTCATCTTTTTTTTCATTTTTGTTGGATGCCGGAGTTCTTGTGGTAGCCGAAAAAAGGATATTTACTTTTCCGAATGCACTGTGTCTCGTGTTTCAGCGACCAAACTTCCAAAAAACCCAAAATTCAGCTCCCGCCTGGAGCAATCAGATCATGAAGGAAATGCAATGGAACGTGTTTGTGTGTATGTGTTTGTGTTAAGATATTTTGCCAAAAATGGTTCCTCCATGCATTGTGGGGTGGACTCCAAACAAGATTCCCTTCCGAGCCCTTTCAAGCCAATGTAGGCGGAGTGTGTGTGCATTGGGAGGTGTTCCAATGTTTCATAAATCAAAACACGGTCAACAAAAGCGAACGAACGAACCGATAAAGTAATGTTTAAAGGGATAAAGCACAGGTCATGAAAGATGCGGCAGAGTTGTTGACCAAAGAAAAAGCCCCCAAAAAAGGAAAAAAAAAAACAATATTTATTTGTTCAATTCCAATCCAACACGGTGCGCCAAAGATGGCTTCCAATAAGCATTGAATGCAGAGCAAAGGTGTCGCACTCTTTATTTATTTTACTTTACTTTTAAGGTGCTTTTATTTGTATAGTTTCATAGTAGAAATATTAAACTCATTTAGCTACTTTAAGCCTTTTACGGAACTTTTTAAATTCTATAGAATTTAGTCGTGTTTGATGCTCTTGAGTTATGTTACGTTACTATTATCATCCTATTACCGTGCCATTTTATTGGTGGAAACAACAATGGAACGGGGTGTGTTCGTTGGCCAATAAATTACAACCTAGAAGCAATGAAGCAACCTTCTTCTCGGGAATCTTGAAAGGAAACTCTACGATGAAGATAGCAGAGCTTGTTCAGTGTGGAAGAGATATTACTTGTACTGTAGGACAAGTAAGGCTTTTTGTGCTAGACTTTGAATACGACGCTAGAGACAGAATATGCTTTAATTAGGGATGGAAGTAACTCTAGTTGCCCATCCCAACCGTTGAACCATGAATCATGGTAGTGATAGAAAATATCCGTAAATATTGAACCAACCGGTGTGCGTTGGTTTGAGGAACACATGGAAGGATGCTCTCAGGAGTACATGTTTACCACGTACACATGCAAACGTTCCCTTTTATGCTCGGTAGCATAAAGCCGGTGCTCCGGTGTTATAATAATAAACTACCGCAACCGTTCTTCAACAACCATGTGTATGTGTAGTTCGGTGTTATTTTTTCTCCAGAAATAGTCTTAGCACCCGCTAAAAATCGGTGTATCACCAACACAATTGTCCGTAAATCAGCTTCTGCTTGCCTGGCGTACGGGTGTGCATGACTATGTAACTATGTTTGCTTGCCACCGGTTCTTCAGTGAGACACCACCGCCCATTCACTCCCTTTCTACCCCGCGCGAAGAAACTAGAAACCCGAGAGAGGTCGCCGTAGGTATAAATAGTAGAACATATCAAGTACTCGCCTATGGCCCCGGTTGGGTGGGGGGTTCACGAAGTTGAGGCAAGTGCGACTGAACCTCCAAATGCATGTATGTATGCATCCGTGCATTTTTACGACCGTGTAATGTGTGCCTTTTATTTGGTCATAAATTGTTCCTGTGGCGTAACACATGCTTACGCATATGAGCGCTAGCGCTAGTGTTGTGGGGTTTAGCAGCTTTGCTGCGTGTCTTCTGCTTCACGTTCGCTTTTTTTTCTTGATAAGAAACCCACCATTCGGTTGCCAGGTTCCAGGTTTCGGTCGGGAACTATTTTTAAGAACCCATTTCATGAAGTTGGTGAGTTATTTAGGATGCAATGAGGTTGCCTTCGACCTTTATTTTTCCCGAAAAAGGAAGATAGGCGCAACCGATAGCTACGAGAACCTCACACCGTATCGTTCTTCTTCAATGATGTAATTATAAAGTTTTATTTTTACCCTCATCTGTGTAAAATATGCACATCCCTGTACCACGGGCACATGCTTTAAATACGCACCAAAACCGCCAAACACCCCGGTCGTGGCTTTGTGGTTGGGCGGATTAATGCGATCGATTTTTTTTTTCGGTAGCCATCATTCTTCCGGCTTCCGGCGTTCGGGTGGTTTTAGAAGTTTCGGTTACATAATCGATTGAGCATCAAACATTAGGCCGCCACTGGTGTTTTGCTGCATGCCAATCCTTTAGTGGCATCGTGTGCACATTTCTGTTTTCGCCATTTTACCACTAACCTTGAAAAACGAATGTAACACCAGCAGCACCTGAAATCGATGCACAAGGTCGTGCGAGTGCGGAGGGAAATTCGATCCGCTTCTAAGCAGCCAAAGATGGAGAGACGCAGCACTTGCACATGATTAAATGTATTCATTACACTCGGGTGCGACCCCTTCGAGCTTATTGTGTACGGGCCGAGAGGTGGATCAAATGGATGGTTTCTTACTGCTACACAAAACTTCAAAGCCCATTTTTCACACACAGTACAGGACGCCACCACCGTGACTCTCACCGTTGAAGGTCTTCCGTGTTTTCGTGTCTTTTGGTCTTCTTTCGGTTTGGAGGGTTTTTGTTTCGTATGGTACAAAATCAATTCCCCGATCGATTGCCTAAGCCGTATCATATTGTGCATTCTCAAAAGCTGGGAATGGGAATTTAGAAAAACAAGTCTTGGAAGACCCAATTTGTCATGAAACATAATTGATTGAGACTGAGTGTTTGTTAAGTCGTAATCATTGCTTTGTGAATATAAATTTTTTTGTTCGTTTTTTTATATTTTTCATGAATTTTGTTCTTCTTTTCAAATTTTGGTTTTTCCCTTTTGATTTTATTTTTGTACTTTTTTCTTTCATCGTTTTATTTGTCATTATAAATGATTTATTTTACTTCAGTTTTGTGTCTGTTATTCTGTTTCTTTTTTATATTTTTAATGGTTTTATACTTCTTTTCAAATTGAAAAAAAAATTTTTTTGGGTTAGAGTTATTATCTATTTTCGTCATTTAACTTTATTCCATTCGATTCATATTTTTGTATAATTGTTTTGTTATGTTTTCTTGTTTTACTATTTTCTCGATGAAGCTAAAGAAGAACAACTTTTCAAATTTAATATTTCTACCACTCATCAACAACATACCGGATTGTTTAAATATGTTTGAATCTCTTCTTTTTGCTACTCTCTCATTCTTCCTTTACAAACAAACATTGTCCAATAAAGCATCGGCTTTCATACCTCATATCTCATATTCCGGGTGTTTGTTTCCGTGCCACCAGAACGCGATGAGTGGCGAGTGTTTTTCTACCACTTCTTACAAAGCTGTACGACTTACGAGGTTCCTACCAATCGTACCTTCCGTGCCGCCCGGAACGCAGGAATCTTCAGCATGATCGTTAACTATAAGACCCTTTCGAATAAACAAGGAAACGTCCTCCCCTTGTACGGAATGTAAATTTGGTTAAATTAAACAATCCGTGGTCGGTGTTTGGAGACCATATTAGGACCATATTCCCAGTGCATTTGAATTCCACCCCGTACCAGGGCAGGGTCGTTAGTCCCTTTCGGAGAAGTCATTACCTAAGTCAACATGTTTTCTCTTGCATTTCATGAAGTATGACCCCTGCTTCCCCCACCGGATCCCACCTCTAGCTAATGGCGGAATACAATACCACCCCTTTGAAAAACATAATAAAACTTTGCACACCTGAAATACCTTTTCTTCGATACGAAATTAAAAGTTATTCAATTGCAGAAAGGTGCCCTTTCGCGAAAACAAACAACATCCGCACATTCGTACGCACGGTGAGCTCATTTCGCGATAAGAAATCGCCACCCGCGTCCTTGAACGCTTGTCGAGTGTTGTGTTGTGTCGTGGGGGTTTGGCAAAGCAAAAACAAACAAACGCCACAAATGGACACAACAAGGGCGTGTAGTACGGTTCTGGTCGGTTTGCTCAGCTGATATCGGTTACAGAAATGCGGTGTGAAATTAAACTGTGTCGATAATATTGTTTTTACAAAGGTGCACAACCTTCAGTGGAGGTTAAAATTAATAAAACATTTTTTTTTTCAAATTCATATCCGCTTGATTTGGTAGTTAAAGCCGTCTTCTCTAAAATGGTAGTAAATCTTCGGGAAAGTGAAACGACTTCTCTCATGAGGGAAAAGTGATCCGTCATGAGCATCTGTATTGCTTTCTCCTGAAGGGATGCTTCGAGTTCCATTTATCATCTAATTAAAGTTCTATTCCGACACAGCTAGTGGAAGACTGTGGCGCCACATTCGTTGTGGTTTAGTGTAGTTCTCACAAGAAGATTATGGTTTCGTTTCTGTTTTCCCTGCCTAAAATATTTCCATAAATCACGGACTGTATCGTGCCATAGATGGAACAGAGTGGAAGAATTATGTCCATGCTCGGTATTTCAGTCTTTGTTTTAGTTGGTGTTTGAGGAAAAAGTTTGAGGGTGAAAAAGAGAAGTTGTTTTTTTCTCTTGTGCATCGATTGAATTAAGAAAAGTTTGAGATCATTTTCTTTAATGCTAGAAACTTTTGTGTATTAAATGATAAGTTTTTTTATATTTTTTTTTTATTTTTTTCTTATTAGTTTTACATATTTCTGGAATGGTATACAAATGATTCTCAAACGTCATTCATTCAGAAATGGCTCCACTCTTTTTCATATCCACCAAAAGAATGTTTTACATAGTCATGTCACATTGTATGCTTAGCTAAGCTTAAGCCACCGCAGCGCTGCTGCCGCGAACGGCGCACAGCATACATTAAATTAAAATATCATTCAAAATGACAAATTTCGTCAAAGCGGAAAATCTACTCCGCAGCACTGCTCGGAAAACCGCATTGGTCCGCATTGTCGCCCCTATTGCGGGCACCCATGCTTCCTTCCCTGTGTGATGTGTTTCTTCCGATCTCGCCGTATCGATTCCATCCTGGGCAAAAGGAACGAAAATTTATGTAAACGGAATGTAAATACAGCGCTGCCAGGAAGCGGGAAGGTTGTGGGACTTTTATGCGGGAACGCATTCCGTGGGACAAAGGAAAACCTTCCCCCTTCGGCGAGTGAAAGTCGTGGTTGTTAAAATTCGTCCGCTGCAGGAACGGGAGACTTTTCCGATGGGGGAAAAGAACGGGAAAATATCGTGCGTCCAACGAGACAAGACAAAAGATTATTGTAAATTTATTGAAATTTATGTTTTTTAATTTGAACCATTTTTCCTCGTACGGGAACCTTCTGTTTTCGGTTTCTGTTTTTCGGAGCTTAGAATTGGATTTTGGGAGGATTGGTTTGTCACCGTAAGTGGCAGCGGACCGGCTAGAAGGCGCGCACTAGTGGAGCAACAGTAAATTCTTGGATTGTAGTGACTGATTTCCCTTGGGCATGTCTCAATCTGGGTCATTTTGTCCGAAAGCTTAAGGGTGTAATTTGAATGAGAGCAAGCAAAGTGACTGGTAAAACCACGCAATGAATCAATTTTAGGGAGTTTGTTTGCCATTTCTCGCGTAATACTTTATCGTGAAATGATCCACAGGTGTCGTCTTTTTAATTTATATCTTTATAGAAGATTAATTCGTTGAACGAACAACGCTTTCTTGAATGGTTAAATAATCCTTACCTGTTTTAAATCCGAGCTAAGAAGCGATAAAAAAATTTTAATCATTAAACCTCTTGCGCCGTGTTTTTTTTTTTGGGATTTTTACCTACATCGTTCGAACATTTAACTCGACTTTGGGTTAGAAGGAACGATCTAAACGGCTCATCAAAACATGGTAGCATCCCGAAAAGCAGGATGTATCACAAAAAAAATAGTAAAACTTTCTACTCTGCCATACTTTCCCGTTGCATCTGGAGGAAAGAGCTGTGAAAAAAGGGACACAAACTTTCCTTCGATACACCTCAAACGCGGGCGTTCAGCAGGGAGCGAAAAAAAAACTCCCAAAAACTCATCCTACAACGCCACCAACCCACCTTAACCAGAAGAATGTTCTTTACGGAAATTTCAATTAAAAATCTAATAAATCAACATGACGGCCAAAAACCAACCGCCGCTTCACGGTACACAAGCGTGGCAGAAATTGTAAAACCATCATCCTGCGGGATCCAGCCCAGAGCACCATGTCAAGCGCCAACGAACCAAGGTGTATACACTGTAAAAACGGCACCGAAAATATCTCGGGAAATTTCTGGACGTAAAGCTCGCACCGAGCGCGTTCCATGAAAGCCAGCAAAAGGAGGACGAGGAAAAAAAATTAAACATGAGAAGAAGTTAAAAAGTCCTTCCGCTTGTAGTTTGGGTGGTGTGTGGGGTGTTGTACGTCGTAAAAAAGCCACGAGGAATATCTGCCGATCGATTTAATGGTTTGGTTGGTTGGTGAGGCATTCAACTTCTTATCGATCAATCGCCCCCCAGTAGACAAACTCACCAAACAGTGTGCACATACCCACGGTGCCTGTTTTAAAACTTGATCTATTGCTTTCTTATCGGAAGGGAGTGAAAATAAAACCGACCGATTCGTGGAGTAGGCCATGTGTTTCATTTTCCACCAACCCGGCCAAGGAGCCGATCTGGATCAAAGCGAACCGTTTCTTTTTGGTGGAGGTGTTGGAGCGTGTACCACGCGGGGCTGCTGTACGAGAGCGAAGATGATGTCAGAACTGCCATCCCCTTACAGCAGGGAACGGCCTTTCGAAACGGGCCCCTAAAGCAGTACGCGTGAGTTGTTCAACGGGGATGGCTACAATATCGTCCTTTCGAAGAGCAAGTGTTTATTTCCCTGCCGGCATCGATGCCTCCGTACGCACACGGTCGCCTTTTTCGCCTTTTGATGTGTGTATTAGCGCATTAGGACGTTCGTTCGGTTTCTGGCGTACTTGCGGAGTGTGCAAGATAAGAAAATGCGGCTGCTAAACGCTCCGACCATAAACACGGACACACGGCCGAAAATGGCATCCTTCTTTACCGGGTGGTTGGGCGGACGTTTGACAGTTGCCGCTAACGCCTATGCTTAAGGACTCTTTTCCACTACGGTTTCCGAGACCTTGTGCTTGGTTTGGAGGTTGTAAATAAATCAAACGCGTGATTTATTTCGTGCCAAACGAAACGTAATCAGGTTGGGAATCAGGCAGTTAATTATACTTTTATTTTTTTTTCACCATTTTCTTTTTCCAGGACATGTGATTAGCGGCAGTAAAGGAACCAGGGACTTTTGAAAGAAACTGTACAAAGTTGCTGGGGAAAACGACATTCAAGATGTTTGCAGGAAACGACATTTCAATATGGTTTAGTTCGTACGCTGGTACAGCTCGTTATCTTGGGGATGTGAAAATTAGCCATCACCTTCACAAAACCGGTGATGGACCCATTTTGCAATCTTTCTCCCCAGGACGGACCAGCCATGTCCAGATTGCTCCAGTTTCCGGATGGTCCGTTGTTGCCCTAGAATCTTATCAACCTGTCTACAACTAACTGGTGGTTGGTTTGTTTGCGGAGCTGATTAGATGCATCTTTATTATCGCGCCCTACCGGTACAATGTTGTTTCCACGAGTGCCTGTCAGTTTTCGGTGTAGGTGCTGTTTTGAAGGGGCGTCGGAGAGGAACGAAGACGATGGCCATCGATAAGACCACACCGTGTACAAGTGTGACAGTTTTTAATCAATCTTTCACTCCTTTCAAGTGTTTACCTTGTCGCATGATGGTTGGACGGGTGAAGAGTTGTAGACAGTGGGCTACTGTACCTGCTTGCTTAATCATGACCGATAGTAGAGGGAAGACACCTTCAACAAACACGAAAACTCGTTTATCGGTACTAGTTTATCAGAGGGTAAGTTCAGTTTGTTGGTGCCTTTCACGACCATTTCCCAAACACAACTTATGTAACGCACAAGTTGATTGTCAATTTAAAAGTGTAATGTACCTTTTACGTCCATTTGCTTCCTTTTCTTCGCTACACCTTCAGTGCCCAAGTAGATTACACCTGATCGATATGATCGATTAGCGTTGAAAGGGATTGCACGATACTGAGGAAGGTGATAGAAACAAACAAACCCAAAGTTGACCTTTTCTGACCGAAAGGTCCCAAGAATTGGTTAGCGATAGCTTGGGTTTCGATAATTGCTATCTAATTGCCTTACTAAAAGTCTTGAAGCGTCCCAAAATCGGGTGTACAATCAATCAACGAATCGATCATCCGGCGAAGGGACAAGTGTATAATCACGTTTTCTACACTGATACCTGTGTACATGATGTATTATTAGTTTGTACAAACAGCTACTTCAAAAATGTTGTTTAAAAGACATCAGAAATAAACGTATATATTTTGAAATCCCTCCAACACCGGTGTACTTAGAATAAATACATTTTAATTTATTGATCTACAGAATCGCAAGTATTTAGGATAGTATTTGAGTTAGTAAATCATTTCAGTTATTAATAGCGCCATCTGCTGGAAAATTGTTTGAAATATATTTGAAATTGGAGTAAGAGTAAGTATACATGAATTGAATGGCGCAGGTCTCATAAGGAAGAACCGTAGTTCGAATCCCATCTGGATCGTACGCAGATCTGACTATCCTATTGCGGGTACATTCAACTCCCGGAAGTCAGTAATAACAGCGCCAAGACCTCTCGAGATTGTAGTGCCATAGACGAAGAAGAAATCGAAATACAATATTGTCTCCTTTGCTCAGGCAGTTTTGTGCAGCTTGTAACTAGATTCAATCCACTAAAAATAGACTTATCCAGTCAGGAGTACATGCTGCTGCTTATACAGCTTCGACTGAGGTTTATTCAGATCTTCTCCTCCAAAGGACAAATAAAATTACCCCAGCCAACAAACAATTGTTACACGTAACCTTTTCCTTGGAGATGATTGTTTTGCCCGTGAGTGTCTCAAGTGGCGTTTCGTGCTATCAGTTGTTGGTAGTTGCATTAAACAATCTGCCACCAACCCGTCCCCAAACCGCGCTGTTGCATAATTTCTGCCCGTCCGGTCCGGCCTGACTCACTCACGACTGGGGAATGGTAAAAACTGACCTACCTATCTACCCGGATAACTCTAACGTGCCGTAGCGTCGAGGGCTTATCAGTCTACTTGCCAAGCGCCAAGGAAGTGGACAGTGCACTCGAGAACCCCTGAAACCGTGCTGTGTGTAATCACCATGTGGACAACACTCGAGAGACTCCGCTATCTGTTGTACCGGTGTTTGCCGTCTCGGGACGTAAACAAACCGAAGTGGTTTCCAACCGATTACATGATGATAAGTGTAACGAACGGCACACACTAATCCTTTGCCGTGCTGTTAAAAACGGAACGTTGATCTCGGACTTGCGCTGTGTATATATTTGCGGTTGACAATAGGTCCCTGCGCTGTTGTAACGAGACACCTTTGCGCTACTTACAATTATATGATTTATTGTATTACAGAATCAAATTTTTGAATTTATTTTAAATAATTAAAGCTATTTTTATACATGACCTTTGATTGATTGAACAACACGTTCATGCAGTCGTCTAGAACATCACTCATCACTTGGTTTATCAGGATGCTTGGACGGATTTTTATGAGTTGATAGAAGTAAATATTATTTGATGGACAAATACTTGAATTCTTGTATCTCCAAAGTTGTGTCTTCAGGATGTTCGGTCACTGTTTCCAACAGGCCCACCTCAGCAGTATTCTTACTTCTGCACTGCCTCCAACAAACACTCTGGTCGGAGAAGTAAAGAATGAATGTGTCCAATAAAAACCTACAGGATTTTGCAGAACCTGATTGTTTCGTCACTGTGTGCCCGCGTTCTGCTCCAGTGGAAACATTGTCCAGTGCCCTCTTTGTTAACTTTTTACGTTTGCTCCTGACACAATAGCCCCGAAAGTCTTTACGGTACGTTTCGCTTAGAATAGCCGAGAAGACACTGCAGCAACGGGAAATAAAATGCTATAGTAATAATATGAAATCAACCTTATAAAAAGAGCCTCCTCTCCCTCCTGGAGTGTTCCGGTACGTAATCTTTCTTGTCTTGCAGAACTGCAATTCGGAGCCTTCTACATCGCAGCACCATGGCAAAAGTCCCTAAGCGTTCCTGCCCAACGGTGAGAAAATTTATTTCTTGGAATAAAGCATCCCTCAGCCCGAAGATGTTGGGGGTAGGCGACCGCTTGTCCCAATGGCAACAAAACGTTTGGCCGAAGGGATTTTTGATGGAAGAAAACGCTTCAAAGAACGTACGGAAGGGAAGCATTGTGCTGTATGCGTACGGTTCGTACGGTCCCGATGGAAGACGAACAACGTCCAATGAAATGGAAACAATCCTTCACGCTAGGGCCGTGTCACTTGTTTTCGTGTACTTTAATAAGCGCACCCGAAACATGCGTCCCGGCGATGTTGGATCGTTCCCTTTTTTTGTCTGGAAGTGTCCTTTAGCTGCTTTGTGCCATGCACGTACAAAGAGGGCACATTAAAAAAATCAAATCAAATCCTAGCCGGGATTATGAAGCCCAAAACCGTTCCCGTTTTAACGTCCCGAGGGGGCTTTGGTTTGAAGCACGGCGGAATACCGGATTCAGGGTCTGTTCTTTTCCATTATATGCTTCTTCTATCATCGAATTCGAATGTGTGAATAAGACAACACAGGAACACTAGTCTTGCTCACACAAAAATGAAAAAATAAAGGAGAACAGTGAAGAAAACGGGATATCCCTTCACAGGTCGTTTAGGAGTGCCGGGTCCTGTTCACACCTGTGCCAGTGTTTAAGATCGAATGGAGATGGTCCCTCGGGTTACCTTTTTCGATTTGTTCCTTCGCTTTTTTGATTGTTGCCTCCTTTTTTCAGATGGATATAGAATGAACATGGTTCGAAACAACTTTAATTTATGTTTTCGTGCCTTCTTTATATATTTTTTCGCTGAAGGGATCAATGTGTGTCCTTTTTTTTTAAATTCGATAAAGATTTTCGATCTCGATCGGATGGTTTCGATAAGCTCCCGAATAGCCCAGAATCCCTTACCGGAGCAAGTGCAAAACAAAAGTACAGAAAAAAGAAAGATCGCATAAAAAGGAAAGATCCTTTTCTTTCTCTTACCAACGGACGTGCAAGTGCAAACGGTGATCGATCATATGCGAAAATGGTGGACAGGTCGTTTTGGGGTTTCACGCTACCTGGCTGCCTAAAGTTTATTCGACCGATCTGTCGACATTGACAGTTTCGATCGTCGATTCATCCTTCATCAAAACCGGGCTGGAGATGGTTGGTGAGCCAAGTGAAAGTTCAATCGAATCCTTAATTCCATCGGGACCATTATTGCTACGGTGGATTAAATTTCCTTTTGCATGCGGGCAATTGGGAGCGGTTAAGCCAAAGTCGTCAAATTTTGCTTTATCGCTAAAGCGTGGCAAAGTTCGGCCCGATTTTGTTTGATTTTGAGTTCTCTGCAGTGGAATTTTTCCTATACAGATTTGCTTTTGTGCTTGTACACTTTGTGCTGATGGATTGCTGAATAGGGTGAATGCTTCACTGGGCTTTAGGAAATGTTAGAAATTGTTCTGGGTTGTTTCGGGCCTTTTTAGCCTCCAGGTATTTGCATGAAAATAAAATAGAAATAAGAACAATAATCGGTTTGACGAGAAGCGATAAATTGTATTTCTACATCGATCATTTTGTAAATAATAATTTATTACTTGTACAAAGTTATCTGGCATTTGAAGTCTGCGTATCGTAAACAGGAATGAGTAAGTGTTAGGAACCTTGAACTAGAACTAGAAACCGATGTTTGTGCAAGACGGATTTATTGTAAAGTTTTAATTTATTAACAAAAAAACACTTACAATTTTTTCATGTTTAAAATCAATGTCTTACAACACCACTGCCAAACCATAAGTTGTAAACTCAATTGGAAAATGGCAAATCTCCCAGTAGAATCTTCTCCGTTCTGCTACACACGGCAGATGACCACATTCAAACGTTCAGCATCTTCATCAACCCGGAGGCTCATCGTTGGATTTGCGAAACGTTTTAATCAAATTATAGCTTCCCGGGGAATTGGTAAGATTAACTTTCGCTGTACGAAAGGAAACGCACTCTGGACCCACTGGACCCCCATCACCAGCGCCATGAAACGATTACCGATGATGAACGAAGAGGGAAGAATGGAACAGAAGAAGAGCTATATTCCATTTCCTTTGTTCTTTTTCCTTGAAGTTTGCTGCCTGAATCCCTCTGATGACGTTCGATGGGCTTGTCTCCCGTGGTTGGATACCCCCACGACTGAAAAGAATATTGGCACTTTGCAACACTCATTGTGAACAATTTTTTTTCTCGACGGTTTTCCCCTTCTGTTCTTTATGTTGTAATATTTCTGGATGTGTCACACTATTTGTCTGCTGGATACCAACACGTAGGTAGAACAAGAAAAAATAAGATTTTTGTCCCCCAAAGGGCGTCTTAAGTTCACGAGGAAACTGTTTCGAGCTGGAGTAATGAAAATTATGATTTAGCTGCCGATGTAACCGATGAGTCCTGGGCCAGTACTTGTGAACCCGGAACTACAGCGTAAACATGGAACGATAAGGTACAACTACGAGCCATAAAGCATACGGCAGTGAAACAAAGAAACTTTTTGGCACAAAGAAAAACTACCGCCACAACAATTTGCAATTTTCCTTAAGCGGTATCCTTTTGGGAAATCTTCGTGTGGTTCCGTTGCCTTCCTGCTGGTGTTGTAAAAATGGCTTTCAGATCGTTTTCGAAACCGTCGCACCAAGTGGAGGTGTTAACTGTTGGCGAGCGAAAGTAAAATGAAGAGGGAAAAAAAAGGAACGCGCCAGGAAAAGCGATAGAAAAGATAGGAAATTTGATTAAAATTTAAATCATCTCCACTTTCTTCATCCGGTTGATGTGGGAAGGCACGGCTGTGTCCTATTCCGAAAGGAGGAAAAAATGCTTAATTCACAAACCATCTCGCACGAAAACAAAAAAAAATACAGGGATCCTTTCCATTCCGGTCAGTGTATTTTTCTTTCCCGAAACAAGAAACGTGCCAGGGCTTTTCGCTTTATTTCTCGCCATGATTACTGGGCCCCCGGAAATTTAGTAGGGCGCCAATGGGCAACAATGTTGCAGTAGGCGAAACGATTGTTCACTTCCACCGGGATTAACTGCTGATGGGTTTGATGTGGTATCTGTTGGGAAGCTATTTTTTTTAAGGAAAAACGCAGAAGAAAACTCATTCCATCAAACGGTTTTGGAAGTGTAATTTATTTTCCTTCGGGTGGGTACTTTTTGTTTGCCTCTCGGAAAAGGTACATAATTTCCCTCTTTCACCACCGTGCCTGGTGCTGGTTTAATCAGCGTGGTAAGTTTTCGATTCCGAATGTGCTATAAATTCTCCGTACCCTCGATATGTATCCCAGTGATGGGTTTAAGCTGTCTTAATTTTGGGAATGAAAACAAGAGCACCATTTTGCGTTGTCTGCTTTGTGTCACATTTCATTTTAAGTGAAACGTTTTATTGTTTTCCTATCATTCAATCTATCGATTGATTGGTGAAGAGACAGCACGTGATAAGGAAGTCATTTCGATCCTTAATGGGTGCTTTTATTTTGTTTTCCGGTGGATGAAAAATGTGTTTTGTTTTCATTTATTTTCAGCATGAAATTGAAAACAGGATACCAAGATAAGGTTCGTGGTATAAAATCTCCATTTTTAATGATATCTTATCACACTAGATGACATCATTTTTTAACGTACCCTTGAGCTTAGCAGACATTTTAACCTTTCCAGTTTGACGTGGTAATAAAATTTTCGACACGTGGAGCAGAAACCCTTGCAAACCCTCCATTACCGACCGCTAGAAACATATCTTCAAAACAAAAAATGTATAAAAGTGCATTACACCATCCCCGCAGAGGGTAATGGTGTAGTAACGAGCTAATCGTCCTATAATTAAAGTCGCATAAAAGATCAGGTCAGGTTCGGTGCTACCGATTGCACTGTTGCAGAAAAGCAAACCGCAACGGAATGGCGCCCGCGGGAAGCGACTGTCCATTATCGACTGCCCCGGGTGCATCATCGTGATGATAGCCAATAAAAAAAACGCTCGCAGAACGTTCATCTTTTCCCATCGATTTAACGTCTCGCGTCAAATGGCAACTGGGAGTGCTGTGTGGGAAAATTTCCCAAACCCCACCGGGACGAAACAATCGTATGCGATCTGGTGTGGAATTTCTAGCTGAGAAAACAAAAAAAAAAGAAAACCCTCTCTCACATCATGCTGCAAAACCGGGAGCTAACCGTGTGTGGATGGGTTGGAAAAACTGGACAAGAATTTCCTTCGACGGCGCGGAAATGCAGGAACGACGGCATTGAAAGCAGTGTTTATTTACGTAATGGTCGCTACATTTCATGGAAGGTTAAGCAGCTTAAACTGTTGACATTGAGGCGATTTGATTTCTTCGGCCGGACGACGATGATGATGATGCTGACGATGGCACGGCTGACGTCGACCTGGCGTGGGCACGGGGATTCGGTCCAGTGATCAGTTATTTTAACGATGCGGGCGTGCAGAGCGAATGTGCTGGAATTGTTTGCATATGGTGGAGAAAATCGTTAATCATCAATTATGATGGGTGGCGAGTGCGACGTCCGACTATTACCTGCAACAAGTTTCTTAATAACTCTTAATTTGATTTTGCCGTACCAACTCTGGTGGAGGACGTTCTGAGTCGGAATGGAAAAAATAATTTGCAAGAAGGTTGTGGCTTGAAGATTCAAAGATGCATACCTTCACTCTAAATAAAGAAAAAAGCTTGGCGCTCAATTAATTGCTTGAATACTGTCATTATTTTACAGAAAGTATAAAAACGCAACAGCTATCATGTCTACAATACTAATTTGTCTTTCTGATTCGCTATATTTGTGAAGAATCGGAAGAAACAGGCCATTTCAACGATAGTGAATCATAGTAGACGATTTTTGGCTTGTCCCACCAAATCCAAATTTTGAATTATTTTATTAAAATTCCAATTCTTTCTACTAATTTTTTATTTTTAACCTTTTTTAACGACACATTTTCACCATTAATCACTTTGTTTGCTAAAATTTACTTACAACAAAATATACTTACTCATTAGTGTAGCCAATAATCGTTGCATAAATTATACTTACGATGTAATTTCATTATCATCTCGCACGGATAGTTACGGCCGTCGTACAAAGTGCACAAACAGTTACCCGGTCGACTCATCCCAACTGCGGCAGAAATAGTACATATTGACCCTTTTTCGGTGTGTGACTTATTACATTGTATGATTTATTGAATCATCGAACCCAAACGCAAGTTCTCTACGATACCACTGTATCCTCCAAGCCCAAGAGTGTCCTGTTTACTAGCCCCACGAACCAAAAAATCCCCTCCCTTTATGCTCGATTTCGCCACAATGTTGTAAGGGCCGTCGTGCGGAAATTTAAATTACAAATTGCTCACCAATCAGTTGATGGTACACTTGTCCATACCGGCGTACGGTTTAGCGATGAGTTGTTTCTGTTTCGGTTGTGCTGCTGTTGAGGGTTTTTTTTGCTCCCACCGCTTTGGGTTTGCTACTATTTTGCGGTTTTCCAAGCACCGGCAAAATGAAGGATGACAGGCGCCGAGCGCATGGAAGTAAATTCATGACAGAATCAGCAATTCAAAAGTTCTCTACTGATGCCGTCGCGTTTCCGCGTTCACCCGGCAGCTGACAAGTGGACAACCACTTACGATTTCGTGCCCATAAACGTATGACCGACGCTGGCAGTGCAAAACGCGGTGGTGGTGGTAGTTTTCATCTAAAATTTTGATGTAATTTATTTAAGCTGCAGCGAAACCGCGCCGGCAGGTTACATTGTTGCAAGCGAACTGGAATTGCATTTGCGCGATGGTTGGGTGGGTGGATGGGGTTTGTTTTGTTGTAGGATGTGGGCGGAAAGGGACGGAATTTCGATTCGGAATGATTTTCTTCTGGTTCAACGTTACTTTGATTTTATGACGACGCACAGACGAATAAGGTACCGCCTGGCTGGATCAAACTGCTGCTGGATCGTTAAATTAACGGTACGGGTAAGGTTGTAACGTTGGCACCGACCCATCAACTGACGTTCGACGGCGGTTTTCTTTTTTGCTGCATTATTGAATTAACTGACAGACACGGTTAAAATTACGCGGGAAGAAAATAACCATTTCTACCTCCTCCATTTTCCCTCAGTACGGCAAAAGAAAATTAAATGACAGCCGTGTGAAGAGTGGGAAAATATCATTCTGGAAATGGGGTGGACGTCCACTGTACGGGAGCTGGGTGTTGTACATCGATTGACAAACGGTGTAGTATCTTTTTTTCAATTAGAGTATAGGACGGTTTTTCCTTTTTATCGTTACGGTGCTGATGGGGCCTCATTTCATTAAAAGAAGGTTACGATGTTTCCACTAGCTTTTTGTATGTTTTATTCATTGTCTTAGACATGCTGCTGAGAAACGCCATCGGGCATCGATATCGTAGTTTTATGGATGTAATGCATACAGAGTTGCTGCAAAATGGTGATCGATGCAAAATGAAACCCATTAATTTGAAAAATATTTGATCTATAAATTAAATCAACTTATATTGCTTTTTGTTATTCCTATATACATTTGAATTGCTTAAAAAATCAATAACTTTTCAAAAAATGATGCCCTCTATCAACGTTTGGTGAAAAGAGTGCCAAAGGGTTCTTATTTTAATCACCTGGTCTTTTTCCCGAGTTCATCAAAGATTATTTAACCTATTTTTTTTTAAAGAACTTATTATTGAATTATTAAATGAATTTGTCTAATATTTAAACAATGCTATATGTTTTAAGATTTTTGAGTTCAAATCACCCATTCGGTAGATCTGATATTAGTTATCAAATTTCACATTCGCTTAGTTTGTTCTAACACCATTCATGAAAACGAGACTCCAAAAACAAATGGCAACACAGTGAAGCGATTGAAAGTTTTTCCCAGTGTTTTTTTTCTCTGTTGCAACCCGTTTAGTTTACCGATTGAATGTGTCTGTGAAAAGCGTGTTTTTTCCCTTCAGTTGTTCCAATTTTAGCCTGCGGTCCATACCTCAGCGTATCGTTTCGCCAGGAATATAATCCAGCCAACTTTTCCGTGAACAAATTCGTTGAAACAGCTGACGTGCAACTTTTCTGCAACTTGTACCAAATGCAATGTCCGGACACTCACTTCTCACGTACCAAACAAGAGGGAAAACAAAGGAAAAGCGAAAAATGCTCTGCCTGCCGTGCTTTTGTTTTATGAACTTTTTAAGCATGTTTATTAAAAGTAAATTAAATTTTTCCTTTCCATGTCACCGGGAAAATGCAACGGCTGGACATTGGGACTGGGTTTTGGTTCGAGGTAAAACTAGCGTGTTTTGCAAACCCCACACGGCATCGTTCACGTCCCTTCGTGCAGGAACATACTGAAGCGCAAAGCCGCAGACCCGCTCACATAGATAACTATCTGCGAAAGCTTCCAAACTCCCCGGACGGAACACAAGGAAACACATAAAATATGGTGGAACTTTTTTAACGCCAGAATGTTTTGCGCTCACCGTTCTCGGAGTTGATTTTAAGGGTTGTATTTTTTCGCTCACAGTGTGACCGGCTCATAAAAATGACCTCCCGAGTTATGGGCTCTGGCCGGGAGCACGAACTCTATTGTGCGTTCGATTGTTTGCAGTGAAATACATCTAGGTTTTTTTTTTTCTCCTAAACTCCCCACAGATGGAATGCATTTGTCTCACGCCGAGACGCAGTATGTGTGAGTGTATATATTTGTCAAAGGTAAAAAAACGCTCTCTTTTTTGTACTTGTTTTATTAAGTTCACTTTTTCACATTTGCAGAATGTGACAGGAAACAGATGCACTTGCGATAGTTTTCCCCATTTCCCAGCGCAGCACGAGCAGTACTTGTGTGTTCGCCTGTACCCCACCGGTGGGGGATGCTGGGTCGGAAAAGTTTCACACTGTGAAAATTCATTTGTTCATTCATTCTCTTATCATGCTGGTGAGTAAGTGAAGATGTGCTCTGTTGGAGTTTGGAGTTGTGTGACTTAGTTTTTGTTGCGGCGAAACTCCAAAGCTGGCGACAATAATGAACTGTCAAATGGGAACAAATAATAAAGTTATTTGATTTATCTCGCCACACCTGATCCTCGTGATCTGAGTTTAGCTATCATTATGATACATTTAATAGTGAGCAATTTGGATGATTTTTTTAAAAAGAAATATATGATCAAATGGCATCAAAATTATTAAAAAGCAAAATGTTACAGTGTTTTTTTCTATACCTTAAGAACATAGGGATATTTTGTAAAATGATGTCAAATGAAATTAAAATATGTTACTCGTACAGCCGCAAAACATTGTAAATTCTCACAACTTCGCTATCAAATACGTATAAATGTCTCCTGATTGCAATTTACAACTTTAACTTTTCACATACTGAATGCCTGCAGGAATTCAGGCGTTCCGTTCGCTGTGGCAATTACCAGGCAACAGACAGCATTGGCCCCCGGCACGATTCACACTTTGAACGAATCAACTTTGCTCTTATATTAGGAGCAACAAAACAAAACAACTATCATAGGTAGATCGTTCGATTGGAACGGCAAGAGTGTGTTGCAGACAACAAAAACATACCAATAAAATCAAAAAGGAACACAGAAAAAAAACCAAAAAAGTTTAGGCGTAGAAGAGCGACCCCCTGAAGGGAATTGTTCCATCTTCGTTATCGTCCCGGTGAGCTTCTGATAGAGGGATGGCGATGGTTTCGGGCTATAAGTGAGCGTGGCAGGGTGAGGCTAGAATCGAAACAGATCACCACCCCCCTGGCAAGAACGCTATCGGATTGATTCGACACTGGCTCATCGAACGTACCTCTACAGATAATATACGACGCTCGTTTACCGGCTCGTTACGGGCTTACATGCTCGTCGGATGGTGCCTCCAGGAGATTAAATCGCACCATGCTTGTAGTGGTTATCTGTGCGTTTCTCTCCTTCCAGAATTTATCCACCCAGGAGGGATAGCATCGGCTTTGTTTTTATCTTGGCCTCCGTCTTTGGGTTACAGAGCAAGCAAGAAGGAAAAAGATCCTTTTTGTGAAGAGCAGCATAAGAACCATAAGAAATGATGGTACTCGAGAAGATGTTCTTCTGGAACACCTTTTTTGAAGAAGTAAACACGAATGTCGTTTTGTGTATTTTTTTTCATGTGCCATGTGTATTTTTTTCGTATTGTTATGCTCTCGCTGCTCAAGTCCTGGATAGGAAAGCGTCACCAATCGGTAGCAACCTGAGGGTTAATATAAGGATCAGAAGCTGAATCCATTGTGCCCGTCTCGTGAGTGCGTACATTTTGTGTGCTCTTTCCGAAGGGGACATAAATTTCCCTTCAGGTGTAATTTGTCGCTTGTTGCAAAGATAATACCCAAACACCACAACAATTGCGCGTTCCAAAACCCGGACCCTTCGCTTCTGCCTTCCTTTGCACAGGTTCGGAAAGGAAAGTACCCAAAAACTACCGAGCATTATTGAGAGCACAATTGGATGAAAGCGAAACGGCACAGCGGTACGGTGAATGGCCTTTCGAGAGCATGGCCGACAGCAAAGTGTCCTTATGATCCTTATGAACCGTGTCTTTCTTCGGAGCAGCATACACGGGACCTGAATAGGATGGATGGGATGCATATGTCAGGTCGATAAGTGCAATTTATTTGCGAATAGTTTGAGGTCTACGGCCTGTCAGCGTTTGGTTTTTATGTGTGTGATAGTTTATGTTTCCATTCTCCTGTTTTTTCTTTGGCAGGATTAAGAATACAATGAATGGGAGTAGCGAGTTATGCGCTTTTCTTCCACCATCCTGCAGGGGAAGAAATTTGCTTTATGAGACGCTGAACGATCGGGGTGCTAATCGTCTTTCTCGAACAATACGAAGGTAAATAGTTTGCCGCAAAAGGTATTCTTTTATTCCTTTCAAGAGTTTTACCGGTTGGTCTCTTTGTAACGCTATTCAAATGTTGGTACAGCTGGTGTAGTTAACATTCGAAATTGGCTGTATCGAAGTTGAAGGAAATCTTTCCATCAGTAGCAATTATCGTTACCATCAAGAGTTACGATCATACGTGTGTGAGTAGTAAACGGAATGACAAACATTTGTTTTTTTTTCCTTTTTCTATTTTAACCTTTTACACCAATTAGTATGCTTCGATTGTTCGTTAAGCTTTGTTGCAGGTCGACGGTTTTATTATTTTCTTAAATAAAAATTGTCGTTTTACTTTTCATTTATACGTAAATTTACCTTGTATACGCATCCAATGCATGTCTTTCTACGGGTATCGACGATTTGTCCTGCAATAAATTACATTCTAATGTTGCAGCATAAACCGTCATGCTAGGTTTGTCCCTTCGGATGCGAACAGCGGAAAAAGAGAAAGCAGGAACCACACACGCTGATAATTATAAAACTTAAATGCAACATTCTCTTGAAGCGGTACACCCGTTTGCATAAAGCGTCTCAATTTGGGGCTAAAATTAAATGGTTTATTATAACCCAAACTGCTCGATCATCGCTAACGATCGTGTGCGGCTGTGCAAGCCAAATAAAGTTTATGGAACTGAACAGCAAAAAAAAACAAAACCTTGGCATACAATTAAAACCAACGGATGTGCGTACATGGGTGTGAAAGGTGCATGGAAAGGGAGGGAGAAAATAAAAACGACACAGGGAACACTGAAACATACCTAACCAAATCACCGCAAAATGGCCAATGCAGCGTGCGTACGATGAGCCCTACGGGGTTTTATTTAAATTAATATCTTTCTGCTTGTTGCTAGGGTTTTGCATCTGCTTCGTGTTTGCTCGCACGGGGTTTTACTGTGTTTACCCGTTTCATCAGTAGGTAATGGGGTGATAGAGTAAGGATTTGGTGCTTCTTTTTTTGTTTGTCGCTTCTTCACTCCCCCCCCTCCCCCATGCTACCAAACCCCCCACCCCACTCATCCACTTGAATGTGGTGTTTATTTTCAATACAGAAGGTAGAATAAAACATAGGAAAAAGTATAATGCACATCGGAGTAAAATCTGCAAACACACGCCCGTACAAATCAAATAAAACGGAACAGAAAGAGAAAAGTTGGAAACCTTAAAATGGAGGAAATTTAAATACAAACCCCCTCCCCCCCCCCTTCCCCTACCACTACTGGAAAGGGCCCGTATTACCGATGCACAAAAACCGCCCAAAAACATACATACAAAACATACCGCTGGTAAGAAGCAACCATACGACTGTACCGCCGGGTGGGTTGGCATGGGTGGGATGGTCGGAAAGTACAACACCATTCTACAAACAAGCCATAATGAAAGGGAACCGTTCGTGGGTCCATATTTCCATGCACCACCGGCAAAACATAAATCCGTCTCACATGGTGTGCAGCCAGCGAACCGAAAATGCATCAAGTGACTTGAAATATTTATAGATCCTTTCGCCTCTGCCCGACCGTCGCCGGGACAGGTCCCTAGCCCCATCACTCCCCCCCCCCCTTCCCCCTTTCCCTGGGTTTCCCGAATTGTGCGTAAATATTTTTGGAAATTTATGAAAGGAAACCATCATTCTCGTCATCATCATCATCGTCAGCCGGATCTTATTTATATCGGAAAGTGCAGCACCATATGTGTGTATGAGTATGGAGCTGTTTCAGCTTCGGTCGTATATTTTTATTTATCGGGCCGTGATGCGATGTGTCGGTGATGATCTAAAGTTGGATCGGGTCTACCATCAACGGTAATTGTACAGCTTTTTGGTTAGATGGTAAACCTTCAATTGTTCAGAGGAATTTTAAACAAAATGATTAAATATCTTTTATTTAATTCTCCTCCTTCTTTTAAGGCAACTACAACAATCTCAAGATGTCTTGGATTTGCGCCATTTCTGGCATCTGTGACTTAAATTTACCCGCAACAGGATAGTCAAAAGTCCTAATGTCCGGTGGAAGGTCCGGATGGGAAACGATCCCTGGTAATACCGTATGAAGACCGGCCCCGCTATCTTATCAGCCACCGAGCCGAGTGTTGGTCACAATACTAGTGGAAGGGAATGTATTATGCATAAATGTTGAAAACTAATTGTAGAGTGTTTTCTAAGTTATTTGGTCTTATGTCATGTGCTATATTTTTTAAAGCATTCAGTTCCTTTACTTCTGCTTGATACACGCTAAACGATAATTTAAATGTAGTTAGAAATTTATTTTCATAATCCTTAATCGATTAACACAGAGAAAAATTCTCAGCTCAGAAAAACACGCGTGTGATTAATCCAGATAATTCTAGCGAATCATATCCCTAAAATTCGTACGCTGCGATCGCTTCCGGGCAGAGGATAGAACGCCTGCTACTACAATGGCATCCAAATGAGCCTGTTTTTGGTCACGTACGAACGATTTCAGGTGAATTAATGTGGTGCCACTCTATTGAAAAAAAATATGGAAAACGCAACATGGTTTATCTTCCTTTCTGGTGGATGGACCAGGATGAAGCAATCGTTTCGAGTAGGAGCGAAAACACACACACCTCCTAATACATGCAAAGGTGCGTGCGGTGAACAAAGAAACATTTCGATAAACAACATTATTAAAGCGAATTTTCTAATCGTGCGTTGGAATAAGCTTGTTTGAGATGGATGCTAAATGGTGTACACGCCTTTGAAGAATATCTTGAAGATTTCAACGAACGATTTCAGGGGTTTCTTCAAGAAGTTTCGCCCAGAACCCCAGAGAATTAATCTCCCAAATAAACAGTGATTAGCATTCGAATCCCATTTCGCTTTTCGAACGAATTATAATTTCCGAACTTACGAACCGGCCTTCGAAGCACACAGGGAATGCCAAACTAATAATATTTCA
This sequence comes from Anopheles minimus, assembly GCA_000349025.1. NCBI lineage: Eukaryota > Metazoa > Arthropoda > Insecta > Diptera > Culicidae > Anopheles > Anopheles minimus. The sequence continues at coordinate 10,901,490 of KB663943.1, read as the reverse complement.
TCTCAGTTTCTACGTAGGCAGAAATGGATTGCAAAAGCAGCATCATGATCCTTTGATGTATCATCTTTCAAGGCATTCAATATTTAGTCCATTTCTTAAGAACTGTTGAGGACTGACCTTTTGGATGTTATCCTCAAAATTCCACCGTACCCGGAGATGTTGGGATCGAATATTAAGTCATTATGATTTGTTTGCCACATATTTGCATCGGGAAAGATGCTCATGGGAGTTTTCCTTCGGATGAAGGTTTGTACCCTTACATTATCCCTAATATCATGCGATCTTTGATATCACTGACGGAAGCCTGGAATATATCATTTAACTTTCTGCGTGTTTTCTCCCTCCTGATGTTATGAAAATCCCTAATCTTATAATCGAACTGTTGGATAGTTTGCGAAGGGTGCCCAAGAAAAAGGGAACTTTATCCCTAAATCCTGATTATGCACCAATTTAGTATCAAATCAATCGAGTTTAGGGAGGGATGGATACGAGGCGTATGAAGCCAAATCATTCATTCTCCGCTTGCTGACCACCGACTAATTAGTGGAGTTTTCCGGATTCGGGGTTTTCCATTTCCATTCTTATGCTGATTTCGTTTCACAATCGGAATCCATCGGAAAATCAAAACACAAAAGAATGAAAAAAAGATGGCATAAAGAATGAATTATTTGCTGGCAGGGGAAAAAAGGGGGGGCGTTATAGACGTGAGGGACAAACCAGAAAGGGAATAAATTAAATCGCATTACAAACGGTCTCGCATCTAATTACAATCAACCGCACGGAGGTTGGGTTTTGTTCTTATGCCTCTGGTTTTTTTTGTTGCCATCGCTTTCTCCTCGCTCTCGCCCATATCATTCTGATATTCATTCATCGGAACTCGGAAACTCCCGCAGCATAAAATGCATAAATGTTTGACGGATCATCTCATCTGCTCCATTCATCGCCCCATACATGTGCACATGACCGTTGTTTAACAACACCAGTTACAGGTCTTCACCCGGATCGGAGAGGTAGGAAAATGCGTCCAACGTTAATTAATTTCCGTTTCAAAACGGTTACCAGTGTGGTGTGTGCATTTCGCGTTTGTCTTTGTGTTTGAATTAGTTGGGTAGGAGGCGGGGGGGCTGAAAGAAACAGGGCAAAAAGCATATTCAAATTGTTCGTTCTTTCTCTCTGGTTGCCAAATAATTTGTCATGTGGAACAAACGTTTCAGTAGAAAAGACAAGGCAAAACAAAGTGGGAAAAATGCTTTCAACGCACATTAGCCGGGTACTCCGTGAGAGTGTGAAAGTTATGTGAAACGAAAAAAATAAAATACCCGTGTGGAAACGAAAAGAATGTCAAACTACCCCTTACATGTATTTAAAACTATGTAACATAAAGGGAAGCAGCTGATCGATCTGTCTGATATGCTTATTTCAAACCAGTGTTGATTAGAGTCACAGGAATGGGAGTTGGATGTAAATTCTAACAAAAAAAATCATGCCGTACACCAATCTTCCATCAGCTTGTTTTATATTTCATCATTTCTCGAGTCTTTGTAAAATGCGTTTGAGAATTTAAACAATAAACAAAGAATATAGCATTTTTTTAATAGTAACTGAATAATTAGTTTTTATATTTATTTGATTTAAAAAAGCCCTGAAGGGAATATTCAGAATTATTGAGATTCAACTTCTGAATATTTTCTTACTAATGACTAATCATGACTTAATCATGAGTTGATAGGATTAGTTTTTTAAGATAATGAAGATATTTTACTCCTTTTCATCTTAATACTGGTAAATGAGTCATCATCATCATAATATTCTAATTAATCTTCTCAAACACTCCACTATCTCAGATCCCGCTTGCCTACTGGATTTACATTCCATTCTGTATGACAGTACTAATCATGCTCCTGCTTATTCGTGTATTTTCTCTCATCCTTTATCTCCGCGTTGAGAAGTGTAGTTACATCAGCGAGATGACAAGATGCAGCGCAGACAAAGCGCACCAACGAGCACGCTTATCAGTCGCAACCGATGTTTACCCTCTCACAACCATCATCCAACGATGCAACCGAACGCATATGAATGCAACCAGGGGTCATCTTCGTTTCTGGTCCTTCACTAACCACCATCATCTCACCACACCAATGTAAAGCAATTCCCGGTACCGGAGATTGAATTCCGTCCCGGCAAAATAAACACCCGATGCAACCGATGCATCCCTGGTTCCCAGAACGTGGAAATGCAATGTTGGTTCGGTTATGTTGGTTTTCCCCACACACACACACACTCACACACGTCCCTTCCCGTCGCAATCCAATCTCCCGATTCCCCGTTCGGGAACGTCCGAGGTGACGTGGGGAAGTTGTTTATGTATGTTAGTATGTTTTGGAAAATGCAATGCGTGAACCGAACCGTGGCCACCTTTTGCATCGTGTGAAACAATTGTGTCCGGCGTGTAAAGTGTGTTTGTTCGAAATGTGTGCCGGGTACCGGAGATCCCCCGGGAAGAGGGAGTGTTTGTCAGTGTGGGCAGAGACAAACCCCCGGTGCAGGCCGTACACGCATGGTTGACGAGTGTTGCATCGCGCGACAACTGCATCCCAAAAGCCTCCACATACATGCACGCATGCACTATGTGCAGAACCCGGGCTCTCGAAGAAGATGATCACGCTTCACGGTTGGAGTGCGTTTTGCCAAAAACAAAACCAAAACGAAGCAGAAAAGAATTGAAGGGCACCGAAACGAAACATAAAAAGGGTTTTTCTTTTGTGCGGGTTAAGCCATGTGCGACGCATTTTTGTGTTGTGTGCTGGTTTTGCACATTGTAAATTTTGTGTGTCTGTGTGAGTTTCTTTTGCAAAAAAAAAACAAGTTGAAGCCGGCTTTTTGCTTGGGAAAAGGTTAAAAGGATCGTTGCTGTGACGATATTATTTCTAAAGAAGCTGCTAAATTATTACCATTATCAATCTAGTAGGCAAATTCATTTGATTAAAGTAATATACTATTTTAAAAGTTGTCCTTCAGTAGAATTGAGAGCTTATTTTGATAAATTACTACCTTGGATAGTTCTCCATCTGTTAATTATAATTATAAAATATGTGTTTAATTTTTATTTTTTTATTTTATGGATCATACTTAACGTCTTTGTGCATAACCTAGTAATAAATTTCACATTAAGTAATTATCAGAATTGACACACGAAATAGTACATGCAGTCTACAGAAAAGTATTTATTCTCTTCTCTCCGTCACCAAGGTTCCATGGTGTAATGGTTAGCACTTTGGACTCTGAATCCAACGATCCGAGTTCAAATCTCGGTGGGACCTTATGAGTTTAATGAAGAGAGAAAGGATGAATGAATGGGGAAGACTCTCCCGCATGACATTAGTCGGTCTTATCTACCCTCTTCTAACTCTTCGTTTTTATATTCCTAGTGCATACCCGTAAATCTAAATAAAGTTACTACGGCATGACACTCCCCCTTATAATTTACAATAAAACAGTTTTAGTCACAAAATAAAACCTCTCATAAAACAACTACATTTATGCAACATTGTATGTACCGCGATAAAACGAGCAAAAAAAAAATAAAAATTTACTGCCTGACAACAATTTTGGTGATAAAATTGAACCATTGCGTCAATTATTTCAGTTTTCGACAAGCACAACATTTTAGCGACACAAATTGAATTTTTGTTTGTTTCGATTCGAGCTCACATTTTTGTTGCATATCAAACATTCCGGTTGTTTGCTGAATGGCTACAATGTTGCAGTGTGCCGCTTTTACATTGCCGGATGGCATTTGGCCCACTCTGCTGCAGCTCCAAAACCCATTACAAGCGCACTCGAAATGCAACTTTATGTTTTCTCGCTCAAATTTGGGAATTAATGGAAGGGCGAAAGGGAGCGAGGTTTATGTGGGATGGAAAAGAAACATGTTAAAAAACCCTCGATTGCACTCGGATGGGTTGTTTGATAAGAGGAAACATGCACACAAACACGCACACACGCGGGACTTAAAAAAAAAAGTTGTTAACGCTTGTCTGTTGCTTGTCCTGCGTCATCCGCGTACCGCGCTGGGGGATGCATATGCATATTTACTTTTCATGTTTCATTTTCGTTTTGCAAAAGTGGTTTTATTTTTATTTGCTCCCCGTTTTTTTCATTCTTTGTTTCTTTTGCACTTAGTAATTTGCCTTTGGGGTCCACCACATTTGCAGTATATTTTTCTTGTTTAAAGTGTTTTTTTTTCGGGTGACGAAAAGCGTATCGAAAACCGTTTTTAACTTGATGGCTCTCTCTCTCTCTCCCCCTCTTTTTCGTTCCCTCTCTTTACATTACTATTTTTTTGTTTTTACATTTTTGTTTGCAGGTGTGAATCGAGCGGAAAGGTAGGCGAAAAACATGTGAAAACCATGATCATCCCTCCAGAATGCTTAATGTTATACAGGACTCGGGAAGCACTTTGTTCTTTTCGTTTCATGTGCTCTTAATTTTTTGTGTCGAACTTTTTTTTTATACAATGGGAGAATATACAATTAAAAGGGAAAGTATTTTTTATTCTTATCTTTATTTTCTTTTGCTTATTTTACTTAGTTTTGAGTACTACAAATTATTTTGTATTATTTTTTAAGTTTATGAGTTAATGTTTTTATATTCTGTTTTTTTATACAATCATTCTGTTGAATATATCGGCAATATAAATTTTGACATAAAACTTTACAACGATAAAATTCATTCTACTGCCATGTATCCCATTGTGCAGTAGTTTTTGCTTGCTTCAAGTATATTTACTTTTATATCCATTCCATGCGCATGAAATTCAAGGTAAAAACATCATAAAAAAATCTGTACCTATGCGTTGGTAAACGCGAGTGGATGCATTCGTACCACACCGGGGCATAAAACATATTAGCCCCAAATGCATCAAAACATACACAAACGACCAAAAAAAGCAATATGTTGTACCCAACAGTGCAACCCCTTTTTCGGATTCCGGTACGTTTCGGTTGGGCAGCGTTGGGGACATAATGAAATTTGTTTTCGTTTGCATTCCGGTGGCTTCTGGCTTCTGTGCCGTATTTGGATGAGACTTTATAAAATTTTGCGAAACGAAACATGACAATTAGACCCAACATGTGGATAAAAAACCACGCAAGAGCAAACCCCGAAAAGGGAACCGAACGTATGCAGCGCAACCGATTATTTCTTTGTTGTTTTCATTATCGTTTTCTATGATGTTGCGAATGCACTTGTGGAAGACTGTTAATGCGCCGGTAATGAATAGTTTACTGCTGACCTGTGCACCGTTTAGTGTAGGATAATGAGAGCAAGCGGGTTTTGATGGCTTACTTTTTATGTTGTATTTCTCTATTTCTCATCCCCAAATTGTTATGAACCTAAAATATATTTAATATTGTAACATGCACATGTCAACGATCTTACGCTCCTCGCTCCGACACGTTTGTTGACCATTTCTTAGCAACGAAATTCATCATTCGGAAATAGCATTCCTATTCCCACTCTAGTTTATTTCTACCGGCAGCTCGTTGAAAGTGAGAGTGATTGCAAAGATTGAACCGACACGGGGTGAATGTGTGCAAACATCTCGCTCACCGGTTGTCTGATAGCCCGACCTGGGGGAGGGCAGTTGGGAGATTTTTTTTTCTTTTGTTTTAAAAATAGTTTTGAAAAACAAACAGGGTGAAACGTACCCTGTTGGGGTTGGAATGGTCACGAATGGACGGTTGCTTTGAACGAACTTGCCTACCGTGGTGGTTTTGCGGTGGTGCTGTTTGCAATGGAACCTTTTCGGTACCGAATAGCTCACCATCAAGCAGGTTCCATGGTGTAATGGTTAGCACTTTGGACTCTGAATCCAACGATCCGAGTTCAAATCTCGGTGGGACCTACGAGAGATTTATATTTTTTAAGGTTAGTAAACATGTAAAATGAAAAGTAGAAGTATACTGCTTATAATTAATCAACAAAACTGAAGTAGATTTTTCTATTTTCTATAAAATTCAATGTATTTTATGAACTCAAAATAATTATTGCAAGTTCAAATTATATTTGTTTCAATTATGTTTCTCGAAGAGAGGTTGAAAATGAAATTCAAATTGCAAAATGCAGTTCGTCAGAATAAAATTTCTTTTCATCTGCTCACAATAAAATGAGCAAACCTTCATTTCTCCACCATGATGCTAGAGCATATTCAATTTAAGCCGCATCACATATCATTAGCGTTCGTAAGTGATTACATGCTTGCTCTCATCCCTTCCCTCCCAACCCTTGCCCTGCATCCCGCCCTGCCGGTGCAAACTATCGGACAGCATAATATTTCCCTCAATTTCCACCGGCCATTATGAGGGGGCTACGAACGCCCTCACCTTTTGCGCAACCTTTACGGGAAAGGCTTTTCTTACCCACCATTTATGCTCCCTTTGCTGACTTCTTTCTTCCAATACTTTGTAGCCTTTGGCTGGTGTGCCCGGACGTGGTGGCCAGTGAATTTTGCTTTCCATCGACCACAGGAATTCCTCACGATCTTCCATTATCTGCCGTTGGTACGCGTTCGCTCCGTACGGGAAACGGAATGGAAAATTGTCGGGTTTGGTTAGTGTGGAAAATGTTGCTCCCCATTTTCTTCCCTGCTCCACCATCACCGCCACCGCTGTGGAAAGCAAACCGATTATTGTCCGTGGCATAATGACAATAATCGGCAAACAATAAATTATCGCAAATTACCGAACGCACGCGGGGTGGATTTTCCGTTGCTATTTTTTTGTTTTGTTTTGCATCGGTCAAAAATTGCACCCCAAACGGTAGTAGGGGAAGGAAATTGAAGTAAACACAAAAGTGGACTGCTGAAATGATCCGTCCGTGGATGGGCGAGATGTTGCTGAAACGTCTCACTTTTAAACCTGGGCTGGATCTTTACAATGTAACGCTGGCGTACGATAGGAATGGTGCATCGGATGCATAATTGGTGGATTGAGGTTTTCCGTTTTGCCATTTTCCTGCCCGTTTGGTCACGCTTACCTGCACGATGGATTTTATTTCCCCGAAACAATGAGCGCATCTGTTACGATTGAAGAAAAATTTGGCTGTGATTGTTTTATTTTGTTGCGTTATGTGTCTTCGCAAACATAAATGTAACTTTCCGTTCAAGGTCTACTGAACTTTGGCTCATAAATTCTTCACTGGTTTGCACACATGCACGTGGTTGGGGAATGCTTTCGGGAAAAGATTTCCGCTTCCCATTTGTTTGCAAACAACCACCCCAAAAAGGCCGTTTTCCGGCGGAAAGATCTGACCTGGGCCGTAACTTCAGAGGATGTAACATCACCAACGAGGAGGAATGGCGGTTTGTTACAGCATCCTTACAGTTACCGCCCGTGGATCGATCGATGGTGGTCATAATTCATAAAGAGCTGACAATTTCCGGTAGACGAAACAATTCAACTTCAGCCAAAAAGGATGCTGAGTCAAGGTTTCTTCCTCCTTATGGCTGGTTCTAAAATGTGTTAAAGTGTATTTTAAATGATACCTTTAGAACTAGAATATATTCAATGCGAAATTGCTTTGGAAAACATTTAAAAATATGGTTTCTTATTGTAATTAAATAATGTTACTAATTTAGTTATTGCTCATTTTTAATTTACGAACTCTAACCTCAAATGATAATGTAAAGTTGTCACGAACAGTCACCATCAATGCATATAATTTAAATAAAAAGGCAAAATGGATGAGCTAGTGTCAGGTTGATTTGATTGAAATGTTCTGTTTGAAGTGCAGTAAGCAATGCATTAAACGCAAATTAGAAGATCGAGTGCACACACCTTCTTGCATTGTAACTACAATTTGTCAACGCGTTTGTGTAAAGCAGTCTAGCCGACCTTTCACCTAACCGATGTTGCATGGTGGGACATTCATTGAGCGCATTTTGTGTTAAACTTTCATGCTGTAATGCAATTGTTTCCATTTCGTTGCACCCGCTTGCCCTGGCTAACCGGAAATGAATATATTATACCTCAATAGTGGAATGAAGGCAAAACAAAACATCACCCACCGGTTCGATCAGGCCCGGTGGTGTCAACCTGCATGAGTCGAGTCCACACGAGTCACCCCGGGGGAAACAGGGCCAGCCATATCTCCCCATACTTAGAAGGGTGCGTGCCCTTTGTACACGGGTACGTGCGTAGGTGCAATAAAATTGAGAACCGATTCTATTCCATCACCAGCACGAACATCTAACACGTTTCATATCACCCAAAAAAGAAAAAAAGTGTGACATACCGAGGCACCTGGTTTCCGCTCGGCAGGAACGAAAACGGACCTTCTGTCGATGGATGCGTGCGTGTACCGTTCGACACCAATTATCATATTTTCACAACAACGTCCGTTGGGTTTTTCGTCTCACAAACAAAGCAACGAAAACAATTTAATACAGGAAGGACAAATGTTTTTTCTCCAAAAGCCCATAACTGCCCGGATCAATGTATTTTTCTTTCTTTTTGGTATTCCTGGAACATCCTCCGGAAGGATGTTGCATTCGTATGTCTTTGATGTTTCATGGCCGTGTTTCACAGAAGGCCGCCGGGGCGCCTTATGTTTTCAGGACACCTTTCCAGGACGGAAGATAAGGGAGGAAAAAAAAGGAACCGCGTTTCTTCCATCCTTCGACAGCTGAGTCGATCGATCCCTGCAGTTGGCGTATCAGCTGACACACGCTCCCGTCGAGTGCCAGGGTATCGACAGCTATTTAAAAATTAAAATCATCTCGACAGATGAGCAGGATATGGACTGCGTAGGGCGCACATCCCTTATGGATGATTGAAATTAATGATTATGGAATTTTTTGTTGTAGGTGCGTGGCAGCGAAAGAAAATATGGCTTTTGGATGTTAATAATACTTTTAAAAATAACAAAATTGTTAGAATCTGATAAATGAACTGTTAGATAGAAGTCTACAAAAGAGTGTTCTTTTAAAAATATAATAAAATCCTTCTGGAAAAAATTGTAAAACAGACAAAATATTTACATTTTTCTGGGGACTAGAAGCAATGAAAGGAGAATGCTCACATCAACTAAATCGAATAAAAAAGTCATCATCATCATCCACAACATCGTTCGCTGTCGTTAGAGTGTTGTTGTATCCTTTCGTGTTATAATGGTCCACCTATCACCCCTCTCTCCCTCCCTCCCTCCCTTCTCTCGGACATTTACAGCCACACATCACATTTGCAAAAAGGCGTTTCCCTGCCAAGGAAAAGGATGTGTGTGGTGGCCAAAAATGGACGCGACTGTCCATGACATGTTGAAAAGAAGCCGAGAGCAGAGAGGGCAAAAAATAATCCTCCAAAACGCTTCACCGAGCTTGTTTTTGACTTTTGTGATAAATGATGCACCGATGACTTGGTTGGAAAAATGGAAATGTTTCGGGCGAAAAAAGGACACAAACACACACTCATTCGGGTTTTCATAATTTAGATAATCGGTCGAATTTGCTGCCCAACCGGCAATCTATCCAACCGCGGTACAACCGAACTTGAAGTTTGATTTTTTTTCTATTTGATTTTGAAGCAAAGAAACGTGCGTCTAAAACTGGTTGTAATGCACCATTGGGGAAGCTAACTAGAGACATAGCCCAATGGGGAGTTTTTTTTATTATAAATTGTGTCTGTAAGAGAACGATTTCTTTCTAAGTCAACTGTGGGTAGATGGATGGATTGAAATGTTTTTTCTTTACTTTCTTTTGAATTTTCATAACAGTTCGTTTCACTCTCACTTATACAGTTCCATGTAACAGAGCTTTAGAGTCCTTTCTGTAGAAAAATCGTTAAATGAAAAGCAGGAAAAAAGAAAACAAGCCGGCCCGTTATCCTTCCGGATTAGCGTCAAGACTGCTCTACATGAAATGCAGCACGCACGCGGAAAAAACACTCCCACTCGGTATCCACTTTTTTTCTCTCCTCTTTTTAACCACTCCATCCGTTTTCCAACTCCATCAAACTAAGCCTTTGCTAAAGGATTATATGGTTATCCTTTGGTGGAAAAGTGGCCTGTACGCGATGGGAAATGTACTCGAACGCATCCACGAATACCGTGAATGAAAGGAAATGATAACAGACGGGATGAGAGTGCGCTATGTAAATACTGCTCAGTAATGCAGCATAGCTTAAGAGTGGGAAAAAATTCCCTTAATCTTTGTCTGCATAAACACACACACACAGGTACAGGCTCAGTGGAAACAGGCAAAAATATGGCGAAACGTTCGTGATGGCATCGCTACATTGAATGAACTGAATAAAATTTATCGTCCGCATGTCACGCACCGGGCTGGTTATTTTCGATAAAATGTTACTGTGCAGATTGACGGGATTTTTCATTGCATTGCAACCTGTATGGGTATACTTTATTTGTTAAAAAGGGAAATTTTGGGGAATAGAATGCATACAATAGTTTGTTACAGATTCGAAAATAAAGTATTTTTAAACACTCATAACTATCTATCGTCTTCTCTATCAGATATATCACAGAAGAAGAAGAAAAAGAAGAAGAAGAAGAAGAAGAAGAAAAAGGAACAAGATGAAAAATTATCTATTTAGAGGTCACATGTAGAATCCAACCACAATACATGAGTGTATTGAAGTCGACATAGTCGATATAATAGTTGCCAGATGATTATGATAATGACTAAAAGCATGAACATTTCTTTTATCTGAAACTTTATTTTGTTTGCGCTCGTGCCTTAGCAGTCTCACAAAATTAAAGTGATTTTAGATAATTTTCTTTAACATATTTATATAGCGCCATAGAAACAGTCTAGCCCCTATCACTACAGTTGTACAATTTATCATACCCCACCTTACATCTAAACGAAAATCGATAGCTGTGTGCGGGCTGCTAATGGAAATTTACCAGCAATGTGCCGTGCAACAACTACTACACCTCCATGGCAATAAACACGCTGCTCTATCGAGTTGGAAGATTCGTTCCCGAAAGGAAAAAAATATATATATATGTTTTTATCTCCAAAACAACACCCAACATCAACATGCGCGTTCGAACGATTCGAAGGCGTAAACAACCGAATCGCACATTATTTCGAACGATTGCTGGACCATTTTCCTTTCTGCCTCTTCCCCGCACCCGTCCCCGTTTAACGTCCAATCAACCACCAGCGCAAGGGAACTTACCGGGCAAACAAACAACATTTGAAATCGGATTTTCGGTTAGATTGGAACTCAGAAGGCAGAAGAAAACACCCCAGAAAACGATTGATTTGTTTGAAATAAAAATTGTGTGAAATCGAAATTGAAGTGAGAAGGGGAGAGAGAGAGAGAGAAAGAGAGGAAAGGTAACCAAGGAACGGGTAGTGTCGATAAGACGCCGTGTTGTTTACGAGTTCTATTTGCTGCTGCTGCTGATCGATCGTTCCGTGGCCTTGCGGCCGGTTTCGGAATCGTTCGATGGTTAAGATGGGATTTCAAGGGTTGTCAACATGACCACCAACAACAGCCCCGAACGGGAAGGGTGGATGGGAGGAGGGTTTCGATACTTTCAACACCCAACTAGCCTGGTGATGGGTAAAGTGTTGAAAATCACACCTTGGTAGGGTTGGAGACGTTGGTCGATCTTGGGGATTCTTTCATCGGAATGCCTTGCGGTTGTTATTCTTCCATGCACTTCTGTTTGTACCTTTTTTTTTTGGAAAACGTAATCAAGCGCGAGGTGGTGTTGGCTCGAGGGTTTATTTTTCGTGTTTTGCTGGATCCAAGGTTACTCCTCGCCGAAGGGTTTCTCGGGACTATTTTCCACAAGAATCTTTTCGGTGGGTTTCGTCCCTTTTATTCCTTAGCACTATTAAATATAGGGTTTGTTTTTCTTCATATTATGTAACTTTGTCACAATTTGCCTACAACGCTTTACAATCTGCTACATAGTTCACTAACCAGCTGATCAACAATTAAACCTTACAGCTGACTGGGCGCAGCAGCAGGTCGCTTGCACGGGATTTACACATGATGATACACCCGTACGATAATTATAGCAAATTGGAGATCTTCCCACGATAAACACAGCCACACCCGGTACCGGCCGGTCCGGAGCGTCCAGATGGTAGGAAAATTTCCACGATAATTCATGATAATTGATAACAAATCATCATCCAACAAACACGTCTCATTAGCATGGCCGTAACAGGCACGCTGGCACTGTAGCTCTTGGCAGCCGATAGAAAAACATCTCGTGGTGTACATCTTTTTTTTTGCGTTCGACAAACAGCACCCGTGAAAACCCCGTGCTCATGTGTGAAAAAGTCACGTTCTGACGAACAATCAGATCAGAATACTTTTGCGAACATTGCATCAAATCAAAGTGAATGATCCGCATGTGTGATCCTTTTTCGCGGAACGTTGATAGCTGGTGAAATGAATAATGTGTCATGTATTCGCTAGAAAAGGAATCCCCTAGCAAGGAAATTTCGTTACGATAAGCGTTGTTTCTTTATTAGCATGAATGTGGAAGATACAGAACGTGCAGTATTTTTAGCACAAAATGACACATTAACACATCAGTGACAGGTTGTACTAAAACTATACGTCACTTTTTTTAAGTGCAAAGAATAGTACACGACGTTGAGTGACATTTAGACACATGGCAACGAACGCACCGCCGTGTGTGGTAAGTTGTTTCGCGAAGAAATTATCACCCACCTTGTGCGTTCATCGTGAAAGTTCCCATTTGTGTGACACATGGGCGAATAAAAAATCCCAACTCGTGAGATGGATCATTCATCTAGCCCCGTTCAAATATCGAACGTTTATTCATCACAGTTCTAAACATATACGCATATGACGCTCAAAAACTCACCGCTTACAGTGAAAGCAACGAACTCGTGTACACAGGGTTTTATTTTTTGGTGTGCGAAAGTTTTACGCTAATTAACATTGGCAAGATGTCAACGCAAGTGTGCGCTTCGGTGACCATTTGGGAATGGGACAGATGCCTTCCGTAACAGATCCGGTACCCTCCCGATCGCGATTAGCCTGCGTGAGCATTTGAGATGTGGGAGGTAGAAATGGAAACAAAAATACAAAACAGTCATTAGCTATAAATCTGTGACGGAAATCAACAGAATACGTTGTCATCTTATGGCTGTAATGCTTTTTATCTGAAAGACTCTTAATCAGATAATCAAAAGTGGAACGTAAACGGGCTCAAGAAACTGTTTTGATAGTTCTAATAGGGCAGATCAAGACGATAAGGAGGATGATTTATTCTCGAAGCTCATCTTGATACTCCCCTGCCTCACATGGAACAGAGAGCTAGTTGTTGTAAAGATGACTAAATATTCAATTTAGCCTAATTTGGGGTTGACTTGGGGGTGTTGTTTGTTCAACAAAAATAAAGTTTTATATTATTTCAATTGTTCATTAACAAAACGTTTTATACAATTTTACAAAATATTAACTAAAACCCTATGAATGTATCTATCAATAGATCAAAGTTATCTGATCAATTAAAAGTTGTTTTATACCATTCTTCCGAGATGGAAGACTGCAATGCTGTCTTATAGTAATATATTCAGCTATTTATTTGCTTATTCATTAAATTACTAATCATAACGTGTATTTGTTTACCATTCAGTTAAAACTTTTAATTTCAGATGTCATCCACCATTAGTAAAAGTGTTCCCAACTTACGCAATCGTTTCTATGAAACACTCTTCATCCCTTACGACGTCACTTAGGAAAAGCGTTCATTTTTGACACTAATGAAGCATGTGAGCCGAATTGAACCACAAAACCATACAACCGAGCCATACTTCCTCTTTTGCTTGAAAGCAGAAATAAAAACAACACAAAAACAACCAATGCGATAAACGGGAAATTGCAACCTCGACTTACGCAAGTATATGCCACACATCAAACGATGAAAGACACTTTGCCCAGTGACACGTCCGGATGAACCAATCATAAGGGGTGGGGGGTGGTGTGGGGGGGGGGTGCAGGAAACAGATGTATTAAAAAAGAAAACCAGCAAACACAGAAGGAAGAACACCCACATATGCAACAAACGTTCTAAGTGTAAAAAAAAAGGTGAACACATAAAAAGATCAGCTACACTTAGAAAATGCCGCAAGTGGTGGTACCACGGGGAAAAAATAACACCGCCAGACGGAAAGCCGCCAAGCGAGTGATCTCATTAGTGCGGAAAATCTAATTATTTACCAAGGCGTGTGTGTGCCGTGGCTGGGAGTGTTTAGTGCGGCGGTGATGTCTTCAAAAGGAACCCAGCACACAGAACCGAGTTGAAACACTTCCCGATTTTGCTGTGTTCAAATTCTTATTTTCGCCACTTGCTGCTCGTTAATGTGACCGTTTTTTTCTATTCTTTCACACCTGTACTTGGATGTTTCCAAGCAATCGATTTTATTTTTACTTTTTTCCCTGAATTTGGGCCAAGTTGATTGACAAAAGGTTTGCGAATGTGTATTTGTTGAGGACATAATTCTTATTACTTTATTATATAAGTATATTTACAATAAGTTTACAAAAATACATAATTGTTGTCATTAGGGTATGAGGATTTAACCGAGTATTTTGGTGAGAACGTTCCAGAAGCCTTTAAATAGTTAACCTATGCGTTTTGGGGCCGGTGTACCAAATTGGATTCTATTACTGGTGACGTTTGCAACTATGTAACTCAACACGGGAATGCACAATTTTGGAACGGGTTGATGACGTCACTAGTGATAATTTCCCCCAAATATTTCTAGGGTGAAAGTTTAATGCAATCGATACGCGAAGGTTCTAGAAGGTTCCATCTGTGAAGTCATAACAACTTACTTCCTCAAGCAGTTCAATAGTTTTTTTTTTCGATTGCAGAACGACAGAGCCTCTTCTGTCGACGTATGCACATTTAGTTTGTAGTTCCTTCCAATTTCAAAACTTCCCCCAAACAACCCGGTTCGATTTGACTCGATACCATGTTTGGTGAGAACTGCAACCATAAAAAATAACGCTAAATAAATAAATAAAAATATGCAAGCAATCAAACAGCGTACCGAATCAAGCTGTTTCTCCACCCGTCACCAAGGGCTCAATAATTGTAACTTTTTTTTTATTATAATTGCATGTTGGGGCGTGAAGAGTTCTTGGAAAAAGCAACCCGAAACGATCCACGAGGTGGTTGGCAGAAAATTTTCGCTTTCGCTAGCTTCTCACACAACACAAACAATTCCGTATCGATCCTTTTCCGATTCCACCCTAGAAAGTGTGTATTTGCTTGCGCGTGTATGACTTGGGAAGTTAGAAGACGATACATGTGTGTGGCGCTGGGTAGAAGCGGCCAAATGCTGATGCAATAAGCCAGAATTATTGCACACCCATTCGAGCAGGCAAAAACCTCAACCACCATCATCATCAGCTGTTTCCAACTGGACGTGCCAAAGGGGGCCGGTTGCCAAGTCGTCATGTGTGTTATTTTTTCTTCTACACAGATTTTCTTGTCACTTCAGAACGGCCAGACAGCTGGTTGGTGTGTTTAGCATCACAGCAGCAAGATGGCAAGATATCAGTGTGCCAATTTTACTTCGAATCTGGCCCTTGTTGAAGGCCACACGAAAATACTGGATGACCTTCAATGCTTACGAACTTGGTGCTATTCACACATCAAGTACAGCCGTGCGCTACATGCCAACGGTTTCCTATAGTAACGAGACGAACGCGATCACTTGCACGTATCTTCTACTAAGCCGCGGTGTGCGCGATAAACAACTACACTCATAACAGTAGGACTCCCCGAACAACAAGCTTCCCGGTAACGCAACCTTCAGGGTCAGCAAGCTCCCGGTGAACGCCGACTTCGTCACCATGCATCGTTTAGTGATGGAGCTTTTTTTGAGTGAGTGACAAACTTCGTTCTATCCAGTCCACCTTGACCGTGAATCTTTTGTCTCACGCACGCTCAGGGTCTTGCCCTCCAGATGGGTGACTTCAGTAGGCCATATCCGCGTTGACAAACCCCTCCAGGGTGTTGTGACTGTTAGAGCGCACATAAACACTCAATGCTGGAAAAGGCTAATCAAGTTGATATACCCGATAAGATATACTAGGTACTTATTGCTGCGATTCACTTAAAACAACCAAGTTGATAGTATTAAAAAAAAACATATCAAAGATGTCAATGTCGGGGCACGTTTGCAAGATCTGTTATTGTTAATTTATTATTTGAGATAGAGAACTAAGCAAAACAAATTATTTATGGTTAAGTACATCTTTTTAGTACTCTTGAGTTCTTGATTGGATTTACTCATTGACAGGGAAGATGGAGTACTCCTTCGCATCAACACTTCCCAGTTCTCTTGAGACCACACTCGGTATCCTCAGATTTAACAGACACCGCACGCATGTGCAATATTCACCTCATGGTCACCCCATTCGCTGCAGTGCACGGGCCACTAAGCAACGCGGGCTCCGCTTAGTCATCGCGTTTCTCCAATATTAAAACTGTTTGTTCGGCAAAGTGGATCCATTTTTGTTGCTGCCTATTGGTTTTGTTTTTCCCATCGCTCTTGTGTCTTTTATTGTTCCTTACCGAGACAAAGTGTGCATCCGTCTCGGGGGAAAGGTGGTGGAATTCGGTTGGAAAACAAAAGCAGGACAGGCAAAACAAGACGAGAGTGGTAGCAAAAAACAACCGGAAAGCTCGTGCCACGGATTTTCGATGCGCCTCGGTAACGCCGGTTGATTCGTCGGTGACTATCGCGATTGACAGTTAGGAACCGTTTGTTTCGTTGCCATGCGGATCGGAACGTGATCGGTCATCATGCCACCTTCACGGTCACCTGATCGGACCTGATGGTGACTAAGCCACCGCCACTCCCACAACGACCCTGGTCGTAAAGGAGTTTTGGTAGCTTATTTTTGGAGTCGCTGGAAATGTTCCAACACCCCTTTCACAATGTCCCACCGGGGAGGACTATAGTGAGGGAAACCCTAAAGGTGTACGGCTTGCAGGGAAGGCTCGGTTACGAAACGAACCATCGCGTGTCCTCTTCACCGATCGGTATCGATCGACGGATAGAGCGGATGGCAAGTCGTGTGTTGCTGCAGTTTTCAAGCCACGCGCCTCGGTCTTTGAAGTACTTAACACCTTGCACATTTTTTTCTGCTGTTGTACCTGTTCTCCTTCCTCCTAAGAACCCTTAATATGGTCTGATGGTCTGGTTTTAGCATTCGTCTACTTGCTAGGTGTGCTCTTTTGTTTTTGTCGCCCTTCCGTGCTCAATCAGGTGTTCGAAGGGTGGCGTGTCGATGGGTCGAGCCCTTTCCCGGAATTGAAAATGTGCAGATCGATCGGTATTGGTAAACACCTGTTTTTTGTTCTAATTCAGCATTTTTATTTGCTTGGTTATGGTTGTTTACTCTGTCAACGGTCCAGTATCGAAGCAAGAGTCAAAGATAATATTATAACAACTCGAATTGGTCTCATTCATTATAGCACATCTTCCCGAATGTTTTATGTAATTTCTTCCCTTCCAGTTTTTGGTTCCATGTCACTAAGTTGTGCAACAGATTCCCATAAAAAAAAGATTGTTCCTTCCGGTGTTTACGTGGTGCGCCTCCTGGCCCCATCATTTGTGAGCAGTATTTTCCCAACTAATTTCGCTTACACACAACAGTACCAGCAGTGGATGTTGTGGAAAAGCCACCGTTGTTTACTTTGCCTGCCTGGTTTACTTTCCAGCATTTTTAGTGCTTCCAATCCGCATCCACGTACATGCCGCACCAAATTGGACATCTAAAACAATCCGGCCGAAAGACAATCGGACAGACTTGGCGAGAGGGAGAGATGATGTCGCAGACAATTTGTCTCCCGCCGAACGCGATACACGCTTTGCCGGTAAAAGCGCAACGCATTAAAACCCCTCGCAAAAGGTTTGGGGAGGTGTGGTGAGTGTCACCCTTTCCCAGTTTCGGTGTCGAGTATCATCATCCCGGCCACACCGTGCCGAAAAGCGAGAGTTTTCGTGTTTTGTCAGAGCAATTTGCTTTTGCGCGGGCTTATCTTATCGTGTGGATGTCGTGGCCATGGTTGACACGAGAATCATTTCAACTCTCGCTCCACTGGTTTGTTCAACTGGTGGAGCAGATTACCACCACGCCTCGCCCGTTACCGCCCCTCGAACTACCCTGTGCAGTGTCTTTCTTTTCTATTTGGTTTTTGGGTTGGAGTTAGACATCGGGAGGGTAACGGCTAAAGTAAAAACATAAAACACGAGCAAGAATCCATCCGTCATACGAACAGTGCTACCTAGTGCGCGGGTCGGCATGGAGTACCACAGACATGGAGTCGCGCGAACAGAAAACAGACCCAGCCATTCTGTCGGGCCCATTCCGCTGATAAGGATGGCGGCCTGGCAAGCTAACTCGACAAACATCAACAACAGGGCCGTGCAGTGCACCGTGTGCGCGGGGCTTGGCCGTGCGATAAGTGCGAGCACGCGAAAGTAAATAAACAAATAAATTGTATAGCTTCCCAACTACTTCCCTTCCACCTCAACTCCGCGTTACCGTAACGATCGGTTTCGGTTACTTACATCCAGGGATGATTGAGGATGAGGATAGCGTTACATCATGGTTTGCAGAACCATCCCTAACTTCAGATGGATCTGTTTTCTTTTTTTGCGAAGCGCATCATCAACCCCTTTAGCTTTAGGTTCGGATGCCTTTGCCAATGCCACACGGTCCATCAGGCGGGTTGCACCGTTCTTATCACGGCCAGATGGGCGGTAGTAGAACTAGTAGCTATGGCATACCCCGAGTGCACTGGCACTGTACTTATCGCGTGCGCTCGTTTCACTATCATCTCGTGTAGCTACTATCACAGCCGATCTTTGTATTCCGGTCAGTGCCATATGGGTCACCACACTTCCTGAGAGTACAAGTTAATTGCACACTTTAGGGTTTGTCTTAATTGGACGTGCTGCTGAGATTGTTGATGTCAGCTTTTGGTGTTAAAGTGTGGCTCAAATTGTTGCTCAAGTGTTGATTTGTTAGTTTTAGAGTAACTTTGAATTTTTGGACTTAATTCGCTTCTTATACTCATGAAAATATATAATGAGCATCGTATGCTGTCTACAATTATCCATACTCTAGTTTTAAAGTTAAGCAGATGAAGATACCGTCATATTCCGATAGACTCCCGACGGAGTCCTCGTATGATGATGTCCTCAATATTGAACATTGTTCAACTACTCACTCAGTTCTTGGTTCGATGATATGTGTCCTAAAAGTCCCTTCAATTTCTAACCGCAGAATAATGTACAATTGCAAAATTACTCCAACTAAAGTACGAAACGTCTAGACTCTCCCATATAGCCGTAAATATTTACTTAGCGATAAATATGTTATCGACCAATGAAACGAATGGTTAGTTCAAGTCGTACTACAGCTGCCCGTTCCGCCTGGACAAGGACAACTGTGAATAAAAAAACACAATACCAACTCCTGTTTTCCCCTCGGAGGTGTTTTTGCCCATACCAAGTTTAACCAGGTTACACCTAGCCACCGGGTAAGTTTATCTTAAACTGCATAATAGTTAGTGGTAAACAGCATTTGATAAGCGCAAAAAGCTGGCCACGTTGGTGTGGTGTTATGTTTATTCAAATCAAAATTAAATATCAACTCGCGACGGACGGTGCAGCATGCAAACTGGCCAATTGCACGTACGGACCTTAAAGAACCCCATTATAACTTCTTACGGAACCAGTAAGTTACAAGAGGGCGAGAAGCAAAGTGTAGTATTTTTTATCTAGCAAACAAAATCACACATACACACCCTTAGCGACATGCAGCTAAGCAAACTGACCAGTAACGAGTTTGCCTTATCAGAGGTCCAGGGTTCTGGAGACTTTCAGTCGCTGGGCACTTGCAAACAATGGGATCCTTTTTTTCTTACCGACTGTTTATACTCGGCTTTTTGCTGGCATTCGAGTGTACAAACTTTACGCTGCAGTTTAGTGGATAAGCAGTAAAAAATGCCTTTAACTTTCCTACCCTGCAACAACCGTGTCCAACTAGCTACTAGACGACAGCTGCAACGATTGTGGTTTTCGTTTTATTCTTCACTCCAGCACACACGGAACATTCACTATTGGAAATAGAGAATATAAACACACTTTAGCGAACGTTTAATGAGTTCTTGACAGTTCCACTCAGACAGATTGTTCTCACAGCGATTTGCAGAAAAAAAGATGATGGCAAACGATCAAACACTTCCTCCCGAGTGGCATTTTAATGTGCAGCCTCCTCTCATATTGACACAAGATAAGCTAAATGATGAGTAAGCTTGATTTAAGTGTCATTGGTTATGCAACAGAGATTAAAGCTATATGTGCTCTAAGGGTGAATAAGCCATTTTTTTGTCTTCGTGTCAAAATGCTTGCGGAAAATAATGTCGTAGAGGAGGTTGCGATTACACAAGGCACACACATTAGGTAAATGCTTATCATTTCCGATTCTTGTTGAGAACAGGAAAGTAGATAATTTTTATTGTGATTTTGAAAATCTGTAAACGACTTTCCAGACGAGGAAATGGTATGAAAGTGAGCTATTAAACTGTGATGCAAGGTGATTAATTTTTTATCTGAGGTTTCGTAACCTTTTCGTGAGGTTTCGCTTTCGTTTTATCTGAGTATTATGTGAGATTCTTTTTCACAAAGACTGGTAGTGCCATCTATTGGGAAACGTTACTGTCAATTACGATTTATGGAGTGCTTTGTAATAACTTTAAACTATTTTGAGATAATTTTAAAGTGATGCCTGTACCACTTCGTCCTCTTCTCGTCGTGTTTAACAGTGGGTGAGTAAAGCTAGTTTTTTGTGTGTGTTCCTTTTATCTCCATTTGGAACCACCCATCGGTCATAAATGTAGCAAGCGATTACATCACCATCATCATCAGCATTATTATCATCATCGAGTGGGCTCAATCTAGCGAAACTAAACCTTCATCCATCTCGTGCACACGCATCGATTGCCACCGACCTGTTCGGACACTCGCTTCGGGGATATTTTGGGGTGGGCCAATTGTTGCAATTTTACATTTCAACAACATGTCTCTTTGGCTCATGTGCCATGTTTGATATGTCAGTACGTAGCCATTTCGTGTGCCAGTGTGTGCACACATCTGTGTGAGCCCAATTTTCCGATCTGTTTTCCGCCTCACGTCCTCATCGTGTGTGCCCTTCCACCCGCACGCCTGATCCAATGTAACCGCTTCGCTTGCAGTTCATTGGCTATGAAATATTCAAACCATTTGTCGATGAACCGTACATATCGCCCGGAATGCAGGCTCTTGCTGTCCAACCGGGCTCAACGCTGTAGGGAGACACTTACCCACTCAAACCTCACCGGCAGACACATCACTAGACGCTCCATTACACCGTATCCGCTTTGCCCGAGATGAGATGTGCGGTGAGGCTTCGCGGGCGGTGTAATGGCGGTGCCGGATGGAAGAAGGTTTACTTCGAAAGTCATCGTCATGATATGCGCTGTCAGCAGCAGAAGCAGCAGCAGTAGTAGTAGTAGTAGTAGCAGGCGAACGCATCGCACAAAATCGTCCTTTGGCGCCAATACTCCTTTCTCTTGGTCCTTTGCCGGAGGGTGTATCGTTTATCAACCAGCATGGGCCAGGGATATATGGAACCAGGAATGGAAGATAATCATCCAACTAATGAAAACCCACCGATGGGGGGGCATCTTTGGGTTCCGGGTGGTCCAAACGGTGTCTAAAGGGGCTTCTGCCTTATAGCAGGGTTTGCTACTCCCTCTCCAGATGACTATGCGGTAATGTGAAGTTGCAGCAGTATCAGCAGCCAACTGATGTATCCAATGCGCTTCGCTATACACAGTGCTGTTCCGAAGAATTGCCGATAATCCTTCATAGTATAGTATTTCTAAGAAATTGTTTCATAAAATCTGAAATGTTCGGAAAAATGTTGGACGATAATACAAGCATATAAATAATCGTTTTTTGTTTTGTTATAAGCCCGCTACATTTGTTTGGACCATCACTGTTCCCACCCGTGGCGTGGACATCTCCGATGCACCGAGTCCGAGATAAACAGTTTACAGGGCACACTGTGAACTGTCGGGCAAAAATTTGATGGGTGACTGAACAAATCGTTAATTATTCAGCTGGAAATTGAAGTTCCATCAGCATCTCACCGACTTGTCCGGACGACTTCTCGTCTCGGATGTACGTGTAGTACGAAGTCCCCCGTCCTAGCGTCTGATTGGAGTCCTTTTTTTTGCGTCTACTCTCCCGCTCACTCCGCCGGTACACATCGGCGACATTATCGGGGACAATATGATGGCTGACATCGGACCAGAGCCAGAGTAACGTTAGTCCCCGGTTTGTTCGGGAATAACAAGCGACGCAGAAATATTGAGGCTTAATCCAATCAACGTAAATTGAGCATAGCTTGTGACTCGACCGAGCGCATCCCGCATACGGTATCCAGGCGGGTGTGTGTGTTTGACCGACGAACACTGCACAAACTGCACACCGAGCGGGTGTCCAATGTGTGTCTGATCGAAGGTTTTGATTATCCTGTCACCGGATGAGAGCGTCCGTGGTTGGTTGCGTTCGTGCAGTTTGATGATCACAATGACAGATATTTCGGGTATGTTTCATTTAGAAATTTTCCAATAATTAAATGACCGAAAGCGAAATACGCTGGTAGGTACCGCGTGTCGTATGCTGATGACCAATCGCCAGTCCACATTGATAATGGACTATGAGACGTACGCGATCGGTTATTGGAATGTTTAGATTGATGGAAACGATATTGAACTGAAATAATAATATTCTCGAAAATAATTATGGTGCAATCGCCAAAACATATCTTTAGTCAACTTTCGCTATAAAACGAATTTTCAGTTATGTTTTCGTTCACTTTTTTCCACTTATTTCACTCTCAATATGGAACAGTTAAGGCTCAATCTCCTCTAACTGTTCCAAGTACGATCCTTCCATCACCGGATGGAGCTCAATGCCTATTTCCAATTATATGTCCACCATCGTTTTGAACAGAGCTACACTGCTCATCAGCGAGTCCTTGTTCTAACCGTACCCCGACAAACTAGGTTAACGATACGATTCGCGCAGCAACGGGACACCAAACGCCGTTTCCATTGCGTGCCTTTTAAAGTACGCTAGTGCGTGCTCCGTCGAGACCACCGAGGTGTTTTGTTTTATTATTTAACTGCAAAATGCAGTCGAACGACGAACGAATCGACAACCTCCGACAAACCGTCGCCCTCTGCAGTGCGTGACTGCGTACTAGTGTTGCGTACCCTAGATTCCCTTTATCACGCCCAGTGTCTTGGGAAGACTGTCGATTTGATTGATTGGCTTTCTTAAAGAATGGTTTTGTGGGGTATCTAAAACAGTGGATTAGTGGATCAATGCGATTGAAAGCAGCAAACAAAATCAGCTGCTTTGAGGTGGAAGATTTAAGAGCTCTTATTCCGAGGTAATATTTCATTGTGGCACTATCAGACAATATCCACCATTTCACTCTTATCTTCCAGGGGGTGATTACATCTGCTTAGAACTCATTACAAAAAGTATTTCATTTTTACTACCACCTAATGGGAAGCAAAAACTTGCGAAGGGAATACTCCAAAGGGAACACAGTCGGGTTTGCTCCCTTGGCGCGCCGGTATAAATATGCTTCCACCTTTCTACGGTACGGATCTTCATCTTGATTGCCGTTTGGGGTTGTAGTTTTCCATCTCTGTGGTCCTCTGCACACGGACGCCTTCCACCACCGGGATAGAGCGAACTCGGGTGATCATTTTTCTAATTTTCTCGCTTCTCCAGAGGACTTCCGAAAGTCCAATCTCGATTCCAACGCTTCCAACGCTGCCCGGTAGTGGTGGTTTGTTATCTCGATGTCCTGATCGTTTCGTTTTCATCTTCCAGCTCCTTCCACCAGCATTCAAACGCTTCGAAAGCCCCCATGGAGAAGGCCGGATGGTGAATGATTGCATCTTTATCTCTGGCCCCTTTTTTCCTCTCCCACTGGGAAGCAGATTGCCGAACGTCCTTTATGTGTGTTTTCTTCCAGGGTTCGTTTACGAACTCCCGTCACATCACTGCACTCCTTACACCACGAGGAGACGTTTTCAACGGCTGTAGCCTAAATTCATCAAAACGTTATATCACGAACGGTTTGTGAGGGTGCGGCTTTTTATCTTCCGCTCAGAGCGTCGGAACACGGTAGATAGCCTATCACTGCACAACTTCACTATCGCCCTTTTAGGCTTCTGGCTATCGTACCAGGGGCAGCAACTCCGGAGGTTAAGAGTTTCGAATTCGGAAACGTTCCCTTCTTCCTCCCAACCCTCCCCGCACAACCGGTACAAATCCATCAAAAAGTATTACGCCTTACTAGTCCTTTCTGGGGATGCCCTGTGAACGGGTACTATCCCAGTCAGTAGTAACTATCCCACTTTGAAAAGAAATGCAAAGGCATCATCTCCATCAGCATCATCATCAGCAGCACCAGAGTGGCAGGGATATTGTTCCACTCTGCTGTGAGTTATCTTAACTAGTTTGCCATTTCCTCGTTCCTTTTATGTGCGGCTGTATACTTGTGCATGTTTGTACGGATGTTCCGTTTTCATTTACTGCAACAATTTTTCAAAAGCTCATGCAAAGTAACCCATCTAACAAGGATTAAGGATATAAAAAAGGGAGTGGGATAAAGTAAGCTTGTGGTGCACTTTTTTTTAACTTTCGGAATCGTTGGATGCACGATTATGTTTCTCACTCTGCCGGTGGAAGTCGTTTTTTCCGTTGTTGAAGGAAACGGTACACGAAAAGGAAGTTTCTGTATAAATTTTGCTAGTTAGGGAGTTTTCCTTCTTTTTGTGCAAATGAAGCAGGTTGGATGATGTGCAGGTTGGAAGGAATGGAAAATGTCATGACACTGCTATGAGTAATTCAAAGGAGTATGTTTGCAACGTCATCTGGCATTTTGTATTCTACGTTAGGAAGCTACTGGTGTCATTATTCCTTACTTTAAAACTGGAAAATTCCATTTATTAGTAATTGTTATTAAATTTTTCCTTCCTAAAAGAAGTTCCTACTAACGCATACTATTAAAATGATACACTTGTCTGGGTTTGTTTCTCGTACGCCGCCTTCAGCTCTTGTAATCAAATTAAGTTAATTGGACGTTGGAAAATTTCCATCATCCCATCTGATGTTCTCATAATCAATATCACCTTGTACTTTTATTTCCTCACACAGAGTGAAATAACGATCACCTATAACAAAGGCATTTTCGCACTCCAGGAACTCCCGCGCCTGGATCTCCTTGCGGAACCTTTCCACCTGAACATATGCGTGCATTCTTCTCCACGGCACGGCAATTGTACGATTCGATTTTTCCATTCCCGATTGCGCCAGTACGTGCTGTTTGTTCTGCATTCCTGTGGTACTTTTCCATCGACAGCTGTTCGGACCAGACCGAGAGACGCCCGCGAAACTGCGCGTGTCCACGTGGCGAGCAGCTGATGGCAGCAAACCGAGCGCGATGAGATCATCATTCATATGGCCCCGTTCACTTTGAGCCATTTGCCGATAATTGATCTCCCGTCCAACTGAGGCCAGGGCAGCACGGGGAACACACGTCAGCGGGTGTACAGCGCTAGATCGAAATCTAGTTGCGGAGAGAAGTTATGGTTAGAATGTGTGGCGTAATGCAAGGGAAGCAGCAGCAGGAAGAGGGTCAATTATTTTTAATGACACTCCAAAACAACCCGTTGAGGTAGTTAGGCGTATGGAGTTCTAGATTATGGATGAAATCGAAACACACTCTAGCACGAGGTGGGGCATGATGATCAGACCGTATGGAAGTTTTACGACCGATCGTTGTTGCCGGGTTGGGGTCTGGTCGAGCGATCTATTTTATTGGTTGGAATTGCGTCAAAAGGCCATAAAACATTAATGTGGAATTATTAAAACGAAAAGGAAACATCTTACGTAAGGTTTTCTATTTAGTCGTTGGAAGGTAGTTTTTTTTTATTAGGTTAACAGATTCTCCTAGAGAATTACATCCAATGTGTACTTCTAGAGAAGAACCAAAAGGGTGACATAAATATTTGCTCATATAACTGAAGTTTCTATAAAATCTAAAACTATTCCTATAAACCTATGTTTTGTGTTGAATATTCTGTTTACTATTTCTTAAAACTTCTAAACAGCAATTTACAGATTTCTTATCTGTTCACCCCAAAACAGGGGTGCTGCCGATTAAAAACACAAACAAAAGTCTCGGAACAAAACTCTTAATTATCGTCTCGTTCCTAAAAACCATTAAAAATTAACGATTCGATCGCTCTCCTTCACCCACTGCCTTCAGAGAAACAGCTGATGATGGATGGCTAACGCTTTTAGCACGCTTTTAGAGTGATCTAATTTTCGCAAATTTCACCCTGCACTAGGTCACCCCCGGCGTGACCGTGCCGTCCCCTTCGACTGCACGGTTAATTCTTTCTAATGTGCCCTGACTGTGAACTCGTCCGCCTGTCAGTTGTTGCGAACAGCTGTTTCGCTTGCCTTTCCGTTACGATTGTACAGTGATGATGGTCTGTTTTTTTTTCATCCCGGAGTTTTACTTGCTTTTACTGTTGTTGTTGTACGCTGGCTTCCTTTTGTTACCTACTCGCCACCCCATAATTAGCAATCCACCCATCCTCTCCTGGGGTTGTCGTTGGTTGTGGGGTCACCCTCAGTCACACCTTTTTCTAAGAGTAAGCAATGGTACGGGGTTGAGGAGAGCGGGATGGGGTTAATGGAGCCTAGCAGCACACCCACCAGACTACCCACTCACCTCACACACCCTTTAAGCACCATCCCCCTTTACTAGCAGCTTCGGTACAGGGGTTGTTGGTTTGCGTCGGTTTGCGTCAATATTCAACTCCGTTTCATAATGTGCATCAACCGGCGCGGCGACGGCGACTGGCTGTCTAGTTTCTACAGTGTGGCGTTTTTTTTTCGTTTCTATCACCCCTCCCCCTCCCCCCACCCCTCTCCACTTTCCCTTCACATGGAAGAAGCCGGCTAAAGTCACATTGCACCCATGTACTTCGCGGATCGGTTTCGCGAAACACGCACGTGCGATTGTGTTTGAAAAGCTATATTAGAGTGAGAAGGGAAATGTGCTAAAAGAGGGAGAGGAAAAAAGTTTGCTCCAAACGCACCACTACCGATACTACTGCTACTACCACTAATAAAGCATGCTTCTTCGAGCTGCGCAAACCATAATGTACTTCGCGCATCGTGCGCACAAACAAGGGGGTTGGGTAAGTGGGTGATCTTGTTGGGGGTGAGTGTTGCAGCGTGTGTGTGTATGTAACTGACTTATGTACTGCCCTTCTTTGTGCTGGGGTTGATTTATGGTTAGAACGTGTGCTGGGGGGAAGGCAGCGAGCCGGACCGTGCCATTGAAACGACATACATCCAGAAACACAGACCGCTCTCGTCGTTCGATAAATAAAAGTTTTATACCGTTTTGAACGATGTGTCATTTGGGATTGATGCGATACGGTAGTGGGGTGGGGAGAATGGATGCGACCAACATGGGAGCGGTGGGGGGTGCGAAAAGTGCTAAACATTATACAACACACTCCAAACAGAGCGCTGTTTACATGTTCTACGGTCCAGGTGCAGCAAAATTAAAAGCAAATAACGAATGTTCTCGATTGGCAAAAACACCATGCTTGGTCTTATAAAATTAATACAATTAGTAGCTGTTTGGTTTTTGTTGTTTTATATTGTTAGTCTGGATTTCTTTTACATTCTCAATATTATGATGATAGCTAATAATTTTAAATCAATTCAATTAAATTTTCTAGACATTAAGTATTGACTGAAAAAAGCATAACTAAATACACAGTAGCTCATTAAATATTATATAATTTATGTACATTCTATAATGTTCTCTCTGTGATCACTTATAGTTTAAAATGTTGGTGTAATGTTTTCACCAATTTTTTTAATAGTTTCACATTTTTGTCAATTGTTTGCGTGTTTTGTAGCAAACAACTGGTTTGGAGCCATAGCATAATTTTAGAGACACATGTAGTATGCGCTGATTTTCTTAAATACAAGCGTGTATCTTTAGTAAGACGTCGTTCATTTGCTAAGCATAGTATAAAATTTTACCGAAACGAAAAATTGTAGGAAAAGAGTAAATAGTATTGAAATGGCATATCGTTTTCACCTGCTTGTTTAACTAGTTTTGCTTCCTTCATTCGAATGATTTGAATGGTTTATTCTAATTTACAAAATTACAGGTATATTTATCTGACTGAAACACACCAACCGGTCGTATCTAAATGCTAATGCACCCGCATAGGAGCCGGCCCGGCAATAAATTCGCTAAAGAGGGAAACAAAACTAGTGAGTCCCATTTGGATGGGTTGCAATTGCAGTTACAGCAGTGCTATTGCTATTTTTTTTCAATGCTCGGTCCGTGTGTGACAATCGTACACACTATTAGTCTGCCGTTCCGCTACACATCCGACCGTATGGGGCGATTATTTCAATTAAGATCACTTTAATTAGTACAAGATTGCTAATAAATAAATTACACACAAGGAAACTTATTGCTTTTTTTACTTCTATATAAAACCCGTCCTATGGGTTGTTTAGTACAGGGAGAAAAGGGGGATGATCAAAGAAGAAGCAGCTAAGAGCGACCGCGATCTGGCCTTGACCAAGACGTGCTATCGTATGAGTGTTTGTGTATTATAAAGTACCCCTTCTTCGAGTGATTCAATCGTTTTTTTTCTGTTCGATTGGATCGTACGATATGTGTGTTTCGATAGTGAGTGTTTTCCACCAAGGCAATGGAAAAGTTTCAAACCTTAACTACCTCCCGCTGGCCAAGTTATGAGCGATGGATGCAATCGATTCACCCACAGTGGAGCCGGACAAGTGCAGTTGGCTAGAGAAGCCCGAATGGGATTGATGATGCAACGCGTTGGGGCCAGTTCGTTTGATCATCGCCAGCTGTTGGGGTTGGTGTCATCGTTCTGTTCTCCCCCCCTGTTCGATGCCCCCCCCCCATTGCATGTACGTTATGCACCTGGGATCGATCCGGTAGCTTAGGTGGGTGATAATGTGTTTACATTTAATTGTTAAACAGAACACCGAAGCGAACCGCTGTTATTATTGAAAGCTGAAAGCAGCTTGTTCTAAAATTGTTCTTTGAAGTTCCTATACGTTTTTTTTGGCGTCGGAATTTTGTAAAAGAGATCATTAGCGACCAGGTTAAGATCAGCGAGTGTGTTTTTTTTTTTGCGCAAACCTCATCTCAACTCATCCATGTGCAAATTTAATTTACTTTTATTTCTATTTCGCTTATTTTTGCGTTTCTTTTCTTTTTCTGATTTTGTGTACATGGTCTGTCTCCACAACCATGTCCCCATCAATCATGTTGGCATCAAAGCGGATGGTGTAGATGCAAAAATATACCACCCTCACTACCACACACACATAAAAAAGGGGGAAGAAAAATGAAGGGAAACAGTATCCCGGGCGTCCGAATGTCTGCCAAGGCATGGTGAACGCAAAACTACCCGCCGGAAAGAGCACATTATCCGCTTTTAAGTTCACTTTTCCCTACCACCCCAAAACAGCAGGGCAGGTCCTGTTCTCCGTTTGGTTTGAATGTTTGCTTTTTAGGACTATTTTTAAACCACCACAGGGCAGCGATGATGCTGATGAGGATGTGAAGTGAGCAGCGAAAACGTTAACCTCTGTCGGGTTTATTTTCTTGCTGGTTAGGAAATGGGGTTTTCCGAAAAAGAGATTATTATTATTGCAGTTGAAATTAAGTATGAAAACGCTAGAATTGTGAGCGGAATAATTGAGAAAGAAACTGGTATTTTAAAATTTTAATATTTTCAAACGCCTGGAGATAGGCTATCCGCAGTACAATCAATCATTTTTATTAGTTTTTCATGAACATTTTTCATTCTAAAAAACGATCTTCTATTTCATCAATGTACCGTTTATACGAATCGCTTATATCAGCTGTCCACCGAACGAAAAAACAAAAACACTCCCTTCCCAGTAGGTCACGCGGAAAACAGCTCGACTGCTCGATGCCGGGTCTGGTAGAATAAACCGCAAATTCATCAATCTTTCGCTTAGCGCTCGTGTGGGAGCATCATGTTTCATCCGCGAACCAATATCCCGGTGGCGACGAAGCGACGGCCGGATGAAGACCATTGGTGTTGTTTGAAATTCAATCACATTAAATATATATAAAAAAGGCACCAGCACACCCCCCAATAGACAATCAACTTGCACACTGCAAAAGTCGCAAAGTCACGTGTCGGACACGGTTTGATCTTCGTGATTCGATTCGCACCGATCGGTGGTACGATCGTACGAGCATATTCAATTCCACCTTCCATCTAATCTTCCCGTCTTGCGATGTTTGGTTGGAAAAGAGGCAAAAATAAGCAGAAGACAAAAATGGAAAACAGAAACAGACTCAATTACACCTCAGCGCGCGCCAGGGACTTCCTTCATCAAGATAATAAATGTATGATGGATGATGTGGCCCACACTCCGGCAGGGTACCGGATTTGCATTTCATTTCCTTTGCTGCGTTATTTCTTCTTTCTCCGAAAGCACAAAGAAATTGTAATAAAAAGCGAAACATCTCCTTCCCCGGCAAAACTGGTTTGTTTAGTAAAACGGATGGGCCACAATGTGACACACCTTAAATTGCGAAACGAAGGCTACAGCTGGTGGAAAAGGGGTAAGTTTTGCGGCACATATTCGCAAACTAATGGAATACTCATATACACTCGAAAATCGGGTGGTATCGGTTGCGAAGGTTTACCATCCTCTCCCTGTGTGCTGGTGAAGGTGGCAGGCTTTCTTACGGCCAGTGATTCCATAATCAACACCCATTGCCCAAGCCATTAAAGCTCGATCATCATGTCATGACGGTGTCCCGTGTCCCGAGATGAAGGATTATATCCGCCTGCAAGCCGGTCGAGGTGTGGGGTAAAACATCCATCGATCCTTTGCCGATGGTTGGCCACACATTTAGCAGCACAAACACAGCTCGGTACGGTCGGTACGTTGCGAGAGCAGATAATGATGATAATGCTAGTAATGATGATGGATGCGTTGAGCTTCTTTCGCCTCGAAACGTTTGCTGGGCGTAATCCCACTTTTTGGGAGGTTGAAACGCTGAGCTACTTAGCAAGTAAATGAAGCATGAACAACACATCCTGTATGAAGCTTTATGTAAGTTGGAAGACAAAACTAAAGGCCAAACAAATAATCCGATTTTTAGCGTATGGGTGAGTCATTTTTACACAGTTTATGAACATTTAATCGGTTTTGAAAGATTTGGTTTGTTAAAAAATTTGAAAATTCATTACGGTTTTCATTTCGAGAATTATAAACACACAAAAATCACAACTATTTGTTCCATAATTCATAATTTGATTTTTGTAAATTATAGCTTAAAGTGTACTGTAAGTGAGCTGTAAGTGTTTATGGCATCGTTTATTTACTTTGCATCTTAACGTGTTTGTGTATTTTGTTATTTTAATGTAAAAACTGAGTTTTTTCAGCATTTTCTTCTGTCTTTGATCGCAAATTCATAACGAGTCTGTTCTTCAAAACCCACCCACAGTGTGCATTGTCTCGCAAAGGAAAATGTTTATGCAAACAAATATGATTATACATGAATGGTGCTATTATGCCGGGCTATTATCGGGCTTACCGAACACAGCATTTCAATGCACACCTCATTACGAACGATCAAGAAACCCACCTTCGCAACATCTTCTCCTGCAGCGGGATGGGTTTTCTGCATTTTTAAACATTAAAAATACCTGGCAAACAATGGCAGACACTCGTAAAATGTTTCCTCTGGAACGGAGTGGTACTTTAATTGGAAGGACCATTTTATGTTGCGAAAAACCTTTTATTACCATTTCCATTATGAAGCCTTTTTTGGAGTTTTACAACCGTCTGGGAGAAAATGGGAAAGAAACAAGAAATATTGCGCGTATGCTAATCACCCGAAAGAAGGTTTGGGGGGCGATATATGAACCAACTTTCAATCGTTTTACAATCCTACTGTTGGATTAATTTCCCGGATTTCAAGCATTCCCGATCGATTCCTAATGGAGTCCAACCGTTCGCAGGCATTCAGTTGGTTATTCGTGTGTGCTTTTTATGACGGGGGCACGGGCAATCAAATGGAAAGTTTATGGCGTTTTACTGCAGTAACAGTTCGTCCTTCCACCAAGCAATAAAAATGGCTAAATTCAGCACCCATAAATGACAGATTAGCGTACGTTACTGTTCCGTGACCCGGCAAGTGATTCTAATGCAGTGCAATTTCATGTCGTTCGGCACCGAGGTTCAATAATGGAGCATTTTTTCTTCGTTTTTTGTTTTTATTCAAACGACTGATCTCTACCCTCGGGATCGGTCGTTTATTGTTTGCTGTTTTATTATAACATTTTTGTTTTTCAAATAAGGTGCCATTCCGGGTGCCAGCCACTGTAAACCTACAATTATCGTACGCTTTTATTACTTTTCGACAAAAGCACATTTTACATTTCCAGCTCGTCACTCGTTTAACGGCCTGTTCCGTTTTTCGATTCGCTTTTAGTTTGCCATCTTCCGTGTCGTTACGCCTTTTTGGATGCACATTATCATTGCAACCCCCCCACCTAGTCGAGCATTAGAACGCGGGCCTTTTCCAATAAACGCCGGAAACATTTGTCTGGTAAAGTGCAGCTTGCAGCTTGTCATTGTTCTGCAACGTGCAAATTGTGCCGGGTTGCAGGTTAAATGCAAAGTGCATGTAGTGAATGGAGGAAAACGAAACGAGAAAAAAAGCGTCTATCAACATCATTCACGTCACGTATGCTCGGTTTGTGTTTGTTCTGGGTAGGTGGAATAGAATGAGAAAAAAAAACCTCAGCAACAATGTGAAAAGTGTGCACCCGTGCGACTCACAGATCATTAAGTTAATTAATATGCATTTATAGAAGAAGAAAAAATGCATACGGCCAAATAGGTTGGTTACTGGCAATCTACTGCTCTATAATCAACCGCGACCTGGTTGACTGGTGGTCAGACCCGACCTTTGTGCTGGGAAAACTATCATGGAGCATGAGGAAGCTAAAAAAAAAAGAAAAATCTCATTGAAACATGCCCTCAAAGAAACTAATAACTGATTTTTGTCTTTTTGTTTGTCTCTTATTTATTTAAAATTATCTATTCGATCGTGATTATTATAATTTCCAATAAAAAAAGATGTATAACAAAAACATGATTTTTAGAGTAAGTTTGACATCTTGGAATGTTCTTCTAGAACATTCTGGAAGGTCTCCTTCCAAGTGGTACGTGAAAGCTGAAATGAAAAGAATTAAATTTTTATATCCATCTTCCTTGTCGGTCCCTTTTTCCCAAGCACCAGATTCATCCAGCAAAGAAAAAACTAATCTTTACCTATACCACCAATCATCACCGGCCCTGGCCTCAACGCCCCTCTCATTGCTCGTGTAGCACGAGAAAACAATTTGAATTTTCCGACCCAGACACCTCGCACATCAGCGAGACACTGTTGCTAAGGCCAGTCGGCCCCCTTTTTAGCAGTGAATGAACCGCACAGCACACTTGAAGGGTAAAGCAGCGAAGAAGCAGCAAACAATCGACACAGCAAACACACACACCAAGCGGGGTGGAAGAAATGGAGCGAGGATTGGAAGATGGCGGAAAGCAGTACGAGAAGAAAGGTGTGCAATTTGAAAAGCCGGCTTAGACAATTCACTCTCCGACAAACACCGGGGCCACTGCTGATGAAGAGTTACTAGTAGACGCATGCGAATGGAAAAGAAGGGACGTGAGACGGTGAATGAACAATGGAAGAAAATTGTGTTGGGAAGAGGAAGGGACGAACCGGAGTGGGTGGGAGAAGTTTGAAGAAGAAACCCAACAGCGAGAGCAACATAGAAACAGTTTTCCAATAGTGTGGCGGTTTGATTCCATCACACCGGAAGAAGCAGGGAAAGCAGGGAGAAGCAGGGGAGGCGGTAAGTTAGATGGAACTAGGCAAAATTGCAATAGCACAATCAACAAAATACACCCCCTCAGCGCACACGCACATCCAAACGAAACGAGGGATGGGGGATGATGAAAAAAAAACACACACACACAAACCACCCTGCACAACACAATATCATTGTTGCGGGCAACACAACATCTGGTCCGGCCGGTCCGGATTTTGCAGCCGGTGGATGCGGTTCAACGGTGAAGAGAAGGTTGGAGCGCAGATAGTCTTTTGCTCAATTTACCCACCC
>KB663943.1:10833208-10866440 GCA_000349025.1 Anopheles minimus | reverse complement strand
GGGAGGGGGAGGAAGGAGGTAATCGAGGAGGGACAGTTCTATCGGGTTTCTATTTTACTTTTTTATGATTTGATTTTTTTGCATAAATATTTATAACACACTAAATGCTAAAAATATATTAAAGAATAATAAAACTACTAGAAAAAGTAGAAAATTAATGCAAATTTCTAGAATGTGAAAGAAAAAATATAAAATAGTTAAATAGTTATTAGTACTTTTAGTCAATTATGAAAATTAAAATTTTATTTCTTTCTCATACTTTTTAAATTTAATAAAAAGTGTTAAAAAAATCTTTTGAAAGGTTTTGTTGCCGTGCCCATTTGGAACTGTTTAAACCCCTCATCTTTCATACTAATTTTCTCGTAATGTTCGATTTATTAAATATGTACTTGGTATTGCCTGCTTTCGCCGTTTGACAATTTGCTTCTCCTGCTTTACTGCTGTTAAACAAATGTTTCCTTCGCCATCATTACCGGCAAGCGTTTTGTTTGTTACGAGGCATGCTTATCAATCATGCATCGTCCCAGTCAGAGTTCCTTGACGCACAGGGAACCAGCTGCATTTGGCATGACGTTATTTCCCATTTTATTACATTTCATTACAACTGATTGCAATACCTGTTCTTGGTGTGAGAGCACTTTACTGTACCGTGCATTCGGTATGGTAAAAATTGCACATATCTGTCACTGCGCCTGCTGTGGAACGGGTGCATCAGTACATGCATATAAAGAAACATACACACACACACACATAAACATTCATGCATATGGGGAGCATATGTGAAGAAGCGACCGACAGAAACAATCGATGCTAAATTATTCACACCCACCACCCACCCATTCACCCATCCCCGAAGCAGCAGGAGGGGGCCACTGGCCCCTCGATCGATATCTCGCGCTCGGTGCTCCATGCATACGAAAGCATGACGAGCCTCCCGTATGCACGGTGAGGAGTGTTCGAGAACGAGCAGGAGCGGTGGTTTTGGCCTACAAAATGAAACTTTACCATAGCAGCAACGACAGTAGAAGCTGCATAGGCAAGCGACCATCCAAATGGGGTACAAAATAAAATCAAATGAGGTACGATTTAAAGCGAAGATGAGAAAAAAAACAGTCAAACGGCGTCTCCATTTGTGTGACCCCCCGCTTCTTGGGGGCCAACGGTGTGTGTGTTTTTTTTTTTGCTTATTTTTCAAGATGTCCTCCTTTCCCTTCGAAAATCTCCCATGCAACCGGGCGAGCGCGCGTTGGTCCCGCAATCTCGAGCGGCTCGTTGTCAAAAGTGTCGTCAGCCTATCACTTTTATGTCATGTTCAAGTGAGCCCCACTTGGGTCGGCCTGCACCGAAGAGAGAGAGAGAGAGAGAGAGCGAGGGAGTGAGAGGCTCGCTGTCAACGCGGGTCATCGACACCGGCAACCCTGGGCCAACCGGTGTGGCCTCGGGCGATCGCCGCTTCGTGCAGCAGCCCCCAACACCACCACCAGGGCCTTTTCTGTGCGCCGGTGTGTTGCTCAGCCTAGAGGTAAGCGATTTGAATAAAGTTTAGGAAAAAGTGCGACCGTTACGACATGCCCGATGCTGGGTGAGGCACGATGGTTTTGGACGATGTAGTAGCAGTCAGTAGACAGTGTACGATTAAAGACTAAACTACTGGAGATCTAGGCTGAAGATGCGTTTTTGGTTGTGACTTAGATTTGGTGCTAGTATGGACACTTACAAAAAGAGACATGATTGAGCTTCAAAGAAGGGTCTTGTCACAAACCAATAGCCTTAAACAAGCTTTTTTAAGTGAATGTAAGAATACGGTTTGGTTTACTAATGTAAGAAATTAGTAGCTGAATTAATATAAAATATCGAATCACTCAAAGTACTGATGGAATCGCATCTTAAATTGATTCAGTTGTTATTCTGGGTTATACTTAGATACAATGTTTGATAAAAAATCCACCAGATGGCGCTCTTCTAAAATCCTGCTCGGGATTGAAATATTGATAAATTCTAGTTCAAATGAAAAATGTGTTGAGTTTAAATATGATCTTTAGCTAATAATCCTATCAGTTATCATGTTTGAAGGATATTATGTTAATAAATCATTAGATAAAAATTATGTATGTAGTATAATACTTTACTACAGAAGTTTCCATTTTTTTCTTGGTTTAATGTGTTATAGTTTGTATAAGTGATTTGATGGTACTTTTTTTTGGTACTTGATTACCAGCTTCGACTGAGCAGTGGAATTGTGGGACTCTTCCTCATCATCATCATCATCATCATCAGCTGGGACGGTTCGAAAGCGGACTCGCATGTTCATGAGACACGGACCGAGACAACGAGACCGCAATTGCATCACCATATCCGGGACACTTTCTACATGCGGAGGCCTCCACACGGGTTAGCCAGGCCATCAAGCACACCTAGGCACACAGACACACACACATACACACATAGACACAATCAGCTGACCTCTTCGCGCACGGCACGGTGGGAGCTTCGAGTGGAGTCGAAGAGAAAGGGAACAAAGCTACACTGGTCGCAGCCTGGCAACAATGTACCCCTTCAAATGTGCGTGTTGTGTGCTGTTCGTACTGTACAACAACCCTCCCCCTGTTGAAGAGAACCATCCCTGCGGTCATCCTCACCCCACGACGGAATCAATTATTCAACTCTCAGCTGTAATTTAGCGAAAAGTGTACGAACATGAAGATTTGTGTACCATGTACATCCCTTCCTCTATCTCCCATGCACACACACACACAGAAGCAGCGGTCATGAATACACCCCCAACACTGAACCCCACGAAACCGGCCGGCTTTCGGAGATTGAGGTGGAAACAACCCCAACCACCCACCGGTCCATCCCTTTCCAGCAGACGGATGGCCGGTTGGTGCGTTGTAGCCGAACGAAACCGAAACCGTCCGGTGGGAGCTGCCATTCCCTTCCAACCCCCTTCCCCTCAACCAAAGTGGTCACGGGGAAATCGGGGCCATTGAACCATAGCTAAAAGAGAGAAAAGTGTTTTTTTTTCATGATTCTCCACGCTTGCCTTGCATTGTCTGCTCTGAGAAGTGCCCTTTAGGGCTTTTGTTTTTTTGTTTGCAGTGGGTGAGCTGTACATGCTGGGGTGAAGGATGGTTGAGTTTTAGACAGCTTTACATTAAAAAGCATGCTAAAAGTTACTTCATGATTGCGCGTGTTTTGACCGAAGTTACTGAGAGTTAGAACTTTACTAAAAAAGTAAACCCAGGTAGACCTTCCTGAATATCTTCTTCAATATTGTGTGCGAATTCTGGAGATGACTTCAACACCTTCCTGAAAGTAAAAGTTATTGTGGAAAGATAAAGATTGCAATTTCAGTACGCTTCCACAAACCGTACTCCTGTCTGTATCAACTAAAAGATGGTTGCACAATGAAATGCGAAAATCAAGCTCCATCATCATCATCTTCATCAGCACCATCCGGTTTGATACGGCAAGGGGATTTTCGGCACCATTTCCTTCCCGTTTGGTGATTTTTTGGCTTCTTTCCCTCGCTTGCATGCATAAGTGGGGGGCAAAAAACTATTTTCCAATCGACTTAGAAACATGGACACAAACAAAAACTAGAACTGACCTCTAAAAACGAACATCGAAAATAAAACGAACGAATCAAAAAAGAGAACTGGTAGTGGAAATGCGATCGAAAACGAGCAATTGTTGGGAAAGGGATGCTTTTTCCTAACCTCACGGAAGCTTTTTCCTCACTACCAAGCGTTTCATTCATTCCAGACTCACACACAGATATGGGTCTGCTGGGAGGTTTTTGCTATTTGAAACTGCGAAACATGTGGAGGTGCTTTGTCCACTGTCTGCGTTACCGCTTCGTTTCTTCCCGG
The DNA here is from genome assembly GCA_000349025.1 of Anopheles minimus. Classification (NCBI taxonomy): domain Eukaryota; kingdom Metazoa; phylum Arthropoda; class Insecta; order Diptera; family Culicidae; genus Anopheles; species Anopheles minimus. The sequence goes on along the minus strand of KB663943.1, from coordinate 10,862,568 downwards.
CGATTGCCGAATGGTGTGATTGATTGACTTTGAAAAGCAAAACCCCCTGACAACCGGCATCTGACCAACTTTGCCAATCGTCAGTGTGTGTGTGTGTGTGCTTTTTGTCGGCCAGATTTGCCAGACGGGTCCGTCAAAGGGAAGATCATTTCGGAAAAGGAAATTGGACCATCATGTAGGAAAGTAAAAAAGCACCAGAAATAACGAAAAAAACAACACATATTACCACCAAACTAGTTTTCAATGGATGGATGTGGGTGATTCTGAAGCGAGAGTGGACCGGAGCGCTGCTAAATGCTGAACACGAACAAGAGCAAAAACTGGCTGATCATAAGCGCATTAGCTTTTGCGTTGGCGACGAGGATGAAAGAGCTTTTTTCTTTTGTTTTTTGTTCTTCACGATTCATCAGGATGACATGGTTTTTTTGGGGTCTGGTTGGATATTTGGGGTTTGGTTTTTTTTGGGGACATCTTGCAAAAAGAAATTTCATAAGCTGTTTTACATTTTGTGTACAGTTTGATTATTTTAGATTTATTGTGTAGTGTATGTGTTTTGCGCCTGAAGTTAGGCTATAACGAAGCATTTAGAACTTTTTTTAATATTAAAACTTGATAATGTTTGATAATAAAAAAAATGTCTAAAATTATACAGTGAAACAGATCATTTGATAAACGTGATTGTTCAAAATCACCGAATAAGACTTGTTCATTAGACAGCGTAATAAAAACAACCATTCAGTAGCATTAAACCATTCACCAAGATCTGCTCTTATCTCGGTCCAGTTGAAATTGTCGCACTCTTCGCTACCACCGATGAACAGCTTAGACAAAAAGTCATAACCTAGGTGGGAACCACCGGGTATTGGGTTGTAAAACAGCACTTAACTGACCCATTCTATGCTCGGGGGCACGTGTCCAATTTGTGTGACGTAGATTTTTTCGCCCTGATATCATCGCATGGTAAATCAAAATGACATTTTTTCCACCAATTTATTACAGCGCAAAGGGGGACTGGAGATGATTATGATTTTCTCTACTCCCTGGTTCCATCCGAGCTATTCCAGATATTATCACCTGGGGGTCTCCTGGAACCTTCGGGTCCCAAACACGAAAGCACAATAGCGTATAGGGGCGGTTTTGGCGGCTTCTCTGGACAGGAAGTAAGACATCATGCTGAGACGACAGCTGGACCGAAGATCGAGCCAGGGCTCATGCTTATGGTGACAAAACGACGCACATAGGCCCCAGTTTTGTGGAGTCAATTGTTGAATTAGGAAACATAATCATATTCCGCCCGCTGTCATGCTGAGGCACAGCGTGCTTCTGGTTTTCTGCTCGCCACGGTCATGCAATCCACACTTGGCCGTACTGCTGCTGCCAAGGGGCCAGGCCTGGCTTTTATTTCGGTAGTGAACAATAAAGCAACAAAAAACCTAAATGAAACAAAAGCCTGTTAATGCAATATTAATGAACGATGATATACAATTTAAGGCGTTTTTCGAGAGCTTTTTTTCCGTTGGCTGAAGAATCGAGATTTAACAAGCACGATAAGGATCTTTCGTGGCCCAGCGTTTTCCACAAAGACCTCCTGCGGCCCTTAGGGCGACCAACCCGCAAAAGGGATCCACCACATGAGACCCCTTGGAGTGGACTGAGTTTTCTCCTCGGAATCACTTTGAATTTTCTTCATTTTTTTTCACCTTTTCTCGAATGAAATGTGAGTCCACAATTTTCAATCCGCTCGGCCCCAGAATTGTGTGGTGTAAGACACCCGCAACGTTGATCGGGTGCAAGATCGGATTTGCCTGGTATAACAAAGTCCAAAAAATACCCCGTTCCAGTACTGAACAATAAATTTAGCCACCCCCCAAAAACAAACCCTTCTGCTAACCGCCTCTTACAGCGAAAGGCCATTTACGCCACAAAACCTTAATTTTCCCTTTTTTTGTTGGTTAAATTGCCATACACGAAACGTGCTTGATGCATCTCTAGATACAGCGAAAGAATAAAAAACGAACACTTACTCCTGTATGTTAATTGGAAAATTTATGGCTTTTCTTTTAGCACACACACACACACAACATCCGAACCACTGGTTACCACCCAACTGTGGGGAGGAAACCAAAAATGAAAAGAAGAAAAGAAAAGCAAATAAAAGGCTACATACTATTGTGAAGTTAAACAGTGAATCATCTTGGTGAGTTGTTGAGGGTTGGTTTTTCGGTAAGATTAAGTATCGGGACGCTGTTTACCGGCTACACGCCAGTGCAAATAAAAGAAAAAGGGCTACATGGGCTACTGGGGCAGGTACATGGGCCAAACAAAATCCGAGCGAGTTTAAATCACAGCATGTAAAGGGCATAAATATATTGGGATGATGTTCCAACAACACTATGGAGCTTTGGTTTGCGGTTTTTTAACAATAATTAAATTTTTGGTTTGTTTAAATTTTTTCTACAATACAGGATATATTTTAATTTTGGGATATTTTAAAAAGAAAAGAAAGTAAATGCACAAAACCATAGATAATCATAAAAAATCTGTCATTCAAGATATTTAAATAATTCAAATAATTGCTTCCATTTTTATTAAAATATTTTTGTCTTTTTAATTTCAGGTAATGTTTTAAAACATTGAGAGCAAGTCCACAAAAGAATCATTGTCCCAGTGTTCCAGTACAGCGAACAGCAGCTAACTGCGAGTGTGGACCTGCCCATGGAATTTCCTTTTCCAAGTACAATAAGAAATTCGCAGGAACCTTTGCTGCAGCAGTTTTTTCTCGGAATGTGTATAAATAATGATCCGAGGTACCGTGAGCAAACTCTCTCCCATACTGATGCTGTGATGTATTATGTTGTGCTAAACGCTCAACCATGCTGCACATAATATGCCGCCGTAGCATCAATAATAGAACGTACATCGATGAAACCGTCGACCTGCGCTTAAAGCGTGCTCGAGACGAATAAACCGGCTGAATTGAATTTCATCTTAATTTGTAGCTCTAAACCGTACCGACCGAGAAGCAATTCAATGACATGGAAAACTTTCTCAAGAATAAAAACCGGCAGATCGGTTTTTTATCCCCTCGTTCATTTATTGTCAACCGTTTCTGCTCCTATCGGACATTGCCTCATTACTAGCGTCGATAAAAATTCAGGACACTCCCTCCTTCGGTGCTTTTCAATGGAAGGAGGCATGTAATTTAATCGTCATTACAGCCGAATGCACATTTGGGAAATATTTAAGAAAATTGCACCTCATTCGTGTAAATCGTGAATCGAACACCGTGAACAGGCTCCAATTTCACGCTGATAAACCCTTTTCTTGTTCGGTACACCTTTCGGTAATGAGGTGTTTAAATTCCTTTTTCCAGTTCCTTTTGTTGTTGATGTATCTTTGGGGTTTCATATTCTTTTTCAAAAGCGAAATAAAACGAGCTATTCTATTGAACTTTTTGGGAATTGAGAGAAATTGCACAGTGGTTCTCCTTTTGAAACATCAATTGAAATCCCATCATGATAGGAGAATGGATTTTTTTATTCTCTTCCAAGATGAGGGCGGGAATCGATTTGCGTTGGATTTCAATTAAAACTTTATCGTTCGTTGGTCGGGAAGCCTTTCCTTGCAGGTATATTTATTTTAATTTATGAGCGCTTGCTTGTTCGTTTTAAGTTTCAATTTACGACATAAGGAACTTATTGTACGAATCGAAGTGTGAATGTTCTCATGCATTTTATCGAATTTACAAAGAATTATTTTGTGATGACAAATGGTAGGCCATAAAATACCTGCCTCACTTGATGTCTAACAAATCACCAGTCTCTGCAAGGAGACGCAGAAGAACACAGCTTTGTCAGGAATGATGCAATGGTTCGCAAATAGCTGTTGTATCGCCCTTTTCTCTTGTGTGCCCGAGGATAGGTAGAAGGTCACAGGAGACGATTATCGATTATCACGAGCGTGCTCCGTAAGGTTCGACCGTCTTCGTCATCATCGCATGCATAAGCATCGTTGCAGCATGTTCTCGCTTGGTGTATGGGCTGTGTTTGCCGCTAAAAATATCCTTTGCATGAGTGCAATTGCAGTAATTGGCCTTCCATGCATTGGAATGGTTCAGGGATCATTGGCAGCATGCAAAATTGGAGCTTGGAAAACAACAACTCTATTGTAAAATGCCTCAGAAGAGATTTCTTGAAGAACAATGATAGTATGCTCCTTTCTTCAAAAACACACTAAATCTATTTTAAATAACTTACATTATAAAATGTTTGAGGAACAAAACATGTTAGTCTGTTGAGACTCACCCATTAAGCTGTATTGAAGTGTGATTTTCATAATAAACCATCCTCTTCCATATTTCCCAATCTTATTTATGTTAAGGGCCCATTCGTTCATCACACACACACACCTTCAGTGTTGAGTTTTTATTGCTTTCAAAGATCTCATCGTAAAACTAGACATGCCGCTGTGCGTGTCAGCCATGTGTTGAAAGGTGATTTACCGAACAGTTCCAAACCGATCATGGTCTGACGGACCGATTCGATCGCGATAGCGTGTCGGTTTGGGGACAGCGTCCTATTAGCCGGCTCGGCAGTTCCTCAAAACACCCGAAAACACAAACGATTATCCAACCGTGTAAACAAACTTTCTTTTCGATATGGGACGAGTGAAAACGACATTCGTACGTGGGTGACGTTGTTGTATGGCGGTGCGTCATAAATTATTTTGTTTTGGAAAAAGTAAAGCAAATAATCGGGGTATTAGAAGGAGTGGATTATAGTGAAAAATCTGTGGAACTGGTGCACTATTTTCTTGTGACGATGAATTATTTCATAAATCTTATTCCGGGGTACTAAGTCTTGGAGTGAATATTGGAAACAATGCGGGCAAATAGTATGGCTGTCTCCATGGAATTATTACGGATTACTTATTGGAATAATTCAGTAGATTTTGAAAATTTTCTTTAGAATAACGTTTTTGAGATCCTCTTAGCTTATCTGCCCTCAGTGTCATCCCAGCAACGTTGAGATATTAAATTACCCTAAAAAATTTGCTTTTATACAGAAATAAACAATAAACAGGATTTCATCCCTTGTCATTCAAGTTTAACTAACAAAAAAAGGTAAAAACAAAACAGCACTACATCGTTACAACAAGCACGGGTGTAACTTTAGCGACATGAAAGAATGTCGTTAGTTTCTCTAATAACTCCCGCGCGAGTGCTCTGCACCGCTACACCGATGATCCTTTTGTTGCAACAATGTATGGCGAGCGACATTGCACTTTTTCCCTGTGGAACCGACCAGGGGAAAAGCCTTCAAAGGAAGCCTTTTATTCTTGCTACCCCTACGTCCTCCATTGTGTGTGTGTGTGTGTGTGTGCGCTTCCACTAGCGCATTCACTGTACGGAAGGGCCCTTATGCTTTTATGCTGCAAGCGAGTGGTCGCACACTTCCCATTAGCGCTGATGGTGAGCCTTTTCTTTCAATGGTACAGAAGGGAAGAAAAAAAAACTACAAGTGCTCCCATCCATTCACGTTGGAGTCCTGCAACAAAAACCAGGACCTGCGATGGAAAGAATAAAAGCAAAATGCGGATACGAGTAAGCGAGAGCTCCATTATGCAGCTCGCCTTCGATCAGAAGCCACCGTTTCGGAGAGGGTCTATTACTTTTACTGCGTAACATGGGGGACCAGGGAAAACCCATGTGGACAAAATCTCCACAGGAGCTGGCACGGCGGGCTCTAGGCAAGGATGTACAAAATGGAAGATGTAAAACAAAAGCATAGGTAGGTGGAAAGCGCACAGCCGGGCCCGAATGTTGGGCTGCATGTTCCGGACGATGCAACAATGCGGGAGCGCGCGAGAGCCATTTATGGGTAAGTAAATGGGCGAGAAAACAATGGCAAAAGTAATGTGAATCTTCCATTTCCATCGTGCGAAGGATTTTCTTTTGACCTGTGTATTTGAGGGTGGTATTTGAAGTGCACATTACAAGTGCACGGTACATGTTCCGCTCCTAAACCCATCGTACCATGTGGTGGAAATCTCTACGACTCCATAATCCATCGATCGAGATCGGTGTGAGGTGAAAATGATTCCCTTGCCGTTTATTCCCATTACAATCTTGTACCCTTTCGCACTGCACCGTCGGCTGTATGCACTTTGTGGATGCATTCGAACGTTTCAGGATTATATCCCCAGACGCGTTTTCTTCGGTGCCACCAAACAAATCGCATCCTCGCCACAATGCGATTGCTGCAACAGTGTATCGTGTTCGCAATGTGTCGGAAAATGCATCCAACCAGGAAAAAGACAGAGGGTAACCTCCAGAGGGATTACATCGGAACGATGTGATGGAATACCGGTTGAGTAAATCACAACAGCAACTACAGCAAAAAACAAAAAAGAAACACATGGTAAAACAGTACACGAAATGTAAATAACAACATTGTTACATGGCTGGTACCGTACGAAAAGCCCCAGAGGTTCGGAAAAACACAACCGGGCTAAACAGAAGCGAACGAATGAATAAGTAAACACACCAATGGACTGATGGGTGGTTTTTTCTGTACTGACGGGAGCTATTTAGGGAAGGCACGCACCCATACACACGCTATATTGCATTGTGCCAGCTAGCAATGATATCCTTTTCGAAGCAAACTGTTCACCCTTTTTTGTGTGGATGGGGTGTTCACCCTCCCCCTCCCCCTTTTTTTCCCCACCCCGGGAGGATGATGATGTAACGGGGCAGATTTACTTACCGTCTATCAAACTGTAAGCGGATTGATGGGGATTCGTAGCCGGGAAATGGAAAAATGATCGACTGATGGCAATGATGGCGATTATTCCTTTCACTGTAACTGTCCAGCCACAATTGGAAGGAAAAGAAAAAACCTTTAAAGCGGTGGTTTAGCAGCTACACATTCGTACATTGTTGCAGCACAATTTGAGAATGGAGAATAATTTATCAATCAACCGGTGCTGGTCGTTTCGACCGGAAAATTTGTACCACAATTACTTCGGGAAAATTGGATGTTTTTCTTTGTTTATGAAATATTTCAAAACCGATTAAACGGTCCTAATAAAAAAATAGAAAATCTAGTAGTACCTTCAAAGATTTATTACAGTGCTTAACAGAACTATGCAAACACCTGTATTTTAGAGCAAAAGAAGAATTAAAAGAGTTGAATAGATGTTCTAGTAAGTTGTAACAAATAATAAAAAACACATTTGGAAAAAAAATATAAAACACAACCTTGTAAAACACAACTATAGGAGAATGATTAATATTTACCTCTTCTGTTGTTTCTGAGCCAAGTTGAGTTGGTGGACCAATTTCATTATATTAATCGAACATTCTGCAACATGTTACCTTTCTGAGAAGTATACTGTCTTATTTTTACAATTGGTTTACGATTTTTTGTACTCGTGCAGTGCTTAGTATATGAATTTTTTAAGCCATAGCCGAAAAAATATTTTACTTAGGCGTTCGTTTGTTATATGAAACAATTTTGCATGTGACAAGAAAATTGAGTAAAGTGTGTGTTAAATTGTTTTTTTTTGTAATGTGTTTTATTATTCTTAAAAACTTACTTGAACATTATTTTAAGCTAACACAGTTTTTCTTTCATTCTAAAAAACGAATGTTCGCATAGTTCTGTCAAGCACTGTAAAAATATAACAGCTCCATTGTTATATGTTCGTATGTTTCCAATGCAATATAACCGGCATGCAGAACTCCCTCTGAACGAACGATTGCCCTCCTCAATCAATAATGTTCCAAAGCAAACCCTACAATTTATCGTATCTGTTGCATTTTGTAGCCCCACAAACCTTTTAGACTGAGCCCGGGATCCAATAATGGCCCTTTCGAAAAACAAAACGACTCCACTCGTGCGCGGACAGCAACGCGAACGTACCGAACGTTTTGCGTTGTGATGGATCTAAAGTGACCCGATCGCTCTCGCAGGCAGGGTACGTCGTGATTATTCATTTCAGTTGTAAACCGTCCACAGTGCTGCGTCTTGCAAGTGGAGCCCTTTCCGTGTTCCTTTTTTTATTATTCTACCATCATCATCATCGCCGTTGAACAACGGAGCCCGACACAGTCACACACAGTCCACCGAGTTTTCATGCAGAGGGCTCCATAATTTTCACTCCACTTAAAAGCATTGATTGGCAAGCAAGGAGGGTCAAAATAATTTAACTAATCTCAGCGTTTTTGGGCCCGGCTCTGGCACCGAAGCAGAGTTGTCGTTGTGTACCAGGGTAGTACCCGGCTAGCGTGAAACGGTTCGTAACAGAACTTGAACTGCACACCAGGGTAGGGCTATGGTCCGGGACTAGGAATGGGTTTGGTGGCTATGTCTGCCCAACGTAAGATCGGCCGAGATCGAGTGGTTTCTCGATTGGGCTTAACGAGCAATGGGTAGAGTAGAGAGATGAAGCCTCGGTGCAGTCTGCAAGTGGTTCACATTGAGAACACTCCACTCGGCGTAGCAAAGTATTAGCTGAACTCGATGCATTGCAAAACGCACTAGGAGTGTCAAGTAGGCTTGGTAGACGAGTGGGTAGTTAGGAATCGTTTCAAAATCACCGTTTTGTTGGGAGATTACTTCGATAGACAATTATACAGCCGTTTTAAGAACAATTTCAATTACTGCTGTTTAGATAGAATGTTTTTATTGCTATCATGGAGTTAACTTAACGTGTCCATTCGAGATAGTGTTCTAAAATTCCACCAGAGGGCGATACTTACTTCCTTACTTCCAGCAAAATATTTAAATCTTTTAATTCTCGAAAGCTTTGAATTTCCTAGAATATAAGCTTACATTTGATACTGATCCCCTGAACAGTAATGATTCCTAATCTCACCGATTTCATCCCTTTTGCAGAAAACAGTTTAAATATTGGCATATTTTTATAGGTCCCAAACAGAAACTCGTTCTCGTTGGGAAGTTTGGTTAACCGATTTCCAAGAGGCACATTTCCCAAACCGAATGGAATAAAATCTGAAATCAATCAAATGGTTTTATTTGCAGGCTTATATCCCATGCCGGTATGACCCCTTTCTGTAAGGCACGCGTCCAATTTCGGTACAGTTTCTCCGAACAGGGGAAACAAACCCTATTCCTAAGAAATTTAAATAAGCAGACAACCGATTTGATGAACGATTGACAGATTTCAAAGTGAAACTGATCCTTGCCCAGTGCTTTCTTTCCCTTTTCCAGAGCGGGTGGAGTACGGATCCTCGAGGTTTCCATTTTTTCCCCAAATCCCGTAGCAAATCGGCCTTGGTCCCTTCCTGGAGAAAATGGAAAGGAAATTGATTTCAGCTTATTCCAGGGGATTATTGTTCCGCTGCTAGCCTGTACCGGGGTTTGCTAGTTTTCCCAAGGCCCCAAGGTGCCCGGTGAAGGGATCAAAGTAATAGAAGGATTTCCAACTTCAGCAGCAGATAGGGAAGGAATCCGCTTTCGATAAAAGCTTCCCTTTATTGCAAGGCGGACCATTTTGTCAGGCGCAAGGATCTGGGCCGGAGGCCAGATATGTGCAGTAACGTGTTTCCAGCAGGATTCTAATGGATCTACTAAGTTGCGTACGTACGGCGTTGCTGTTACAATGTTCCTTTAATCATTACTAATTCCCATTTCCATACGTACAAAGTTGCATGCTTTCATCTGCAAAAGTGAACCGGCAGTCTTCCTTCGCTTCAACTAACTTTCCGATGCATCAGAAATTACTATGTTTGCATCGTGAGATATCTGCTTTGTAGCTTTTGTTATGTGCAGTAATATAGTAATGAACACAGTGATATCCATTATGACAATGCACGTAGTATACAATGCAATTCATTTGCAGGGGAGGGTACTTAGTGTATTTGACTTTGTGTTTGGTGCTCTCCAGTATTACTTTTGTTGACTTGGTTGAACACATTCCATAATGTGGTTTGTCTCTTTACCTTCCTAAATGGCTTAATATTTTCAAAGTAGATTAATAATCTTATATGCTCTTTATGTTCATCACTTAGTTTGATGGAGATAACTTAATCCCTTTTATTTTTTTCTCAAACTCTTGTGTAGTGCTTCCAAAAACAGAACATCATTTTTTGCAACCGGTTGCAACGGGAGTTTGAAAAACAAAACAACACCGACAAAAATCAAAACGCGCCATGTCGCGACCATTGAGTGAGCGGCACGATACACCCTCGGGGCGTTAGGCAAGGGATTTCAAAGGGGTTCTTCCTGCGCCCTTGTTACGCTTAAAAAGTGACTTCCACCCGCAAGGATAGTATGTACTGTCGCGCATTCAATAGACCAATCCCCCCAAATGGACAAAAGAATAAACAAAAAAAAAAACGCATACACAGAGTCACAAGAAGACGAACGATTTGTGCAGTTTCACCTTTTCGACCCCCGGGGGGGCCATCTCAGTAACGGAGCTGGCGGGTACTTGAGCATTGGGTGCCGGTGAACTGAAGCGTGCAGATGGTATACAACACAAAAACATAGGTGGCCCCCTACGTGACTCCTCCACATCCTCCCCTCCCCCCGCTTATGACCATCGAAAGGACATGCTTCCGACACAACTGCACACAACAAACAGTGTCAACATGGCCACTCATTCGCGTGCATGGTGGGGGAGGTGGAGGGAAAGGGATTTGTATTTGGAGCGGAGGAAGGGCGGAAGTGCATGCGGTTGGTAGTGCACGGGTCGCGAACGGGGTATGATAAGTGTGAGTAAATGCTTTTACTTCGCGAACGGCGAGTGTTTGACATTTCAGCACGCCATACCATACCGATGGGCGAGAAAACGGGATTGCTCGAATGGGTGGAATGAATTGTTTGTGTGACTTTTGAAGAAGGATTTCCTTTGCTGTTAGTTTTATGATTATGAAGTATATTTTCATTTTTCGCTTAATTATTCGAAGAAACATTCGATTTTTTATAATAAAAAATATTTATTTAATTTGTGTTAAACAAACATGGTTTAAGTTTTTTTTAAATTTTATATTTAACTCTATTTATGAGGAGAGCTTGAATTTTTTTTTTTGTGTTAAAAAAACATGATTATTTTATAAACCATCGTTTGGTCGGTTACTATCAAATCATCCCTACAACTCGTATGGTGCACTTGTGTCCGGAAAGCCTCTTCAGAACGCTCTGGCCGGCATTTGCAATTGCAGTAGGCAAATGCACAAAAGGTGCACTCCCCTCCCATGGAGACCATCCCCCATCCAGATGTCGAATCATTGGGGGGGCAGCCCGGGAAAAAGGAACACCAAAACGGAAAAGCATTTGCGACCAGAAAGGCCCAGGTTCAGCGCAACAGCACACAAAACAGTCTTCATTTACGTGCGTTTTATGTTTCACCTACTAACCTTCCACGCTTCCATGGATGAAATCTACTCCTATTATTGTTGGCCACCGTTTTGGAGGGGCACATTGGTGGGGAGTTTGGTCGCTTTTCCTGTTTGTTTTCGGTACGGACCTGTGTGCGATTGCTCGAATGGAGTTTTTCCATGTTCAGCTGGGAGTGCACTACCCTGCTCGCCTCTTTTTGGCACTCCTTCTGAGTGGGTTGTCGTTGTCGTAACTGCTGCCAAACGGTAAAGCGCCTACAGGCATGGCAGGTATCAGGCTCGGTAAAACGACTGGCTTCTGTTGCTAGGCTCATGATAAAGTGCACCTAATGATGGCTGTGATGACGACGACCACTGAAATACCGCGCACCCTTCTATCCCTGCGGTCCCCTAGCCAAACGGGGGTATTAGAACTTCGGAACGGGTCAGCTAAAGGGTACCGTGTTTAAGTTTCGTGTCATACTTGAACATGCAACAACCTGTCCGGGTTGCCTTTTGGAATCAATCCTTCCACCCACCGTACACACGTCCTCTTTCGTTCAACTTATCAAAGCTTAGAGCCTTTAGAAAAGGAGAAACGAAAAAAAAAACCGGAGGAACTAACATTAGACCAACACGCATACTCGGGGCGGGCCTTTTCGGGCCGCATAGGCCGCCTGGAAGCATGTTCTCGCATTCTCAGCACGACTCTGCACGAACGCGTCGTCGCAAAACTGGCTCTCAATGGCCGCTAGAAACGTTCCCAATCGCAAACGAGTACTGCTGTTGGTTTGAATTTTGATCAGATCCCCCCCAAAAAAGTGAGGTGGGATTTGGCGAGCTCTGGACGGACAAATGCTGCAATAGAAACACCATCCATAGCCAACAATTTGCGGTTTTCTTTAGCGCTGTATCACACCGGTAAAGGCTGCACCTATGTAAGGTTTGTTGTATATTTTGGTGAAACAATGTGTGCTGTTCTTCTTTATTTATTTGTACATCAACTGACCACAGCCAGATGTGAGAAGCTCTTTGAACAAATGTGATATGACAGAGGCACTCTTTTCATCTAAATACATTTTAGTTTCATTTTATGTTTTAAAAACTATTTAAAAACTTTATTTTTATTGAAAGTGAATATTAAAGTATACATCAGGTTCCATCAAACTGCGATGCTTTTCTCGAATTTGTCACACGTTGTAAAGTTTTAAAGACAATATTTCATCGAACATATGCTAGCGATAAAGCAGAAAGAAGCATAGATTTTATTACTTCCAGACACCGATAGGAAGCTGTCAAGGGGATCGTTTTACCGCTTGCTGGTGCTGCCATCTTGGTCCGATTACACAAAGATCCGTCTTTCAGCAGGCCAAGCTCAGTAGTCTCCCGGTGACACTTTTGAAAGATTTACGCAAAGCAGAGAGTTTAGCATGGCGTGAAATTATACCCAGTCACCCATAGCGCGCGCTGTTGGGAGCGTCTCGAATGCAATCGATTCTTTTTAGTGCCGTATGCGTATGCGTGTTCCATATCCGACGTCATAATTCTTCGCCTTTGCCTACTAATTATTTCCACGCAGTACCATCTTTCGACATGATGCTTCCCATGTGAAAAGGTGCCATTCTGTAGGGATGACATATTTCCGCTTGCGATCGAAACCATGCATCACGTGGTGGAGCGATCGATTGGTGGAACTGAGCAGAAGTAGTTCGCCATTTGTTTCGCGCCCCATTACTTGCGGGTGCGTGAGGTTTAATTGGAAATTGGAACCATGACCGTGAGCTTCTCATGTGGCAACAGCACCATCGCTGCCACAGAACAACACTCCGCTACCGAGCGAGTTACCAGAACGAACGGGATTTGGGGAATCAATTGGTTACCCTTACAGCACGACGGCAAAATTAGATCGAATTATGTTTCGGCACTGGGCAAAACCCCCCCGAAAGTGAGCATACATCCTGCCCGTACTGCTGTGTAATTCCGGCAAGAACCGATACCCGAACAGCGTTTTGAACAAACCGTATCCGTGTGGTGGAGAAAATAAACAAAATAATTATGCTTGCACCCCTTTTTTTCGCATCGAATGTGGAAGGTGAAGGACTGTTGGGCTCTTGGGTGAGCGGAGCGAGCGAGTTCGAGAGGTACACCAAAATCAATTTGCTTCGATTCGCTTTATCGCTCATGCATGCCGAAATCGATCAGTCGTCATCAGTCAGGGCGCCGAAAATAACCATGCCACGCTGGATGGTGGAACACAACACGCGCAAAACCTTTAGAATGTGTCCTATCCTTCTGTCGGTTTTTTCATATTGTCTTTGCCGGAAGTCATTAGCCTGTAGGTTTGGAAATTGATGCATAGGAAGCTGCACTAAAACGCATCTAGAAGTGACACAATCTAATGTACAGAATTTTTCTACAGAAACACGTTTGTAATTTGAAAGGTACGCATTATTTGGTTGTTCTTTATTTTTCATTCAATATGACGTTTTTGTTTTCTTTGTTTATTTTTTTATCCCTACTCTATCATGAACAATAACTGCAATCAATTTGTGCTTAAGTTATTCGCTAATATCATCTCTAAGCGCGGCCTTCAAACGGCACAACTGGCGTTCGAATCCCATCAGGACTATTTCGACGTCAACATACATGAGTAGTTTGGCCAAGTTATTTAATGCCCGATTTTATCAAGGTAGCTCGTAAAGCCAAAATAAAAAAATGTTTAATTTTAATTTGCAATTTAAAAATGCTGACATGTAATGTTGGACATCTTCAACTCTTTTACACAGCTTCTATTGTTTTATTACCTTTAGTTGGTCCAGCTCAACATGATCTAAATAAAAAAAAAATAAAATGAGAAACCAATCTGATATGCTTTTCTTTTCGTTCGATTGTATCCATTAGCCGTACCGTCCAACTCCCCCCGTCTCCTCACCCTTGGAACATTTTCCCATAAAATTAAACCCCCTGGAGCTGTCAGTTTTCCGGTAGTGTGCACCGGTGTGACGCTCCGGACATAGCGTTCCATGTTTCCATTGTCTTAACCGCCCGTACACGACACCGCCTGACTTTTGAGTGACTTTGGGTGCGTGTTTCCGTGTGCACGGCCGAGAGATGTCTTACTCCGTGCACTTCGGGTCACATTCGTAACGCTTCAGCGCCCAAGACAAACATCAGCAGGGCCCGGGAAAGGAACGCGCACGATTCGATTCGCGCTTTAGCAACGGATCGACGGCACTGGGAACGTGACCATCGTTTTGGAAGGTGTCCAGGAAATCCATTTACCCACACACCGGTGCCCCGGTGCTTTGTGTCGGCGGTGGTTTTTTGTTTTTAAGATGGCCCTTTTTTGTCGATTTGGATTGAAATTCAATTACGTTTATCGCGTCTCGGCTCGGTGGCGGATTGGTTCATTTACTTTCTGTGCTGAGCACGGTGCGGTACACGTTCTCACCAGTGGCAGAAGACTTAAAGCGATTTCAAACATTCAACTTTCCCCGTTGGATGTTTAATTTAATTTTTTTTCAACAGAAGCTACCGGAGTGATTTCTAACTGCAGCGAACGTGTCTTTGCCAGTACAGCAAGTGCAGTTGCACTCCCTGTGGGATGCATCTGACACCACCGCGTCCCATAAACAATCAATATCTATTTTCAACGCATCTCGAGAATAACAGAAGACAAGCCTCATACCCGGGCGTCCTTCTCTCTAGCTCGAGCAACGCCACCCTTCCCCACAACCAAGACGAATCGTATTTGCAATGCACACTGCAGCTGCATTTCGCTCGCCGAGCAAACCGAAGCTTTGCATTAAACTAGGTCAGTTTTATTAGCAACACTTGACTAGTAATAAAATTAATGAAATAATAATCTCAACTACTACCGGAGGGTTCCGTTGCCAGCTAAATTGCATATTGCACCCCTGGCCACAGACCAGATGCACACTGCAGCCAAGTCAAGTGCGCACACCCGGATCGAATGTTTGTGTCGAATGGAATCGAATGCAGTCGGAGGGGGCGAGGTTAATAGAAATCTCCCCCCCCAACAAGGAGGAGGTCAGTGTTTTGCAGTTAGAAACACACACCCACTCGAAGATCGAGGTATTGAATGAGGTGCTGACAGCTGCCTAATGCAGTTGGACGGTTGGAAGAGAAAAAGGAGTAATACTAAAAAAAAGATCCTCCAATCTGTTGAATCGTACATTTTCGATTGCTAATGCGGGTTTTTTTTTGTATTATTCGACAAAGTGCATCTCAAATCGTGCGGGTGCATCACGTCCATTGACGTCATACTCGTAGTGGGTGAGATAGAGTTTCAGTATCGATGGAATGGTTTCTAACGAGGATGAGATTTCATACTTGGAGGGAGATGACTATCGCTTCTTTCGCTATCAATAAAATATAATTAATTAAAATTGAATATATGCAAATTTTACATCATAATACAAAAACACAACTAGTATTAATCTAAAAACATGTGTACTATAAATTAACAAACAATAGTATCATTTAAACCACGTCATAAAATATCACGTATGGTGCCAGGGTTTAATCTACAATCATCTACTGGAAGAATACTTTAACGATGTAGATCACTTAAACATTACCCAACCCATCGGTTTGGTCAATGCCACTGAAACGATTTGTTCACCGTATTTTTCCTTTTTTTTAGTTTCGATATCAACCCAAATGCATCAAGACAACGAGGTAACCTTTTTCCCATGCTTAGGCCGGTTAAGATTTCCGATCACTATCCGCACGGCTAGCCTGACCTGATCGACTAAACCCAAACGGAACCTTCAGAAGTGTGTCTTCCCTCCTCCTCCTCCTGCTCTCTTATCCTCCCACTTCCTAACCCTCGCCATCCCAGCTCACGAAACTATAACGATGAGCCGCTCGATTGAATGCAAATTTCTGTAACAAATTTAAGCATCACCTCCGATCCCACCCCACAGCACCCACCCAGGTAGGGTTTCTTCATTTCCGCCGACTAGGCGCTAGCGGAGGGGCCGATATCAGTTTCCGGTCAGCATCTAATGCAATTTAATCGGAGCGATTTGTGACCTTGCTCCGGAAACTGCCTCGCTGCGTTATGAATATTCATCGTTCATTAGCCAAAGTGGCAAAATCGCTAGCAGCAGCTTCGGTAGCGGTCCCGCAAAATAGATCGGCATCGATGGAAACTATCATCGGATGAGAGATGAAGGCACGATTTGCAAAATAGAAGATGTTTGCAGCACAGATTCAAGTGGAACCGGATCGTCATTTCCTTCGACTGGGGTTTTTTTTTCCTCCTTTTTGCATGATGATAATAACAAAAAAAACGAGCAGCAAAACGTTTAACGGTTTTGGTTAGTTCGGGTCATATTGTGTACGATATCATCCATTTTCTTGTGCATTGCCTTGGCGAACGTTTCATCCTCTAGAAGGTTTGTTCATCAGCACAAGAACCAATCGGTTCGCCTGTCAGCAAGAATATCATCATCGTCATCATCATTATCAGAAGCGGCTACATCATCAGTATTCCGCCCGACGAAGCGCTATCAATCAATCATTGCAAAAGGCAATGCGCAACAAACGTGCATTCCCGTTTCCGTCTTCTTTGGGGACTTGTAACGAGCGCTGAGTGCATCTCCCTGGATGCAATCGGTTGCAAACTCTGCTACATAACCGTGCGGTGCAGCAAAGCACAGTGATGGGAGTAATTTTATAGCACATTGGATTTGACAAAAATTTTGGTGGAAATTTCGTATTAAAGTCGATTTAAATTGAAAAATTATTCTCACATGTATACGTAAAAATTTATTTATTTAAAAAGCTACATAACTTGCGCTTTCGTTAAATATTCTAATCTTTAATTTAAACAAACGATTCATTCAAATTCACCTATTATTAAGACACGATCTGTATCAACATTTGCCACTCACATGGTGCTTCAAACGAAAGAACAACTTAATATGCTAGTCAGTAATTGAATTTGCATAAAATAGAGCCCTCCGTTTCTGCCCCAATCGAAACATCTGTAAACAAAAGTGAATTATAAATCCATAAAAAAAACGAAAGCCAGAAAAAACACACATTTGTTAGCTGGAAGTGGTATTCTACACGTATCTCTCCAGGAACCAAGACGGGGCTGCCATCGGTTGCCATTTTCATCATTCATCAGCAACGGTTGAACTGGTTCCCGATTAAGTCTAATCATCATCATTCATCGCCCGATGGCAGAAATCAATCGATTATCGCAAAACCCGCATAAGGAAACCAGAACCACTCAGCTCCGATTCCAATTTGGTGCACAGTTTTAGCGCACTCGGATTCATTGGCCTTATAAAAAAATGGCCACAAACACACACACACGCACACGTACACCAAACTCCATCGGGAGTGTTTCGGAGTGTTTGAAAAATGGTACAATAAATAAGAAAATTGGTTTGCCTATAAATCCACTTCGTGCGCGTTGTTTGTTTCACTCTCCCTTTCGCTGGTTGCTCCGCCTCGGACTTTTGCTACGATTACCATCAACACACGCAAATCTTTCCGACCCGAAAAGCTGTTGCTTGATTGCACTGCACCCGCACCATTTCTGCTTCCGCTTCATCATTCGCTCCAGAAGTTGATGCCTAGACTAGACGAGTCTACAACCGATTTATTGCCTTCTCTCCACCTTCGCCACGCCTGGTACGAAAAAAAAAGGTAACGCAGACAGTAGCGATATCTAGCTTACACGACCGCGAAGGTGTGTTTATGTGTTTGAGGGGGGATGGGGGCAATAAATTGTAGCAATAAAATTATAAATTTGTAGCCCACCTTAGCATCCCCTCGCTACGGGAGGTGTACGGTGGAGACCCGGCAAATTATCGTTACGGTCAGTGAACGGAATTCAACACCGATAGATCCGTTGCAAAATGGTAATGAGCATTCCAGCTTAGACCGGGTCGTTTTGGGGGAAGCGAAATGGTGGTGGAGATTATTTTTGGGATGTGCAAATGCAACGGCAACGGAATGTGCATTTAGTGCAATGGATTACGCAAAGGTTAAGTGTGGCAGTAGACCGATTATAAATATGCTCTTTCACAGTGTTTTCCAGGAACATCCAGTCTTGCACTGCTGCATTTTTTAGTAATTTGTTTAAATTTTATTCATTTATACATAATTTGTTTAGATTTTATTTTTTATTAGTATGTTTTCTTTCAAACAGATTATAATTAGTTTTTGTACAGTTAGTTCCTTCGTTATATTCTTATAAATTTCATTTTAACATACGAAGTGCTAAAATTTGATGGAATGCGGACACATGAATTTTGAAATGCGTTTCATGCTATGTGGACATTTTCACTCAATTGTTTTTGATTTTAATCAATTAAATAATTTAATCATAGCCTCGGAAATATGTACTACATTTAATAACATAATTCGCAATAAACTTTGTAAAGTAGTTAATGTAAAGTATTTTTAATTTTATGTGAAAAGTGTTCATTTATATGATAACCCGCAACAGCGGTTGGGAAAGAATTTCAAGTTATATTTCCATACAAAACCCTTCACCACTACTTTTTAACCTTTTACTTCCTTATTGTTTCACCAACCATTTTGCTGATTAACATGGAATTAAAAACGTAAGACGATTTGCCCCTGCGTACTGTGTCTTTGAATGGTACCAAAACAAAAACAGGCCATCCGAACAAAAGCCCACGAGTGTTTCCATTTTCTTCCGGAAGCCATTTTTTTCTCTCTCTTGGTGCGAACTGAAACGCCTTCGACAGGCGGAAAATCCGAGTATCATCGTGAATGATGAGGCACAAATTTTCTGCCCCGATCATAAGCGCAGTGATTTCCACAACCCATTCCCTATGGTCCTTTTTTTGTTTTTCCACTGCTTGTTTCTTTAATAAGAAGCGGTTCGACAGAAACCAAGGAAGTTGATAATGGGAGTCGACATTTGCAGTTAAAATAAACAACGAATTCAATTTAATAGATGAATGAACTTAAAAACCCTCCACCGAAAGAGCTACTGAAAACGGAAAGTTATTTCCCTCGCCGGTTTCTAAAGCAAGGAGCTAGGAAAATGAAACCATGAGACCAAGGATTCACCCAGCCGCGGTGGTGTGAAGAAAAAGTTATGCCCTCCACCCGTCACTTAAAACACCGGAATCAAGCAACGAAAGGAACTGTCGAAATAGAAAAAAAACACCCCAAAAACAGATAATCCTACACGAACGAGCATGGGGAAAAGCGCCGCAGGTTTGCTGTGTTTTGTTTTTCCCGAACCGTTCCTTATCCATTCTTTGACCTGGCAGAGAGAAAGAAGCGCAAAAAAAAAACTGAAATCGGTATTGTTGTTGCTTGGTGTCATTTTTGCAACCGATGAGAAATGTGTTCGGAAATGGCAAAACACCACTCAATGCCCTCCGTCAGCTAGAAAGAAGGAGAGCTGGCAAAACATCGTCCCCCCGCGGAAGACACCCGGGGTAGAACAAAACCCGAGCAACATAAGCCTACGGGTGATCTTATTGAGGGAATGAAATGTGCACTACCGACGCCTTCGGAATGGACGGGCGTCAGGAATTAATGTGCCGGAAAAACGTGCCAAAATATGGGGCGGCGGTGAAGGAAATGAGGATTCGTGCAACGAAATCTCGCTACTTCAGATTGGTTGACATTTGGTTCGGTTTGCTGTTCGCCTTTTAGACATTGTGTTTTATTCTCCAGCGGATCGCCCGGATACCGATTGGGAAGGGGAGAACAGTATGGGTGCGCAGAGGGACACATTAAGCTGATGACTGAGTTTTTTTTTGTCGCTCTCCTTTCTTTCGTTTCACTTCTACATTAGTCTGCTTCTTTCCAATTTCCTTCTGCTTTTCCGGACGAGTTAACGATAATAAGGACGTGCAAAAGGTCTTTGCCGGTACCTATAGATCGCAAAACCGGTCCCAACTTGGCCGATAGACGCGAGGAGAAAAAAGGTTAATTTGAATGAAATGTTCGCAAATTTACATGCAGCCGTGCCACCACGGGTTTCGGTGGAATCAACCAACAAAAGAGTTTTGATGTTATTCTAGACGTTGCGAAAACCACTTAAATATTAGCACAAAATTAGTTATCGATCATTGGATTAAAATAAAACTTACCTTTCCGTTGCTATGATATGTTTATCGCGGTGGAAACCTTCATTGGCACCTAGTTTTTTGGAACTACGAGGTCTCTTATCCGGGTGGTGACCCTACCAGACTACCAGGTTCTAAATTCTCTGTAAAGATGAATCGCTGGTTCAAAGAGTCTTTATTGATTCTAGGAGGTTCTCTTTGGATTTCATATATCTAAGGACATCAGTAACGTTTTCTCCAAGTCCAACAATAGCTGAGCTCCAACTTATTCAAATGCTTCTCATCTGTCTTGCGAAATTTGAACTTACTGTAATGTATCAAACCTTCTGGAAGACTCACTCGAATCTCAAACCGTTCATGTACCCCTCATTTTTCTCTGATCACCTCCGTAATAGAGCTTGAATTGAAAGTGGAAATGTTTAGCCCTTAAGTCTGAAGAATGCAGATGTGAGTGATAAACGATAAAAACAACCAGATACATGGTAAGTACAAGTTAAAACCTTCCCTATATTCCATATACAACCCGGAAATCATATTTTTTCAAATTATTTATGTGTTTAAACATCACGAGAGCAATGTTGTTAAGTTATCAGTGAGGATCTCATGGGCGAAGCGTTTAAAATATGACGGCATAAAAAAGTAGCCACATGATACACTACCCTCGTTAGTGTTAAGCAGGTACGCAAGTGCACAATTATCCATTACACCCTAGCTATGGTCTATCAGCTCATTGCCATCGCAAAACGTTATTTTCCTCCAATGGTTTTTGCTGGATTGGTCACTTTACCCTCTCTGCTAGTATGCAAAATGCACGCAAATCGTCACTTAAGCAAGCGTTATGCGCTCACCCTCTGTTTATAACCCTTTTTTTAAATACATTTGACATTTTGGACGCCGAAATGGTAGACCTTTTTTGTATTCGCTTTCACCCAGTATCATTTCTATAATCAACTCTAATAAATTATCGAATTACCCTCTCGCATTCTTGCACCTTTTCCCATAAGGTAGCTTCGTCTAAATGAATCAATTTAAATGTGCATGAAATTATTAAACTCTCCGCTGGGGCTGAGAAAATGCATTTCGGCCTTACTTTTGCACTGCACAATTGTGCATTTATTTGCTGTTCTGGTGAAGGAAAAAAAAGGTAAAAGGCTTTTAACTCACATTACAGCAACAAAAAACTTCTAACAATACGACCCCCTTGTTCGAAAGGGGGTAGATCGTTATCAAAGTGCAAGAGGGAAGTGTCACTGTGTGCAGAGCAGCAATGCAATTGCAATGGCTCGTTACTCGCAGTGGCGTTGATATTTGTCTTAATTGTCAACCGGCACGGCATGGTGCGATTACGGAAGCAGCAGCGAAACGGTAAAGGGTTTAACCTTTCCGACTGGACAGCCCGGTCCATTTTTGGGGCCGTCCCAGCGAGAGGTATCACTTTAATCACACCTGAATGTGTGCGGATCCATTTTCCTACCGTACCGTGATGATATTGCCCGTCAGCACGACCAGCAATTGAATTGAACGGTAGGCGTTGCCAGACAATTAACTATGCTAATTGCATTAACTGTCATACCGCGGCGTATGTCCTCCGAATGCCCTCCGGATGTCGCAAATGGATGTCGAATGCATTGCATTGCTTGTTCCGATCTCATGAAGGACGGTCTTGAACCTACGCCACGACTGTCATTAGATGATTTATAAAGCCGTAAACGTGCGCTTGCTGCCAGTTCTGGAAAAAGGTTTTTGATTATTGATTTAATTCTAACATTTGATTTAATTCTAACATTATTTAAGTATTGTTTTTGTTGCTATCACTCATTCAACACAATTATTGAACATCTTTCGTAGACAAATCCACAGCATAACATTCCACATGCAACACTTTTGGGATGGTGAGTTAAAGTTAGGGCTGAGAAGAAACTAATTAAAACAAATTATTCGTTCTAAAGCGTTAAAAATTGCATCACGCCTTTTATCCACCATGCCAACAAAATGCCCGCGAATGCGAGATATTCTACCGCCATCCTTCCTATTCATCCTTTTCACTTTCTATTTATCAACAATTAGTGCGGAAGGGGGCTCATAAGCGGACGATGCTTCCTAAAACACAAACTCACGAAATGCAAAAACGTGTAGGAAAGCCCTCAGGAAGGTTTTATCGCTATGATGCGCTTGGGAAAAATAGCTTTCCATTCAAAAATCAGTGCGTTACACCAACCTGCTCACTGGTGAATCACGCTAGCCCGTTAACCGTATCCTTTCCATGTCCTTGCCCGGGAGGTTTCCCCCATGGAGGGGTTTTCCCGCGAGAAAATATGAATGGAAAATAGTTGCATGTAACGTTGCTTAATAGGATTATTTGCTATTTCTGTGTTTCGTATACGAAGAATTTTCGTTGCTGACTCAGCATTAGCTTTCTTTGTTCTGTTTTGTTTGTATTTTTTTGTTTCATCCACCGCGTTCATTCACCTCGGTAAGGAAAATGCCCCAGCGGGAGAAAATATTGAAATTGAAAGGATAAATTGGTGCCTTCATATTGAAGAAGCAAAAATACAGGCACATTTGTCTAGAGTTCAGTAATTAATGCAATGAAAGCTCTCAGGTACGTATAAATTATTAAAATTAAGTTTTGTGTTTATAATGTTGAATTTTAGGAAGTTTCGGTAAGCTTTTGCTTAGCTATAAAAGGCCTTCTAGTTATAAAACATGGAACGTTTTTCAAATAATCTAAAAAAATCTAATAGTGTGTTATTCTCAGTAATTCTCTAAACAACCAATAGACTTATAGCTATGTTACGGACTGTATTGTTTATAGAAACAGAATATAATTCATTTAATGACTCTTCAACATGACAATATTTATATACAGAACGGTACCAACAATACGCTTCTGTTCCATCTTCCATCATCAGCTGTTTTATTGGCGATAGTTTCTGCAATACTCTGCCCATAAAAATGATCCACGCTGTCAGCTCGATCATACGCACCACCGCCACTATCTCCGCGTTTGCAAACGTGCGATCTATTTATGCCTTGCTACTTTTCCTGCTCATTTGCCGTGCCTGCGGTATAACATTTAAACCCGAGTGCACTTTATTGTGATCCATCGAGCATCGTTAGTGAGCTGTTGAAAATTACGCCAACCACTCCTAATGTCACCGCGCGTTAACCTCAAACAAACAGTCATAAATCGCTTTTCCCTTCGCGTAACGATCGCGTCCTATTGCTAAACGACACTCCTACCCCCTTCTCGACGCCACCTCCAACCACCCCCCCCCCCTCCCACCAACAATATGAGTGCACTCGAGCATCAAGCTTCGACGAAGAAAAAAAAAGAAGGAAAAATGACTAAAGCAAAACAAAACCAACCGCAAAACTGTACAAACTAACCTACCTAGCCCAGGGTTCTCCTCACCAAACCGTGACTTTCACACCGGTTCACGGGGCAGGCGGGTGATGAGTATAATAAATATTAAAATAATTGTTTTATTTGCTCGAACGGGCGGCCCTGTCCTGGCACTGTGGCTTGGCAATCAGCGCGCACGACTTTGTGCCTCGCGCAGGCGGGACCGGTTCTGACCGGGCCCTACAACACTATACATACACTCTGACTCGTCTCGACCCGAAACTGGGTCTTTAGTGCGATTGGCTACGGTCCACTGACCACCCGCTGTACCCGTTGCCTCGCATTTCTTCCTTTTTCGTCCCCCCATCCCTCGAATGATGCTGCAGTTGGCACTGTGATACATTTATCATCATCACCATCAGCACTATAGTAGCAGCGGGCAGCGGGCAAGCGAACAAACAGACGCAAAGCCGGCATCCGAAGCGGTCGGTTCGTTTCAGGGCCACCGAGTACACCGAGAGTGAGAACAACAGCTCAACACGCCAACCGTGGTGGAATACGTTAACTAAACGACCGGCAAGGACAAGGGCAACCGGGTGCATGGGGTGTGTTGGTGGCGGGGAGGGGGCGAGCGAATGAAGCTAGCAAACACTAATTTAACACAAAACAAACATACGAATATTTAATTCTAACAACCAGTACCGGTACGGGTGCTCGTTAAGGGAGCGAGCGCGCGCGCGCGCCTTCCACAGCTTAGGTGTTTGTGGCAGAATGAGTTTGATGCATAAAAATAACAAAACATGACGTACCCAGCATAGTGTTTTGTTTTTATGCATCGGAGCGCAAACGCTGGCAGCATGGAAAGTAATGCACGAGAAGTGGTGTACAAATCAGAATAATATTTTAATTCCTACTCTAGTTACTCACCGCCGACCGTTTGAACGAGCGAGCGATGTTTTCAATCACTCCCAACGGGCACATCCTTTCCCAATACACCAGTACAATGGAAATTTATTCTTTCGTTGGAAAATGTAGGAAAAAAATACACATGCTCCGTGCAAAGCGTATTTGCCAAACTGCTGAAGCCGGCAAAGATCTATTGCTCTTCGGAGAACAGTTAGCGTGTGCTTTTTCCCCCCATTGGGCGCACAATTTGTCACATAACGATACCGTCCCGATAGCGTGATTCATTGACGATATGCATTTTTTTTTTCGACTTTCCCTAATACACCTTTGGGACACGGTGAAGTGTTGCTGGAAGCCAGCTATCTATTGTACCCGGGGTGGAAAGCACTAAAACTCGTTAACTGTGTTTTGAAATATTCAAATGGAACAATTTGTTTAGTTTTGATTGTTTCTTTTTTAATTTTTGATATTTGTTCACAATTCCAACCCTTTTTTCTTAATTTGACTTATGTTTTATCCGTTTGAAAGAGATCTAAATATAATTTATGTAAAATTTTACAGCTTTTGTTTAATAGTTCATTTTCATGTTTTATTTTCGATTTTGCTGTCTAAAGCGCAATTTTTTGCTCGAACCTAACTTTTATTGTAAAGTTTGTTTTCTCATATTAAAATAGTTTCATATAGATTAATTTTAAAATAGAATATTTTAGGTATGGTTAACTTACATATTATATAAGATGTTCGATCGTCTAAATCTCAAAGAGAACATGTTATGTTAAAACAATATTAAAACAATCTTTTTCTTTCTCTAAGGCACTACAACCGCGAAAGGTCTTTCTGTCATTTCTAGCTTCCATGTATGGAGGATCGGTCCGGATGGGATTTGATTTCCAATCTTGTCGCAAGAAGACCGGTGCCGCTATCTTCTCAACTTCCGAGCACCGAGCAATATTAGAACATTGTATTATAACCATTACATAGCTACCTACACAGTGTTCTGGCGATACAAAAAAAGGTTCCTACCTGTACAAACTACTTTCAATACCAACAGCATCGTCCTTTAGCATTATGATCGTTCTGAACAGTTCATCCTAACCTCTGCTAGGGCTAAGACGTAGCGCAACAATAAAAAACAAACCCTATCTACTCTGCAAAGCCATTAAACTCAATGACCACTGCAGCACAACCAGTACGATGTAGTGGAAAATTGACCACCTCATCCGAACCCATCCCTCGGCCGGTAAACAAAACATATCACGCACCTCCCTCTCTCATCCCCAACCCTCCCTTCCCGTAGGTGGTGGTGTATTGTGAGCGCAACTCCGACCAAACAACACCAACGCCGTGTTCGGTCCGTAATGGTCAACACATCATACTACACACGTTGATTAAGTGAACTTTTTAGTTGACTTTTTCTCGCTCCACCGTATCACCTTCGCCAGAATGCAATCGCTTTTATGGTGCGGGGACGGGTAACGGTATGCGCCGGGGGTAGGGTTGACTGGTGACACATGGAGTCAGTCACATAACCTAATTGAAACCGATTACGGAAGGAAACCCGCTAGAGAACGCACGCCGGCCTACCGGGGCTAGCGCAAGTGGACAATTGTGATAAAGCCTGACAGCCTGTCAGCTGAACTCTCGTCAGGCCAGTGTCAAGTGACTGTTGCTGATATGATGAATCGATGTCAACTGGCCGCGTGCGTGAGATACCGTACCCGGTTGGTCCGTTCGCTTCATCTAAGCCTGTCAAAATAGTGGAAGAAAAACGGTAGCAACCGGGCCACGAACGGTACGAATGTCACCGGTATGGGCAGTGTGTACGCTTTCGTCACAAAACTGACCTTTTGTGGTTCGTGTTGCTTATTCCCCAACTCCATTCCCCCCTCCCCACACACACACACACACACGCACCTTACCCCCTTCCCAATCACCTTTCGAGCAAAATGGTGGAATGGTGCTGCTAATGGATTCGTGGCTCGTAATCGAAAATTACATAAATATATTCCCCGTGTCAACGAACCGCCTGGCTGATCTCGGGGGCATGGGGGCCATTTTCGACACGAAGCCTTTTTATTTTGTTGCAGCCCGATCTCATCCTATCTCGCATCGGTTGTGTGTACGTCTCACGGTCGTTCCACCGAACTTAAAATACAAGCTCCAAGTCAACATTGGAGCTTGGAGCTGATCGTACGCTTGAAGATGCGTGGATTGGATCACGTAGCAACGATTTGGGCGGATACGCTGAAGGGCTGTTCGGGCGTCTTGGTTCTCAAATTATTCCCAATGGACAAGATGTGAGGGTAGTTCCGGTTTCGTTTGATCGGGCTAATCCAATGTCCGAAGTACAAGAGTTCAGCTCGAATATGTTAGTTGTTTCAAAATAGATGTACAATAGCATGGTTTTGGTCACCTTCATTGTTAGTAAAACAACTTTTCTGAAATGGAATTGACTTCAATAAACAATTTCTTGTATAGATAATCTCTCTTTCTAAATGCACAGTACAACAGCTTTGAAGAACAAGTCTATAATCTTCTGACTTTCACTAACATAAATGTTAGAAAGCATATTGTGACGTATGAACTTAAAGATGGCACCAAAACATTCGCTACATTAACCTAAGTACAGGTTATAAATATTTGATTTAAGTACAGGTACATGCACCGTTTGCATTCTTGCTGTGCTCCGATCTGTACTTGCTTTGATCGATACCACAAAACCAAACGTTCACCACAACAGACCTAAAACTAAGTGTGTGATTTTAAAATTACCTTAAATGACCCGTTCCGTGTGATTACACATCATGCCCAGGAAAACTCATGTTCGTGCGGGGTCTGCGAGCAAACGGAACGAGCCGTATCGCATCCTCTAAAACAGTACCAGGTAATACCACACCTCGGTGGACCAATAAATATAGCCAGCGTCTTAAACTCCGTCCGTAATGGCACCTTTTCAAACATTCATGCCATTCGGGGAGAGGTGGTTCTTCTGTCCTTCCGCGCGGGTTAGGCAACAAAATATGGCCAACTCCAATCGACTTTACTTCCACCAAATCAAGCCGGCGGTCGACCAGGGACAATACTGGACGGGATAAAGCGGTACACATTAGCCTCCAGAATACAAAATAAGAAAACACGCAACAACTGTACGGCGGTGAGTAAAAGCGGTAGCTCACGCAATGGTTGCACGGAACGCGAAAAATGGCTACCCAAACCCCGGCAGGAGCACAACCCGACCAGCTCTCGCGATAATCTCGGTGGGTTTAATGATTTTAAATTACATATTTCACTCACCGTCATCCCATCGCAGCGAGGCGTTAATCGAATCGTGTAGGTAAAACAGCAAAACCCGGTAGATCCCGCCTATGGTTGGCCAGGGTTTTTTGGTCGGATCCTACCGGAACAGAACGCAAACAAGCAAGAATCGTGCGGTTTAATTTTAGACATCCTGGGGAAAGTTTCCATTTGCAAGTGAAACCGGCTCTTTACCGGACGTTTGCACACCTGGTGAGCAAAGGACACGGTAAAAGTGTCCTTCATGTTCCTTGCGCAAAAGCTTTCGGGACATAAACGGCGTCTCAGGATGACACTGGGATTATAGCAAGGGACGGTAGCGATAAACTGGACAGTTTCTTTTGGGTATAAATTAACGGGCACAAAACGTTTACCATTTGGACGTGGCACTGCAACAGCTGGTGTTAGTTTCACCGAAATTTAGCAACCTAATGATAATGATAAAGGAATGTATTCTCTCTTATCATTAGACTGTGTAGAAGTTTTGAAGCATTTCTCAAATATATAACATTATTTGTACATGGCCGTATATCCCCAGATACTATTTTCTTGACATTCAAAACAAGTTGTGCATCTTCTACAAGAGTGTCTTATATTTTAAGTATACAGTCTAGTTCATGTCCAACAAGAAGGTTACATGAGAAGATTCTGATGTTCTCCTCAGGGCGAGAAACTTGCTGACCAGTTTTGGAAGAAACCATGAAGACTACAGCAAGCTCAAGAAACAAACTGGAAGTCATTTTGGGAGACTTAACCAGGCGTCTACAATATCTTGACATCTCAATGGATAAACCTTTCAATGGATAAACTTCACCCCAACAGATCTTAACAGACTAGTCGGGGGAGGACTTCAGCTGAGTTATCAGATCATGGATTGGTATTAAGGATAAGGTCATCGTGAAGCCTTTCAAAGTTGTATACCCTAAATCGAAGATGTAACTTTCGAATATACGTGTGCATGTTTTGCTATCAGTCGTGATTCTTGGTGAAGCCTTAAATATTTAATTATATTCTTAGTTTCTTCAAAAAACTTGTAAGATTCAATCAATATCGGAATGTACCTATTCAAAGTAACTTTTGAGATGCGTTATTGGTCAAGGTATTTAATTTAAATCCAAATATTTTCCATTTCAAAGAGTGACATCGTCAGTCAGTCGTATCATTTTTACACACCAGTCCAGGCACACATTGTATAAGCAAACAACCCAACACCTTCTTCATGGATGCATGGACAAGAAATCCTTCAATCAGCAAGCAATATTGACAACAGTAACATCCGGCTTCTGTTTGCACTAGTGATGTGCGAAAAGAGTAAGAATGAATAAAAGATTTAAATCTTTCAAAAGAATAAATTGAATAAACTCCTCATAAT
>KB663943.1:10696116-10832917 GCA_000349025.1 Anopheles minimus | reverse complement strand
AAAGAGTTGCTAAAAGATTCGAATCCCAATGAGGAAGGAGTAGGAATGAATAAACTCTTTGAAAGGAGTTGTTATTCCCATCTCTAGTTTGCACATTCCTGGCAATAAAGCTCGAGTAACACAAACATGGCACCTCAGTTCTGCTAACGCATGCAACCCGACCCGAAATAAGTACGTAAGACTTCCAAGCAAACACACTGCTAGGAAGCAAACGAAATCCTTGTTTGCGTTCTTTGTTTCAAAGGGTCCTAGCGTTCAGCGGAGAACTATAGATCCGGGGTACGAAACGATGACGATAAATTACGTGTACAAAGTAGACAAAAACTAACATTACCGCCCATCGGCAGGAAGGAATCCGTATTAAATCGAAAACTTTGTCTTGCAAGTTGACATGGCCGTGCGCGTTCCAGGGTGGGAAGGATTTCGCGTGTTTGTCACTTTGTTAGCAGGAACTATGCATCGCATTTCATATTCAAAACTCGATTTCTATCACCTTATATCGCTGAAATAACGCAGGACAGCAAAAAAAAAAAAACACAGAAATGCAAGCTGCTGCTTCTAGAAGTTTCTTAGTTTGGTTGCAACGGTAGGAAGCATTGCGGTCCTGTAAGGAGGTTTAATAATTTCACTAGATTAAATAATTATTTATGAACACCGCGTGTCAACAAGCGAAAGGAACGGAAGCCTTCCTGCATGCAACCGTTTGAAGTTGTTCATTCCTTTCTATTGTGTTGATTACCATCGAAAGGTGAGCCCTTGCTCGTGTGTGTCCGCAAGGAAAAGGTCACTAAGGGTGGTAATTTGTAGTTATTTTAATGATTTCTAGCTCACAAATTTTACAGCACACCTGCCGGTTGCTACAATGAAGGGTGGGTACCTCCTCCAGTCGGATGAGATATGAAGAAAATTCACGAAACATTTGCTATGCAATTCATTGAGTATACTATATATACAAAATGCTTTAAAATTGAATGCTCAACCTGGTCTTATTTAAACCATATCCGGTTCGTATAATAAAAACAGGATCATTGACCGTACTCGAATGGAGGAAAGCGATGCCTTTTACACTCAGTTAACCGGAAAAGCGCAAACGTGGAAGATTTCGAGACACTGATAAGATTTGTCTAAGTTATTTTTCCATTTCTTGGACGTTATGGAGGGCTAGGCAAATTGTGAGGAGGGAGCAATTAAACGAAACCTTGCACATGGAAAATTCACACTATTCGCATGCTAGTTGCACAACACAAACAAAGACAAAAGAAAAATCATGCCATTTCTAAGCAACTACGGAAAACAGGACTTTAGGAATCAGGAAATGTTATGAATCGTGAAAGAAAACGCAAGAATGAAACATTCAGCACAGTCTCACGCGATGGACTCGCACAGCAAGTTGTTTGCATTCATGCTACATAAATCATAGTCTGTGATTGTTTTTTATTAACGATTTGTATAATTTATTGTTTTTTATATAAAAATAGAAAATAGGTCTCTTTTTTCAATTGTTTTTAAAATTCACTTTTTAAAACGATTGGGAAAAGTAAAAGAAAATATATAACAACAACTGTTTTGGATAAAACAACAACTGTTTTGTACATATTTCCAATTTCTTTATTCTCCTGACTTGCGTGTCGTATGAATTTTCCTTCACTTCCTAACACACCAATCACGCTACACGTGCATGGTTAGCACGAGTTGACGAATAAACAAGAAATAAATTCGTCGGACGATGCATGCAACGACGTTTGCCATCATCATATCGATATAAACACCAGAACTGTTTTTCCTACTCATGTTTTGTGTTCGCTCGTGAATAGAAATACATATTACTGGAACAATCCAACTGCATTTGTTGACCCTAGGCAGGTCCTTACACAACCACCACCGGTCCAGGCACCACCGTCAGGATGACCAACCACTCAGGTTTGGGGTTTAATTAAATTTATGCAAATCAGATCGACCGATCAACCCGGTACCAGCGGTGCACCAACGATTCGAGTGGAATAAAAATAATTACCCTGATTGGAATCAACGCTCGTTCGGGGGTTCGGGAAACACTATGCCACCACCCAAAACAACAACCAACCCTTCCTTCGGTTTCCACGTGCCATTTGACCTGACGCGGTGTCACTCGCAACCAGCAGCATCGTCGCTCACCTTCAGGTTTAGTGAACCGTGCCCGGAACGAGTGTGACCGTTAATAATTTGTTGCTAATTATTCATACCCAGGCGGGGCAATCGGATTAAAAATCATTGACACTAATTCGATCATCGGGAAACAAATTGGCGACGAAAAAAAAAACTCATACTGGCTCATAATGAATGCACCGCGTATGATGGACGTGAAGCAAAGGAGCTGCTTTTAATGAGCAGCCGGGTAAGCAACATAAAAACAAATGGTAGAGGAAAAAAAAATCACAATAGAGTTTCGCATCGAAAAACAAAAACAAACAGATAAAGTACTTTACTAAGCTCGCTCGTTCGGCTTTCATCATGCACCGCCGACGAGTGCAGCTTTTCATCCTCTGCACCAATGCAATGAATGCAGTGCATTTGAATTTATGCATGGGGATGATTTCAGAAGAGGTTTTTTTTAACATGGTAAGCGCGGTATAATGATCTACATTTAAAAGTGCTTTTATTTAGGGGTTAATTAGACCATATCACTTGAATGTTTCAAAAAAGCAGTAATTATGTCCTCATTGAGGATATACAAAATTTAGAAAAAATGTTATAGCAGTTGTTGGATGGATAAATTCATTTTTTGTAATGTTTCCAATTAAATAATATCAGATAAATAAAAGAAAAAGTCATGAAACTTCCATTACTTACTTGCTTGGAACACTACATTGAGTAAAATAATTAATACGAATGTTATAAACAAGCTTCTTTTCAAAACCAAAACCCAAAGAAGGAAAAGCACTCAATGTAGCTGCGGAAAGCTAACGAATTCATCGCCAAACACCACATTATCCGTGACAAATTTTGTCTCCGAAGCTTCAAAAAATGAAGTTGTTAATTTGATTTATTAGTCTCTCCCCTTGCATGGGAAAAAGAAACGCTAACAGTCCCGCGTATGGCCGATGATAATTCGATCCATAGCGAGCGAACTAAATGAACTAAGCCGGCAGCAAGCCAGGGCGAAGAAAACAGACCATATAAAACAACTGAAACAAACAAAACAAGCAAAAAAAAAACACCAACATCCAACACACTGTCCACTGCAACCGAATGCATCAATCAATTGGTCACCGATGACTGATGGGCGGTCCAATCACCCACAGGCTCCAAAAATCATGATCAGAGCGAGCCATAAGAAACAGGTTTCTTCTCCACCGTAACGTGATGGTGTAAAACAAAACAAACAAAACAAAAAAATGCACCACAAAGTTGCGAAGGAAGTAGGTAGGAAGCGCAATAAGGGAAGGACAAAGGAGGCGTAGGGATTGAGGAAGAAAAATGTGCCAGAAAATTCATATAAATTACCATAAAAGTTAGGTTAAATTGAAAAATTGAAGTTGATTTATGAAATCACTTTTTATTGTGCGTTGTGCGATTTTTTCTCCCTTTTGTTCTCCTTCATTTTTCATCTTTTATTTATTATTTCTCTTTCTGCGTACTCGATAAAATTGCTTCTCGCTTTTTTTTTTTACTTGTAATCTATAAAGAATGGTTTTATTTTTTTTCGCAGTGGTTCACCGCAAACGCATCTTCATATTACTTATATGTTTTTCTCAGCATTTTCTCCTCCCCTTCTTATCTTTCCACACCTCGTTAAGCTTTCCTGTTTTGTTTGTGCTACCCTTGCCCTTGTATGTGTTTTTATTCGTTGATTTTGTTCTCACTCTTGCTCTTCCTTCCCATGTGTGTGTCACCCAGAAAAGTGCATAATGTATGTTTGCTGGTTCGTTTTCGCCACCACCCGTTAACATTTAACCTCATTCCTGCATCCTTCTTGTATATACCCCCAAAGCAAACTGTGGAACGATTTTATGGGCAATCAAGCTTTTCTTTTTTCCCGTTTTTGGTGCGTGTATTTATGTCATTCATGTTGCATATGATCGTGGAGCGTCTTTGATGTTTTTTTAACAACAGAGTTCAAGTGACTTATAAAGAATGGAAACAAAAACGAAGTAGAACTGATTGAGGACAGCAACATAAACGAAGTGCAAAGGTTTCAGGGCACAATAGTGGAGTGTAGTGTTCTGGTTTAAATATGTTTTGGGTAAAAAGTACAAAACTAACCTGATTAGGGCTCTCTATCTATTATATACAGCAAAGGTTAATCACCATTAATAAATATTAAACATAAAATCAATACATTTGTTTATTCGTTTACTGTGTTAAAATCTATTTATAAATTTCATTAAAAATACGTTCTTTTATTAACTCGGATCTGTTTCAAGCCCATAAACTGTTTAGTTGTTTAATGAAAATTTACAAACTGCATTTATAAAGCATTTTTAAATAAAATTCTTATTTCGAACGCACACAATCTTTTCCCCACGCAAAATGCCGTGCGTTCCCGTGTGGATGAGGCGATGAGAGTAAATCATCAGAAACCACTCGGCAGGCAAATATGTAAACATGGACAGCAAACATTATGCGCACACATATATATGCACGCGTGACATGAAGCCGGCCAAAGGGGGGGGGGGAGACCTCCCCGACCATCCGACCGTTTTCCAACATCGGGTGTTGAGTGGAAACACTAAGAGCGAACATCCCACCACTACTGGTGCCTGTCTCAGTATAAGCTTTTATGCTGCTGTTGCTCCACACCGGGCATGCAAAACTATGATTTTATATAGCGTTTTTTTTTACCTCCTTCTCGATTTACTCTTTGTGTGCGAGCAAAAGGTAATGGAACGCTATATGTTTTATGTTTCTTTGTTTGTGCCAACTGCCACACACACCTTCCGCAAACTATGCCGGAGCTGCGTTCGAGTTCACCCAGCTGGTTAGCGGCTGCACGTAGCGACTAAAGGAAAGCGAAACTGTGTGCGAATGGGACGGGTTGTGCGGTGAATGCATACATAGCGAAGAGAGGGAGAGAGTGAACGAGTCAGTGTGTGTGCAGGAGGGTATGTGAATACGAATTCATGCTTGCACATGATGCGCTGTTGCTAAGGGCTTCGAATCGACCTGCTGATGCTACCGACTCCATTGCTACATCACATCTCCAACACACTTTTCACCATTACAATACAAAGTGGATGGAACGAAAATGAGAGAGAGAGAGAGAGATGTAAACTCTCTAGTGTCAGAATATTGACACAATTTGATTGATTTTATAAGATTGATTAGTATGTCAAATACTCATCCACTAATGACTAAATTAGAAGTAATACTCAAAACCATATCTATTTCATGTTTTCTGTTGCAAAAAATATCTTTACATAAATTAGATATAAAATATAAATTAGAGAGCAATTTAAGCCCCAAAATACGTGTTACATCTTTACAGTTAAATCGTTACAAAAACCGATGTTCTTCGTCCAAATCGACCAGGTTCTGTCAGTAAAAAGTGAAACACTCTTGTTGCCATGCGGATGCATCGTCTCGCACTGGAGCACAGTAGCTGCAAAAAAAAGAAAGAAAGAAAAGTACGTACAAGGTACACGAGAAGCGCAACTGCATAACCGAGAACATATGATGGGAGCATCGCGATGTTCCACCCGATGTTGGGCTCACCACTACAAACCCATCCCAAGAAGCCATCGAGATGCCGGCTGAAAAACCACCCCTGCATTTATTCGCTTTTGGGCGTGTGAGTGTGTTGTTGCTTTCTCTCCGAACATCCGCCATCAACGTGAGGTAAATAAAATCAGCTGA
Source organism: Anopheles minimus (assembly GCA_000349025.1). NCBI lineage: Eukaryota > Metazoa > Arthropoda > Insecta > Diptera > Culicidae > Anopheles > Anopheles minimus. Next base: position 10,827,085 of record KB663943.1, on the reverse strand, counting down.
GCGACCCCCATCGCAAGGGTCACGAAACATACTAGGTAGGAGCATGGTACATAAACCCACAAACGCACGCACACAAACATATGCCGTGCACATTATGTTGCACTCGGTCGGTCGACGGCTATCTGGGATGTTTAAATGAACAGACAAGGAAAGCAACAAACAAAACGCGGTGAACAGAAAGAGAGAAAAACGGGGTTTAATATAAACTTAGTGTTGTATTGGTTGAAGATGCGCGATAAAGTGGTATTAGTATGTATGTTCAGTGTGGAGCATACCTGCTCACCATCATCTGATGCCCTTTATATTGATCTCTCTCGTTTTCGCTCGTCTCCCTCTCTCATTCTATCATTATTTTCTCCTTCTTTTTTCATCTCTTTTGCTCGTTCCCTTGAAGATGTGGTAATTATAGGGAACGCTTAATTGAATGATTGTTCGTCCATTTGATTTCGTTACAATAAAATTTGCCTGTCGGTATTGTTTTTTTATTGTTCCCTTTTGTAGTTTACTTCTTTCGTTTTTGTCTTATCTGGATTCTTTTTTTATATTCTTACACCTACGCACTGAGCGTACATTTACATGCGATTTATAGCTAATTAAAATATTATGCCAATTTATTTTCTCGCATGATGTTATATTTTCTGTAGCAAGATGTTTTGTATAAATATTTTATATTTTTTAGGAAGTCATCAATGATATTTATTTAAAAAAAAGATGGATTACAATGTAGAATAATTCTTTTGCCAATTTTTTATTTAATTTACTTATTCTAGATACCAGTAACTTGCAATACGTTTCCGCCTGTCTTCACGAACATAGTTGTAAAACAGTGAAACAATTTATTAGCTTAAATAACAAGAAATTACTTAACAATTTCCACCTAACAACCGGCGCACAAACACAAACACGAGCTGGAAAATCGTACCATATGATTTTCTTACACAATCGTCGTTCGCTTTATGTATACATATGTCGCAGCCAGAAGGCTCTTCTTAACGGTTTCGCAACATTGTTCCTTATCATTGAAACGTTCTAACGAAAGTTTGACGAACCTTCGTTTGACCGGAACGACCGAGACCGGTTGTAACTTCTCACCGTACAGTAGATTTGTTCTAAACAGTGCTCTCCAACATCCAGGACTGTCCCTTCCTTCCTTCCCCAACCCCCCCCCCCTCCCACCATTCATCTCTTTCAACACTCACCAGAACAAGTAGAAAAAAATCAGTTTCCATGGAAAAAAAAGAAAACGGAAAATCGTTAATCGGTTTCGGTCGGCCAGCATAAAAAACAGCTGTTGAGAAAGAATCGACCGGCGATGGAACGCACACCACCATACAGCAATAAAACGAACGGTTATTTTTTTCTTTTTGTAAGGGAAAATCGATAAACAGCAGGCAACAGCAGCAAACGAGAAAACCCCCTACCAGCCAAAACGCTGGAAAGAGAACGCATTCAAATGAAACTGAAACGGAAAGAACAGTTGCCAGATATAGAGAAGTAATGGGAAGCAAAAAACACACCATACCGGTACATAAAATACCACCACACGTTTGTGCCGGCTTCGTGGGGGGAAAAACTGTCAATAATGCCGGCTTTCTGTGGCTGCCCGTACATAAGTTTTACCGGCATGCGCGTGCCCTCACACACACAACCCCATGGGAAACCGGAATTGCACATAAATAAAATTTGTTCGCTACTTTCGGTGTGTGAGTGTGGTCCCCCTTTTTTTGTGTGTGCACAGCCACATCGACCGGCTGTTTTCTCACTTCGCGATCAGGGAGGAAAACTCGCACGAAGGGAATGAATTTGACACCCCCTCTCGATGGTACCCCTTTTCCCCTAGCCTCAGCAGGTAGCAGGTTAGCATGTGTCAGTGAACGGTAATGGAATATTGGTACATTTGGCTGTCAGGTTTTTCGTTCTCTTCTATTTGTAAGGACATGGTTGCAAAATCGGAACACGGGGGAGGAACTACTGGATGGAAATAAATCTTACTTTTTACACCTGGAATACACACATACAATGAGAGAGATATAACTGGTAAAAAAGGACCCAACAGCTACACTTCATAGCGAAATCAGTTTTTTTCTATTTCTTAAATTGTTTTATTTGAGCTATGGGAAATGTTATGGAATGAAATTATTCAACAATAGAACGGCCATTTGTAACAATGCATGCACATGCAGCTTTTCCAACCCCTGGAAGGGGAAATACCTACAAAATTATTACTTCAATGTAACCAAAATGTTGCATCATTCGATTGCAACGACGGTTACCCGTTTGACAGCTGGTCATAGTGAGAAAATTTTCTCACATCACTCACCGCTCACCGCGCTCAGCAAATGAATGTCGGGAAAAGGCAACCCCTCTACAGTATTTGCATGTTGGAAGAGATTATGAGCTTTACGGTGATGGAAATATTTTACCCTTCCCTCCCCCTCTGCGTTTCCCTTTTCCCACTCCTTTCAGCATATCACTTTCTCATACATGTGTATTTGTGTTGATAATATATTCGTGGTACGAGCAGGCGTGGATGAGATGGAGCCGCCTGGTGGCTCACACCGGGTGTAGGTGTGCTGTCCCAATGGAATGGAGAGCGATATTTATTTCGGTAGATAATGTTCCACACTTTCGCCAGGTGTACAACCGGGGGGTTTCCGTTCCGCTATGTAATGGGCAATTAAAGGAACATCATACTTTCCCGACCAGCATTTGACTGAGTATTTAATTTCGAATTTAGTTTCTCCACACCAGCCCGAGATACAGATATCGATCCTGCCGATGGGTGTCCATCGCTTTTCAATGATTAATCTTTGCTGCGCGAGTACCGGCGTTTGCTTTCTTCCCGAGAAGCTACATTATTTTCATTAAAAAGCAATAAAGACAAAGGGACCCGAAGAAAACTTTATTTTCACGTTTTCTATCTTCCACGAAACATCCTCTCTCTGTGGTGTTCATCCCGAAACCTTATAAATAAAAAATCTTTCTTAAAACTTTGCAACGAAATCATTTCTCAGCCCACACGCTCGCGTCTGCTCCATCGGTAATAAATTGATTAAAAAGCCTCCTGGAAATATTCCCCATCTCGCCTTTGTCGTATTATCTTAATCTGCTTTCGATCAGCTGACGCTGCCTACATTTAGGCGACCGGGGAGTGAGTTTGAGCAAACAAAGCGGGAAACAGAAAAAAGGGACGGACTTTTCATTTCATCATCCTTCCCACCTCCACTCAATCGATCGAAGTTCAATCTGCTGTTTTGGGGAGGACTTTTTTTAATAATTTTCTTTTCTGTTTTACATTGTTGTATCTGTGATGAGTGTTTTGTCTTGGTTGGATGTATCTTTTTTTTGCTTAAACGCGTGGATAAAAGTTTTTCCTTTTCAATGGATATCCTGGCAGCAGGAGGGTTACCTATCTCCACACAGAGAGATAAAATTAAATAACAAAAAAACAACTACAAAGATCAATACAACCTTCTTCCTGTGGGATTGGTGGGAGTTACCGAGGAAAAGTTAGCAAAAGGGATGATAAAAAAGGAATCGTCTCGTTTTGCAAACATTATTGGCAGAAGCAAAGAAACAAGAAAGAATGCAAAATAAAACCCTCCCACATACTACCAGGAAGGTCCGTTAGTCCCTCCCGGGTTTGGAGTATTATTTGCTGCTCCCGAAGAAGGCTATCGTTAAATTTTACTCTCTGTTTTTAATTAGATTTTACTCTCTGTTTTTAATTAGATTTTTATTGGTAAATTTCACTACCGAGGATTTTTGCACCCGAGCCCATTACCTCCCCTTTCTGGGGGTGGGTGGGTGGGTGGGAAAAATAAAATGCGGGATATGCGTTTTCACTTTGCCGTTTTGTATTTTACATCTAAAACGGAATTTAATTACATTCCGTTATCAACTGGCAGATATAGAGTGATTGAAATGAATGGATTCTGATGAATGGGAGTGACTGTGTCCGATGTGTTTTTGTTTTATTTGGTCACTAAAAGATGAATGAAATTCGGAGAAGGGGGAAAAACAAGTAAACAGTATCAAAAGGCAGGATTTCATTGATAATTAATCAATGATTCATGCCTAATCAGTTCTAAATTTGTTTTATTTAGGTCTTTTGTACAACAAATTCTCAACAAAAAAAATCAGAACAACTGAACTTGAAGGAAATGCTTCGGGAAGGTTTTCTGAATTTTACATGTTGACAAGTTTCTTCTATTGAAACACATTATGTTACAATAAAGATCCATGATGACTCTCCGATGAGTTTATGTCGTCTACCGGTCATTGTATAAATTGCATCTTCTCAAGGTGACCCTTTCTTTTTTTTCCTTGTCTTTGATGGCTTTAATGGATTTTAATGCTCAACGGACCATCTAAAGGGTACAAGTGATTAGAAACATTTTCAGCGTGGATTTCCCACTGAAGTGCATATTTATCCTTTTGAAGTAAAGCTACCTACCAGAAGATGGCGCTCTATCAGTAAAGCGGTGGAAAATCTGATTTTCATTTGGAGACGAAAGAATTCCGCATTTTTTTTATTTTGTTGTTACTTCCAACGTTACAAAAGGTTTGAAATTTCTCATAAAACATTTTCTAAACATACACAAACATCTCTTTTATCATCTTCATCATTATCATCCCTATTATTAGTGAGTCCCGTGTCGTTCGTTCGGGAACGGTGCAGCACAACGCAACGCATTGCATTCAATCGAATGTATTCAAATTTCATGCACGGCGTATAAAATGAAAAACAACCCCAACAGCATCAACAAAAAAACAAGTGGAATGTAGTTTCCGTTTTAGTTTTGCATATGAAAAACGCACGCCACTCGAAAATGGCACACCGGGGAACTTCCTGATTGTAGAAGCGCAATCTCGTCGCATTCATACCATCTTCTATGGTTCGGAAGCAGTGAACCGATGCCTTATGCTAAATTAAAACGATGTCACGTTACCACCCGTGCGCGCGCGTGTGTGTGTGCGAATGATTGTGTATGGGCACAAAGTGTCACTATGAATATTTGAGCTTCACTCTTTTCTGAATCTGATGCAATAATTCATTCCACCTACAACCCTCTCCCAACCCCTACACCCATCTTCAATGAAAGCGAACAGGCCACACATGAGTGCAACTGCATTTCATTGCTCGCACTACTGCAGCTGCAGTGTTGGTGATGAAAACGCTGTAAATAATTTAATCCAGTTTGCAATCCCACCCTCCCTACTGATCCCTACCAAACCACCCTCTTTCTCTCTCTCTTTTCCTTCTAAACCCTTTCACCCACCTACCGAAGGTGCATAGAACAATGCATTTTTATTTATTCTGCAAATGCACATGCGTCAATCTGGATTTGAAGCAAAGCATTTGAACTCCTGCCCGGAGAGGGTGGGAGTGTTGTGCGAGATTGGAAAGGTGAACGAAAGGACAAACAAAGGGAATGGTTTATTTCATCAATTTCCACCCACTCACAGTTACAGTGGGAGGGGAGTATACAACTTTTTGCATGCAGGCTTCAAAAAACGGGGGAGACGAAGTCAAACAGCTAAAACAAAAGTTTATGGACAATTTTCTTCCATTTTATTGGTCCACCGGGCCAGTATGGTATCAGCATACGCTCGCTATGATTTATGCACCGAACGGTTCTGCTCTCTTGACTTCCTCTCCGCCATCTGCCACCACTACCCTGCAACCCACCGCTTGTCGACAGCGAGTCAAGTGGATGGTGTCGTGGTCAGTTGTGTTGTGGTATAATGATTTGCTAAACAATTGAATTCAATTCGACTCGATGGTGTGTTTGGTGGTAGTACCTATTGCGACCCCCGCATGTCATAAACAGCAGCCAAAGTGGATAGCCGTTCAGAAAACTACCTTGCAGTGTATAAAACACGGCCTCTCCAACAACTTGTGCCAGCCCAATGTGTCGATCGTAAAAATTAATGTCCAATTCCAAATGTCGTTCCTTTTACTCGATCGTAATGCGCTTTACTCTTCACAGACACGCACACCCGCCGCCGCTTTTGTTTGTTGACCGGGTGTAGGAAATGTTTCCGCCGGGCTGGCCGGAAGGGATTCGAACATTCCTGACATGTTGGTAAAGTTTTTGTTTGTATTTAGGTTCGATCTTGCTTGCGGGTGGCTTTTATCGAGAATCGATGTTCGGAAGGTCAAGTGTTGAAGGAAAAGAACGAAAAGGAAATTAATTAATCACAACGCAGCGGTATGCTACTTACTGGTTTTAGGGGTAAAACAAAATGAGGGGCAAATTCTTCATTTCGGTGGGTTGCGAATCTATATCGATTACATCGAGACCGTTATTCAAACCGTTTCTCCACAGTGAAGACTTGACTATCCCAACTATGTGGTTTTTTAATCCCAACCAGCATAATTGAATAGGACTTGTTCCGCCAAACAAAAGGGGATTCTAATTACTAAAAGATTTTTTCTTAAATATTTTCGGGAAGCATTTATAAATATTATTTAACCCAAACATGTTGGTTTTAGGATGTATGAATGTCTCAAACGTATGTGAAACAGCATACATTCAGGCGTTAGGCACCAACCGTCCAATGAGTCGATCGATCTCATCTAGAAGGATTTTGTTTTGTTAACTTCTTTCATTAATTAACTATTCAAAGCATCTAAACGTGTGCTAGAATTTAAGAAAAATAATTATACACAACGTTTCATAACTCGACGAAAGGATAATCCCATTACATCACAAACAGTACGACAATGCGCCACCCTTTTTATCTCCCCAAGCCAAAGAACGAGCTACTTTTGTTTGCTATTTTACTGTTATTTACAATTGTAATTCTAACATTCCACTCATTCTCCGCCGGCGCTACTTGCACGGGCAACATTTACTAATTGCACAAAGTTAATTTGCACAGCCAGAGGTTGCCACCGCCGAGCGAAACGATATGCGAATCAATCAAACTGAGACACGCCAAGGGACCGGATGCGCGTTTGCCTAGCTGTTGTTCCAGCATGCAACAACCGGGGTGGGCAAATTTCCAGCTCGCTGGGAATTAATGTACGCGATCGTGCACCGTACCGACGAGATGTGCATTCCGCTTCCAGATGTTCTATTTGCCTATCTGTTTGCCTATTACCGATTGCTCATTTGCAACAACAGGAGTAGGAAAAAACGCCTAGTAACACACCGGAAGATAGTGCCCAGAACCCTTCCGTGGAGCGAAACATTTTGCAATATTCAAACATCGTTAACTGCCACACATACACGCAGTAAAATGTTCCAACAATCAGTGGAGAAAAAAAAACCTTCTCTCCCAAGAGAAAGGTAAGGTAGGTTTTTTGTGTGGCAAAAGTTTATCAAAAACCCCGGGTGCACTGCGGAAAAGGTTGTGCACGATAAGAAAGAAAACCAGATAAAAATAGAGCTCCGGGAAAAGCGGGAACAGATGCTTGTGGTAATCAGGGAAGAAAGAAAACAACCCAAAAAAAACATAGAATTTTTACATGCATCCTCCATGCACGGAAGGCTGGGCTGGCGTTCCGACAACGCGTAAAACAGGAGCAATAAATTCCCGATCGTTAACTTTCCTTATCCTGTTCCTGATCGAACTCCCCGCGGTAAACATAAAGGAATGCGTGGTTTGGAAATGGCGAACGAGTTCCCCGTAGCGTTACACTCTAGTGGAAATGCACGGAAAAATGAGGCAATAAACGGTATGTGGATTTTTCCACATTTGAATGTTTTTAAAACCAGACCCAGGAAAAAAATAATTTCGAGAAAAGGTAAGACATATGAGATACATTAGTTCAATAAAAAAGTCTTATGTGAAGTCAATAAAAAGATACAAAAACAGTTTATTAACTGTAAATCAATACTATAATTTTCATTGGAAAGAGTGAAAAATTATTCAAAGGGAAAACTATATCCAACTTTTCGGGGAAAATAATTCAAAACTCGATTCGAAAACTCTGAGATCTTCTTACCACATCTGGTGGACAGGAAACCACAACCCACCGATGATGAAGTTGATGCATTTCCTGTAACATAACGCAAAAAGAGCACACAAAACACCTGAACATAGCTATTTCTGCTGCAAAACGTTTATCGCCGTCATCGCTTCCAAGGATGGGGCAATCGATTCGACTGCAGGTAAGTAATCACCATCGAAGAAGAACCATCCAAAAAAAAAACAGGAATGTTCATCCAAAATGGTTGATGGGAACAGCTGCAACAAAAAAAAGCAGAAGGGAAGGAGGCGAAGAAAGCCAAGGGCCGACGGTTTTTGAAGATGAATTCTAGATTGGGTGGTAAATTTGCACAATATTACAACATGTTTTGCACTCCCTTTTACGTCATTATCCCGGGCGTGGATCGTTAGGGCTAGAGCTTAACACTGCCCACCCGTTTCGTCCGTTTCGACTGCTTCTGTGCGCTTGTCAGCATAGCGCCCGACCACCCGACAGATTGACTGAACGGTCCCACGGGTGAAAGGATGATTCGTTACCGTACGTAAGGATTACCGGAGCGATGGTTCTGTGCCGTGCAGCATCTTCGGTGAAAATACCCGTGCATAACGAGTAGTGTGCGCGTGTAACCCAATACACGGTTGGGTGTGATGCCCACTTGAGCAGCCACCGTGGGCTGATGGGCTGCAGAAGAGTCTGTTATCGGGACACAGTACTCGTCTGGCTTACACACGGAAACATGCCAATTGTTGCCATCTCGTCTTTCCCCGATGGAATGATGTTGAGATGAGCTCCGTCACCGGTGGGTTGAAGGATCGCCCAGGACTAATTTGCGATGCATTGTTTGGGACGTTGCTGTCGAGGAGAAATGGCAGTACGTTTCTTTTGCTCTGTTGAAAAGTAATAGTTTTACTAAATGTAATAAAAATTTAATTAGTACATTTTATGATAAAAATATTAATATTTCGAATTTATTTCTTAATTTTGCTTTATTGAAGCATTACGAAACGAATCTCTGTGAGCGTTCTGTAGTTGCGCCATCTATTGGAGAATAGCATCACTAGAGAACGTGGGGGAAATTTAAAAGGAAATTTTGTTTCGGGATTGATTTCCTTTTTAATAAAAGTACAAGAATAACTATTATTTAATTGTTTTTTTTTTCTTCATTTTGCAATTAATATTAATATAATTATTTCATATTAATGTATTTCCCTTAAATAATGTTATAATTAAATCATTGGGAAAACTTATCGTGTTCACATTTCGTTTTAGGTGGATAGAAGTATTTCTGCACAAAGAACTCGATACCTTCCACCGCCCAGTGGTACAGTGAAAGTCTCTTGGGTGAAAGTTGTTACTGCACAACACCTTCCACCTGGTAACTGTCGGTCGATGGCCACATCACACACCCCGTGGCGAAAGATCTAAAGGAAAATGCAGGAAAAAAGGCAACCAAAAGCGCATAAGAAGCGCACCGATCCTTTGCACTAGTTTTCCCCCATTTCCCCGCAAAGCGACCGGAAACGGAGCTTCGCAAAGGAAACGACCTGGACGAAGCACACCGAACAGATTTTCCTTTCATGCAGAAAAGTGTTCTCCATTTTTCTCGCTCTCTTCCCTATCCATGCTGCTCCCATTCGAATGGTTTTTCGTTTTCCAACGTTTGACCAGACAATCGTTTATGGTGGAAAGGGGTTTTTTTTCTCTTCTGTGTGCTGTTGGAGTACTTTACTTGGTGGCGATGATGGTCCGTGCAAATCCTTACCTGTGTTTCCGTTCGTATACGCCAAGCATAGATTCTGTTGCAGTGAGGAGTGCTGAGGATTTTCTTTGTAACAAACTCCCACTCACACACACCATCATGGGGAAGAAGGAGCCTTTCACTCCTTCAAGGACCGGCAAGAATGGGTCTTATGCTGTTGCTTTTGTCGATGATACGGTGGATAGTAATCTTTGTAAGGAGACGTACCTTAGCAACACCAAAGAACGGAAACGAGCGAAAGGAAAAAAACTCAAAAAAAAGGAGGGTAGAAAGAACGCAAACTCTGCACAGGAAATGGAATGCCGTACCGGATGGTCTTAAGTAGACTTTCTGCCTTACCAGCAGGAACGGTAGGTCCCTTCGGTACTACCTGCTACATGTACGTGCGCACCAGACTTCCTTTCTCAAATATTCATAGGTGAACTTTTAATCTTCTACCTACTGTCTGCCCGATGGCACTACCAGTGTCCACCGGTTACCATACAACCGAAAGATGCTACAGAAAGTTACTCCCGCTGACTCCCTTATCCTTCCGCTTCAAGACTCCTTATTATCCCACAAGAACACACAGGACAAAAGACAACGACAACAACATTTCTAATGGTGCGTCATTTGATTTCGGTTAGGCGGTGTATTGCTTGCGAACCAAAGATAGAAGTGCTTCAAACTGAAAAAGTTTTTTCTCCACCCCAACTTATCGTAATCGGTCGGAAATGTTGTGCATTTTAAATGGCTACCCATGTAGACGAAGACTTGTTGAGCGATGACGAAGATGATGGTAATGATGATGATCCTGCACCTGTAGTAAGTTGTAGGTTTGATATGGAACGTACGGGGAGCTTATAAATAGCGTGTTTTACGTGAAAAAAGAATGGATGATTGAGTAGCGTCAGGAATGCTTAACTTGCGTGTGGAGAGTACCGGATTCAGTTGAGTTTTAAATTGGTTCCATAGTCTTGCGTTGAGTCCTCTTCATCTGCCATGCTTGTAATGAGATGGAGAGCATTATTAGTCTGGAAATTTTGACGAATTAAAGATGAAAACTTTCCAGATTTAGACCAACAAAGCTACCAAACCCCGAACAAAGATTGCATACTTTCAGGCGTTATCATCACTCTTTTAGTAATCTTTCAGGTCTTACAATAGCATCTCCCTTTTCATTTCAAATCAATCACTGTGCATTAAAATTGTTGCATCGAACGTACTCAATCGTCTGTGAAAATCGAATCGCTATGCTCGGTGAGGCGTATCTACACCTCGACAACCTAATTACAGAACTCATTACACAGCATAATTTAACCACAGCGCCACAACCATCGCCGGCTAGTTTCCTGCATTTTCCCGCATGGACCACAGTGCAACAAATTAATTTTCCTTCCTTGTAATGCCGCAATCCTGAGCACCTCCAACGGTAGGACATCTACTCCGTGTAAGGTGTCTTCCAATCGATCAAACTGACCGTAAGCTATCCCTGGGGAGCAATTACACTGCCTGGCAAGATACTCCACGTGTCTAGGTGTGCCAATACCGGACGAGCGAGAAGCGAAGTGAAAAATGGGCCTGGAGCTGAGCAGAATTTACATTCACCACTATACGGCCGATCCCAGACACTTTCGCTTCGAAGTGCAAATGGAGTGTCAATATGTTTTATCAGTTGTTTGGCGAGCTGTGTCGGGTGAGCTGAAAATAGTTTCAAGTGGTGGCCGTACTTAGACACGCTCATCAAACGATACGGCTGGTCGAACTTAAAACAATGCCCGTAGGCGCTCCAGACATGAGTGTTGCGCAATCGGGGGGGAAAGGGACGAGTTAAGTGTGATTTACATCCCGAAGACTCTCCCACCCGGAGAGACAATGGTGATGCACCTCGGACCACGGTCCACGTACCGTTGGTGCATCCAGACCTAGCAGGGCAGGTCGACCGGTAGGTGACAACTAAATTACTTCGTAGCTGATTCTGATTGAGTGGTTGTCGTTCGATTGGCCAGTCTGTCTAGTCGTGCGAACATTTCTATATACAACACTCGAGAAGCCGATGTCGAGCGTGTGTGAGTGTGTATACTTTGGGTAAACATAATTTTCGTCTTAAACTGTTCCGACCCAGTTTTTCGTGATATTATTGAATGAAGCAAACGTTTACGTCCATTATAAAAATGTTTCGTATAATTGTTTTTTTAAATAATTATAATATATAACACATTACACTGAGAATAATTTAATATTTATTTCAGTGAACTGTTATGGAGAAATATATCACACACCATCGCAAAAATCCTAAACTTTCATTTACTATGTCAACACTCGCGAAATAACGCCATGCTTAAGTCTATGACACGCACTGTAACGTATAATTCAATTCACATCGCATTATGGACAAGAACAGGAAACGTTTTGGACAAAATTATTATCAAAATATCTTTACCTTCACCATATGATTTTCGCTTTAGTAGAATAATCTGCACAAAATTTAGGAGAAAACCAGAAAATTGTGCCTGGAAACAATTCTGAAAAATGTGACAATATCTCTTGCTGCTCGGAAAATAACATCTGCAACGAACAAATAGTAGAACCCGTTGAAAAAGCGTAGTACGGAATAATTAAAAAATTTAATTGTTAATGCCAATAAGATGTTATTCAACTAGTACCGTAACACATATATAATATTCAATCACCATCAAGTTTCGGATATTGTTAACTCATGTAATTTGAAGTGAATCAGACAGATCCTTCCGCCCGCTACTTTTCCACCATTTTGCATACTTTTCAACTAACTAAATAATTTTTATTGTAGTTTTGATCTAAGTTATAGGCGCCCAGTAGTAAAAAGTTTTGTTTGTGTAGTTATTTTGTTTTACCATCCCTTAATAGTGTAAGTGGGTTTTGCTTTAGTTTGCTTGTTCCTTGACTCTTTGCTTATGATTTCTCTTGTTACAATTTCTTTTGTAATTTGTAGTTCGTGAAGTGTTTGTTGAGTGTGTATGCTTCTTAATTTCCGTTTTTGCTTGTTTTTGTTTTACGTTTGATTAGTTCAACTACTACTTGTGTTTTTGTTTAGTCAACCGTGTTTTCTTCACTCCTAGTCCGCACAACTTCATTCCTTCACGGTAGTGTACCATTTTCTAACATGCTCTTACTAAATTCTTGTTTCACACCTTATACGAAGAACCCAACGCGAATGCAACATGATACTATTATCTCTTTTTTGGTTTTTTCTTCCTTTAATTGCATTTTCTTTTCTCAACGCCATTGCCTTCTCGTTCTCTCACTTTGTTCCAGTTCCAAACAGTTACTGTTTATTGGGAAACGTTTAACATTGTTTAATTTGTTTATAGTTTACGAACCCCGTTCCTAGACCAATTTCTACTACCAAGCCTGCAGGCTTTCCATTCATTCGCATACCTAGTTGTTTCCTAATGTGTTTAAATGGTAAAATTCATGCCGATTTTCCTTTAAGCTACTGCAATATCTGTAGCCGTTCGTTTTTATTCCCCTAATTGCTCTATCCCTGACTACTTATTTTAGTCCCACAACACCGCTAGATGAGGTTCCTTCCCGTGTGTTGATACGAAAGAAAAGCACAAACGGGAAAACAATCCCTTAAAGATAAAAACAAAAGAAACCATTGTTGCAGCACTCGCATCTGTATACGTAGATATATTGTCGCTTAATCGAACCGTTTTCGAGCGTTTGGATAAATAAATTAAACATAGAACCGAAAACAATATCACCCCTTAATTATCCTCACTAATGAATTCGCATTCACTGCGTTTATTTCTTTGTAACAAAGTAAATGAAAAATATCTACGAAAGGTAGAGCAAAAACAAAACATAAATCAAACGTTAACATGAAGCTAAACCATGACTAGAGTTGCATCTAACTGGGATGGGTTGCTTGCCTTCAAACGTTATCATTGGTTTTTCTTTCCATGCATCTGTGTACGTGTGTGTTGGTCGTAAAGTTATCAATAAATGTTGATAATGGAATTTAACTGTTCGATTCAATTGAAGTGTCAAAACCAAACCGATGCAATCGTTTTTAACTAGCTCTACTAACTAAAGAAGTATTTCCATCTGCGCTGTCCACCCTCATCGACGCCACCGTAGCGCACAGAAGAAGAATTGACGGAATAGCATCAGATTATCGTCAGTAACAATAAATATCTTTGCCTCTATATCATGCCAGCCACCCTCTCCCATACTGGGGCTTTGCTCTGTTCTTGTTCTATGTAAGCGTTTAGCGATCACTTAGGTGTGGTTTTGTGTGTGTGTGTTTTAGTAATGGATGATTGGTGTGATGACGATTCCCGTGCATCTTATATAGGATAAGCTGCTTCAGCAAACTAGCAAACAACAGTGTGCATTGCACGCTAGAGATAAAGAGAGTACGTGTTGCGTTTTGGGGTGCAGTAAAGAATTGTTGCTTTTTGTACAGCCGGCACCACTTGAAGCCACCTTCTTCCTCACTATTCACCTAGCAGCAGCAGTGCACCTCTGAAGCAGTCTGATTTATTTTTTTATACATTTTGTGGTGAATTTCAATAAATAGCAGCAAATGTGAACAGAAATGAACTACATTAGTACCGGGCTTGGGTTTCGTATTTGTATTTTTTTGTTTAGTTTATCAATTACTAGTTAATTAATCGTTCCCTACCTTTTTCGTACGCATTTCCATTCCACCTTCCTTTACACTTTTTCGTTTTTTTCCCTACGTTCGAACGAGTGTGAGTAAAAAACATGCAATACTAGCACCCACCGCTAGAGGGCGCTGCCGGGAGTAAAAGGAACAAGAGGAAACGATGCGATGCGCACCCGGGTTTTTGTTTTGCCCCGTCGATTTCCCACAACCCTAACGAATCTGGGAGGAAACCGAAACACCGCACTAGCTGACATCCCGCAATGCGTCACTGAGGGCAGTTAATGGACCACCATCCCGGTTCAGTCAAGATGTTTGTACATATCGTCCAGCTGGGGTGCAAAATAGCTTCGGATCTGTGGCCGCCGGGATTTGTAGGTCGGCGTTAGTAGACCGTTCTGGACCGAGAATAGATCCGGGTGTAGGTATATATCTTTGACCTACGATAAGAGAATAAAATTGCGGTGAGTTCTGGTAGAATTAGACATTCATTTGTGCATAAGTTCGTACCTGTTCGAAAGATTTCAGTCCAAACTCTTTGCCCCACAGGATCATATCGTTCAGGATGAGCTGCTTCACATCCGGATTGTTGCACAGTACGCTCAGCGTGCCGGGAATGTTGTTCTCCTGGGCCCAGCTCTTGATGACCTCCACGTCCGGGACCACAATCGCTACTATACAGCTCTAGAACAATTAAGAAAAGAAGGTTTTTTATGAAGTTATTTAATCTTCCTTATATGTTAACCTCTCTTGTCAAAAAACTCAAATCTAATCGCTTATCTCCCACATACCTTTAAGCTTTCACCATGCACAAACACCTGCTCCACGTACTGGCTGCGAATGTAGGCGTTTTCAATCTTTTCCGGCACGATGTACTCTCCCTGGCTAAGCTTGAAGATGTGCTTCTTGCGATCGATCACCTTCAGTGTACCGTTCGGCAACCACTGTCCAATGTCGCCCGTATGATGCCAACCATCCTTGTCAATCGTTTCCGCCGTACGTTGTGGATCTTTAAGGTACCTACAACAACAAAAGAGTAGTTGCATTAAGATATTGCTTTCCCTTCATTCGCAGCCGCCAAGTCTCCATACCCAATGAAAACGTTCGCTCCTTTAACGCATATTTCTCCTTGCTGTTGCGACGCGTAATACTCCATCTCCGGTACGTCCACCAGCTTAATGCCGTTGCAGGCAACCGGTGGTCCGACGTGTCCCGCCACAAAGTCACCCTGCACCGTTAGCGTAATCGGTGCGGTACATTCCGTCTGGCCGTAACCCTCGCAGATCAGACAGCCGAGTGCGGCACGGGAAAATGACAGTACCGCCTCGGACAGAGGTGCCGACCCAACCACCATCAGGCGCAGTCGGCCACCGAAACCTTCCTGTATTTTCCGGAACACCAGCTTATCCCAGATGCTGTTCCGTCGCACGATGCCACGCTTAATTTCGGCCTCCTTCGAGCTGAGCGCCATGTTTAGCAGAAGCTTCTTGACGGAGGATCGTTGCACCTCGGCGAACACCTTGTCGTAGACGCGATTTAGTAGACGCGGTACGGCTGGCATCAGTGTCGGTTTTAGCGCTTTCAGGTCGTTCGTTAGCTCCTTGATGTCGCCGGAGAAGAATCCAACAGCACCGCCCATATAGTAGACACCGTTCTCACAGCAACGTTCCAGCATGTGAGCTAGGGGTAGGAACGACACCATTATGTCACCGACTCGCGGCCGATGAGTGCCGAGCTGTAACAGTACACCCGCTACACCGGACAGTACGTTGGCGTGGGTCAACATCACACCCTTGGGATTGCCGGTCGTGCCTGAGGTGTAGCAAACCGTACAGAGGTCATCCGGTTTGGGCTCTAGCTCGGGATGATCGTTAATTGCACCCATTTTCTCCACCTCATCGAACGTGTGTACATCGATTCCGACATTCTTCGCCCGTTGCAGTGTTGCCGGTCGGACCTCCTTAATGGCAACTATTTTACGGAGTGATCTGTGAACAGGAAAGAGGAGACATAAGAAATGTTGTTTGGGTACTAGTAGAATGTCACGCAGACTTACCTAGGTGCTTTATCCAGCAACAGGTTCACCTTCTTATCATCCTCCACCACGACGACCTGCATCTCGGTCTGATCGACTATAAAAGCGCACGCATCTGGACCAAGCGTGTCGTACAGTGGTACCACAACGAGCGAGTAACAGTAGCATCCCTGCTCGAACAGGATCCACTCCGGACGGTTCTGTGAGTAGATGCCGATGAACGTGCTCGGCCCAGGTCGTAATCCTAGCGAGATCAGTCCGGAACCGAAGTTCTTTGCGCGCAATAGCGTTTCATTGAAGTTCATCCACTGCAAAGAGATGGACATGGAACACGATTAGTTATGAGGGCATCGTCTAAACCACGACTACCGTACCTGATATGGTGACTGTAGGTTTTCCCGCCATCCGAGACAAGGTCCGTTGTTTGACACGTAGGCACCCTTGCGAAATGATTGATACAGTGTTCGGATGTCATCCTCGAGACAGCTGACAAATTTGCCATCCTTCGCCTCCTTGTAGAACTTTGAAACGTGTATCTGCTCCGGGCCCTGATAGTGAGCAAAGAAACGAATAAAAAAAACGACATTATAAACAACTTGTTGCACACACTCGTCATGGAAGGTGACGGTTCTTGTTGTGAAGTTTGTCAACGTTCCAACAGTCGGACATCGGCTAATCTCATCAGATCATTAATTTCCCCTATGGTATGATGTATCGAACTCATATTTAACGGGTTAGGATCAACCCAACCTCTATTTGCGGAAGTCACCTATCTTTTTGGCCGTAAAACCATTCTTTCAACAGGCAGTTTAGTGTGATTTGTTGGTTTCATCTTTCGCACAAATGGAAGGTGTGATGGGAGGATGCACATTTCATCGAAATTACATCATCACCATTCTTGAGCGTAACCGAACGGTGTTTGCTTTTGGCTGCCATAACTCAACGTGCAGCGATAATTTTTAACGCAGTGCAACTGATCCCGAGGTGATCTGCCCGGATCCGCAGTATAGGACGATCGACTTGTTCTCTTGCGGCGCACACACATTCCATTCAAACACACATGGTGCCGCATTTTAGACGACCGTGAGCCTATTTTACGGGCGTATGTTATTTATTAGAAACAACAAGATGGCGCGCACTTGAGAGCGATGCCATAAATTTTCCACTTAACCGGTGCAGTCACTCGCCTTTCGTGCGATGACATCTTACGTAGGTGGAGCATTTTCTCATCTGTTTTGTTTACGCAGACACAATCCTTTTTTCGTGATGGTGAGGTTGGCCGCACTGGATACACAGTAAGTAACTGCCAGAATGGTCTTGAAATGAAATACGCTCGGGGGGTTTCGTTTTTGTGACTAAACTGCTCCAGAATCGTAGTTTTTGCGGCGTATGAAAGGAAACTTTCAAACACACATGTTCTGCAGATCCAGAAGATTCAACCAACAGAATTATAATGTTGGTCATAAAAGAAACGATTCTGTGTCGTTGTTCACAGCCCTTACAAATTAATGTTTGTACTACGACGATTTCAGTATAACGTCATTTGTTATGCAACTATTTCTATCCTGTTCACACGGATCCAAGGTGTTATTTTTATGAGTGTCATCGAAAGCCAAACCTCCTCTCCCATGTCATGTTGTAGGGGTGGTTTGTCTTACAAATCCCTTTCCGAAGTGTTCCCTTATTAGCTGTAATCCATCAGATGCCAGGTGGTTTCTAGTTGGGGGATAAATTTCAACCAAACCTACACATACTGACACCAAGCCACATTGCCCGGATTAGTAGTAATCGTGATGTCCATTTTTACGAGGTCGATTCTTCCATCATCACGCGACCTAAAAATAGCTAAAACAGTCCATTTTTCATAACCTTTTCCAACCACTACGACATCGTCATACCGAATCCGTCATGGCTATTAACTGCTGCTAGCGTGGAGAAATAAATGTGGGAATTGTCAGACATTCCTTGACGAAACACTGGGGAAAAGCGGGAGAAGGAATCGGTGACACGCTTCCGGGAGTACGACATTTCACGGTCATACCCGGCGCTACACCGGTGCACATCATCCCCTTTTGGGAGGGTGGTAGATTAGTCGTCTGTGACAGATCGGGTGCCAAAAGGCGACCACCGAAGAATTTTGTCCGCTTTCGTGTGCCGTGCACGAACGTGGTTGGTTGTTGGCTTCAAAGTTCAAGTTCAAACGAAGCAAAAGGTGTACACCGCTATTATCGTGCACACTTCGATGCTTATTTTACATCCGTCTGCGCCGATCATCACAGCGATCGATGCACACATTTGGTTGCGATCAACGAACCCCACCGTGAGAGATGATGCAGTTGCGGTGTACTAAGACAACGGATCACCTACTGAGGGTTGTCTGGTGATTTATTTAGCGTATACCGCGTGCATGCCTCACTGATGTTTTTGTTTTGCCTTGAGTAGTCAATCAAAAATTTAGTCCGACGTAAAGAAAAGCCTCCCCTTCGTGTGTGTGTCATCTTCGTGATGAGTTGGTAAGGTAAACAATAATGTATATCTGTAGTTTGCAACTACTGCAAAGAGCAGTCGATTCTAACCTCACTGCTGAGAACATGGCAGACGTTGATGTGTTTGGCTCGAGCAGGGCGTAAGAAATATTAACGGCAGATTGAAAACAGTCCAACGAAAACAATGCCATTTGATTTAGACGTCAACGGTCATGAAAAGAAAATATTTTTCGTTTGAAGATGGAAAAACAGCATTGTAGCTCTGGTAAACAGAAGAGTTATAATTTATTGCTTCTTATAATCAAAATACTCTATAGTAGTAAAAAGTTTTGAGAAACAATTTTGACATATTTAAATTCATTGCATTAGATATGTTTGTACTGCTCGTAATAGACAACATTTTTCCAGTCCCACCAACAATTTGTTAAAGCAATATTTTGTGATTTAGTATTTGACTATGTTGATCAATGAATGAATTAAGCAACTAATCATTATTGACTGCTTAATTAAAAAAGTTGAAATAATAACTCATAGTATACGGTATGGTCATAATTCCTACAAATTATATTATTTTGAGGAGTTTTTTTCCGCTGCCACCAAAATAGTATCACAACTGGTCAACGTTACACCTACTTCGTGACAAATGAGAACGATAACTCTCTTCGAGTTAATAAAGAGTCGTATCTCTATTATAATCTAATTAAACGTCCCAAACCTATACCATCCGATACACATAATTGAAAGTCAAACCCACATCGCCTCGGTGTATGTTGGTCACGAGTGGCCGTACCCAAACATAAATCGACGGCACAATTTACTACAACACCATTAAGTCTTTTCCTCCCCAACGAAAAAAGGTGTCTACGTGATCCTGGTGTGGTCACCCACCCATACCATTTTTTTTTTGCTTGCATTATCGATACCGTCAACAACATCAACCCATCGGTGGTCTCGCATTTGTCGTGTAATTATGTAAAATTAGTGTTAACACAGCCCATCGTTGTGTGCGGATCCGATACAAGCGGTAATACGAAAGCACGGAACGCAACGAAATAAATTACCTTCGCTACAAAATTAGTGTACGGTGCCATAATTTACTGTCAAGGTTGCCGGTGCTTTCCAACGGCGCAACAGTTTACGATCCTTCTAGAGCCGGGTCTGAATGACACACTACAATGAACCAACAAACCAAAGATGTGATTGACAGAGAAGAATTCACCCACCGTACGAACTGTTGCTTTGTTGAATAGAAGAAGGAGAAAAATACACGTACACACATACTCCCGGCAAACCCAAAAGATCCTCGTGCCGTTGTTACGCTATCGGACGAACTGGCTGTCACCGGCATGAGGATTAATGAGCCTCCTCTTGGAAAGTGCCCCATTGCCCGGGCATGGGTGAGTCTCATGTGACTGCAATGCTAAAGCAAAACAGACCACATCGACTCGTGATTAGAAATTCTTCGTTCTTATCGATTGAATGATCATTACCTCAGTGTCCTGTGATCAATTTGTGAACTACACCCATACTGCTTTTTGCATTTGTTTGTTTCTGGCCACACACATGCTACTCCCTCAACAGTGGACTATTATTTACGTACACACATTCACTTCCCAGCTGGCACACGTACACGTTTGGTCACGCGCTCATTTCCCCCTCACTTCGGGGATGATCCTCTGTACAGGAAGCAATCCGTTCCCACCTGTTCCCATGCCCAGATGCGGACCGAACCGCATGTCCATGTCAACGATGCGAGAAACAGTGTGCCGCACGATTAATTAAAATACCTCACACGAGTGTACACACAACAACAGCACAACACTGTGGTTTGTTTCACTTTTTGGGTTTTGTTTTTGGATTTTTTTGCCACCATTGCAGTGCAGCTGTGAGGAAGTTACGAAAATTGTTGTTTCAAGGTTCATCTAAATGTTTGCTTTTTTTGTGTGTCTTGAATAAAGCCTAGGGATGCGCCGCAGATATGATGTGTGCGAATATAATTGCACATTGACTGCGCTAGTTAATCAAGCGATATGAGAACCGGCATGCCTGTTGCGTCCGGTGGGACAAATGAATGTTATTTTTAACGTCCATTTTGTGGTGGAATGAATCACACAATCGGAGAGCTGATATTGTAAACACGTCTTGTCAGTATTAGGGACGTTTTAATTAATTTTAATATGTTCCTAAGGTCGCCATCTTAAACGAATTAGCCTAATAGCTTGGAAAAAATCTCTTGTTACATAAAAATAAGCGAACCGTGTAATTATCATAGAGTCCTCTTTCCTACTTTGGATTAAAAATTGCATATGAACATTCCTGTATTTGTTATCCACCGCACCGTATAACGTAACACCTAATCCATTAACATATCCATTTAATGTTCCAAAAAACAAACAAACATATTCGTTTCGGTTGTGTTATTTGAGGAGCAAAGGAGCACGACCTGTTAATTACCCTGCCCGAACAACACGGTCACTATATTGAACCTGCTGCGGACGGTAATGTGATACCCGAAACGCCTTGAACGTCGATAAATGCCATCGAATGACCACATGAAACATGTTTATTTTTCCGAATGAGACAAACATGAGTATCGCTTCACTATCATTGACATTAACTCAAATTCCGAAACAATCTAATTGCGCACAATTATGTCAGCGATAATTATACGAACATGCTTTTTTTCAAACACCGAATACATGTGTAGGAGATCACCCATACAAAGGCACATCGGATTCGATCGAGGAAAATTTAAATATCAACCTTGTAACAAGAGTGAGCCGAAAGTTTAATTATCCGCATCGTGTGTTCGGGCTGTTCCGGCCCAAAATGTGCATCACATGACCATCCCCACCCAAACCCTGGCAATCAACTGGTTAGACTAGACGTGTTTGACGGGTGGATGAGTTTCCCGTCATAAATTTTCCACGCACCAGTAGGGCTGTAGCGCCCCCCGGTTTTCCTCGGCTTGGGAAGATCCACCGGGAAAAGGGGCGAAAAATATCAACTTGATCAGTTGCTCGTCCGGAGTTTTGTTTGTAGAATGCAATTTTTGCTCTTACCTCCATGTGAACATCTCGAAGGATGTTGCCAGAGAGATGAACCTTGCTGACAGCATTTCCGTTTATTAGCTGGACGAATGTGCGTCACGGCATTAAATGAAACATTGAATCAACTTTAATGGAGCGTATAAATAATAGTTCCTCTTGAGCGCAAACTTTGGGATGCGCGTAGGAATGGTATATCAGACGAACGTATCTTTTAGTAATTATCAGCAATATCTTTCTAATAAAAAGAACCTTCAATATTGCATTGATTGAGGAATTTATATTAAATTATTAAGATTAGACAATATCATCATTAAAATTTCAAGACGCTAAGAGGCATTAGCGATGGAGTTGGAGTGATTACACTTTTAAATGAAATGAAGTGCTATGCAATATTTGATTTTATAAGAAATATTAACCAATTTCATTATCGAATAAAATAGTTCTATAATTTTGTAGACATCCAACTGAGTCCATAATGTAACGCTGTATAAGTGATCACGATCGACATTACCTTTAAGATGTCACTCTGAAAGCTGGCATTTATCGGTAACCGGATCGGTTCCTGCGAACCACAGCATGACATTTTGTAGCCGTGTTTGTTGTCGAACTCACTCACTACTCCACTCTGTACGATCGGTTCCACTGCACTGGCTGCTCAAGCCCTGCACCTTCACAACAACCAAAAGCACGTTCTTCTTAACCACACCTTCGCCCGACTGTATCCTATCCACTTATATCCTTGAGCTAATATTTTCAACCACAGCGAACGTACATCATCTCATCAAAACCCCCAAAAACCGGGTCGGATCGGTTGGATCATAATAATATTTCACCCTTCGCCACCACTGATCGTTTCACCATCCACCACCATCAACGGCATCCTCAAATGGGGGGGCGAGTGAAGAGCCCTATGTACGCGAATTTGATCAGATAGCTCAAGATTTAATCGTGTGTTGTAGGTGCAACGCCTTTCCTCGGACTAAAACCACCCGGTTGGCTGTAATATTTTTGCTGCTATTTTAAACCAAAGCACCGCACCGCCACACAATTTAACGAAAATGTCACAAAAACTAGCGATATAAAACTGTACCCCTATTAAACCATCGCATACGACGCATTTCAAACAGGAGGGATCGTGAGTTTGAGATTTCGCTTTTCATTCACTTCCCCGGATGGGGTGGGTTACAAAAGTACATATGTGAGAATTGCTTTTTAATTGCAATTTAAACCATATGCCTTTGTAAGTTGGAACCCTTTCGAACAAAAATCACCTTCACAATTTATACGATCACACTAAAACGATCAAGATCACACTTTTAAGCGAACATTTCACCCACGTTCACCCTTTTGTTTAGCAGCTCGCCTACAAGGGGTTTAGATATATTTATTTTTATCCTTCTGTTACACGCGAACGAGCAACGCTTAACGTCCCCAATGTTAAGGACACCACGGCAAGCGGCGGACACTTTGTGCGCGCACGAAACTCAAGACATACACGTCCACCGGCGACCACGTCTTCTAGTTCACTGACCAAAACGGCCACGATCGCTGGTAGTGGCGGCGTACGCGTCTTTGCTCCTGCGCGGATCACTAACACACTCAGCGTGCACTAGAGCAGTAGTATTACATTCTGTCGATCATTGCTCCACACAAAAGAGGATTTTCCTTCCTAACCCGGTTTAGACGATGAAATGGCAAGAATAAAATTGAAATGGGTGACAGGGTCCAATGGCGACCGCGAGGTGGAAACCTTAGGAATGTGCTCTTTAAGTGCACGTCATTATATTATGATCTATGAGTGGAAAGAGATGAGGGAGATTTTTTCCTGTTTCGTTTCAAGAGAATAGACTAAATGATATGCGTGTACGTGCGATGAGTTCGCAAGAACGCAACCTAGGGGATGATGCAATGGAGCTTTGAGTTTAACATGTTTCGATGATAAAAAGACTTTAAATATCAGTTTTGTGAAATAATCACAAAAGTTGTTCTAAAAAACATTTTATCCATCAGAAGAGCCAATAATAGAGCTTCACATTCCAACATATTTTAAACACTTCGAATCTTTAGCCTTGGGTCGATCCATCTATCGACGATATCCTGCGCATTTTTAAAGTAATCATTCGAACCAATGCTGCTACCTATCAAAAACAAGTTCTCCACACTAGAACCGCTCACAGAAACCTCATGGTCGCTGTCATACCCGAAATGGTCGGTCTTACCCCCCACCGTTCGGGATATCGATTACCCACATCGCATCTGGTACGGTTCACCTAACACCCCATATTGAACTACTCGAAAATCGATTCCAAATAAATTTCCCTCGTTCCGCAGGTTTGAAACAATTATTTGCAATATCGACCGAAACGTATTTGTTCGCATCCTCTATGCATCGACATCCACGTTGGAAACAAATGGTCCAACAGCTGCCACATTTGTTCGCAACTTTTAATATGCTTTCCCTCTTGCGAATGTTTTTCAACAAACTCGGTGAAATTCGCAACAAACCATTTCATTAGCGCCCGAATGCGAGTTTCAACGTTTTATGAGTATTTATAGATGAATTAATAAGATCAACAGTATTGCTTCCCGATGCTACCACAAATCTCGATCGGTTCATCGGGGTGAGAAAAATAAAAGGTTTACAATAGCTCACCAATCGTCGGTCCAGATGTTACTGCTCTACCCATCGCCACATGATGCTCCACCCCGAACAAGTTCTCGTAAATATTTGATTACTGCTTCCGTCGTGCACTTCGATGACGTGCAAAGAAAAACTAGTTCGGTAGCGCTCGCACACCAGGCGCCTCCATGTGCATGTTGTTTAATCGCATGCGGTTATTGAAAGAAGCAAACAAACGATCTTCCCCCGAACCGATGGCAGCGGAGTATCGAGTTGTTCTTATCCGCACCGTTTCATGGGAAGCAGTTAAAGCTAAAGTAGCTCATTAATTTAACAACCATCGCCACCAGACATTCTTCAGCGAGGCATCGCACTGCTGCTGCCATAGTGAGTATGGTTTCTCGAGCATAACTAAACATTTCCATCCAACACCTAACAATAAGCAGCAGGGTGTGCTTCACTGCTTCTCAACAAGCTTCACCCCCGGCTGACTGGTTTGCGGACATGGCGTTCTGCGTGCTCGTATGTCTGCACCTTTTTCTTGATGCTATTCTTAGCTGATAGCAGATTTTTCGAACAACAACGCAAATAACACCTCACCGTATAAATACGGCCACACAAACACAGATGCCGGCAAGTCCGTCCGCCCAAGCTGACAAGATTACGCGCGGGAATCTATTTATGATTCGCGCATTTGGCTGATGATGCCACCGTCTTCGCCACGAGTGACGCCGCCACATCGGACAAGAGGACCCCGACGGCAGGCCGTCACGACGTCACCGGTCATGATCATGTGCTTTTGCTCTGACGATGCCATCACCAACACCGTACGGTCAGACTACGCTACTTACCGCTTCTATTGGACATTGGTTATCTAGAGGCACTAGTGGTTTCTCCGGTACGGGTCTGGTCGTGTAGTAGTAGGCTGTGGCGGCGACTGCTGCTGTCAGCGTGACAACCCCAGCCGTACCTC
Organism: Anopheles minimus; assembly: GCA_000349025.1. Taxonomy (NCBI): domain Eukaryota; kingdom Metazoa; phylum Arthropoda; class Insecta; order Diptera; family Culicidae; genus Anopheles; species Anopheles minimus. The sequence continues at coordinate 10,801,587 of KB663943.1, read as the reverse complement.
CCACATACTGCAGATTTTCCTCGATTTCGTCAACTATATGGGAAAAAAGATGGGAAGGAAAGAGAAATACATAATTAAAAACTAAGCACAGTTTCATTGAAGAATGAGCAAATACGCAAACATCGACCACCGACAAGAAAATCGATCAAACTTATATGTGCGCCTGAAGGTATGCAATATAGGTACACGACGAGGGAGGTAGTCATGATCTAAACCAAACGAAGCGTTTTCACAGAGGTTGATATTGAGATAAGGCTAGTAATTTTTGTCAGCTTCATTAAATACATTCAATTTTGTTTTGTTAAATAACCTTATCAATCTATCAAAGTATATGTTAGGGAAAATAACAATCAATATATTATATTTACTTGAAGCTTCAAAACATATAAAAATTTAAGTAAAATATGCTTATGAGGATTACTATTGAAGGGTATGAATATTCATCGTTAGAACCTTTTTCAAATTTTTCTTAATAAAACTCATGCTTTTCACAAGCAAACAATTTGCATTGCATGCCTTGCTTTATCAAGCATACCATTGAAACATTCATATCGCAACCACACTTTGATAACGGCGGAAGACTTTATTTCACCTTGTAAAGTTACATAAACATGCTCATATCGCATGGCTCCACATCATATGTGGAAAACCATATCATTCGTCCGCTTATCAAAGACGTGTAGTTGGGTTGAAAATATCCAAAAAATGAAACGTTGGTGTTATCGAACGAGTTGAAATATAGAAATACCGTTTGAACTCGGCATGATGTTTCGTTTATTTATCGACTCAGCAAATTGTGATCCATTCGGATGATTTGCATAATATCACACAGTTCTCATGAAGTACACAAACACCTCGATTGGGTTGATTTTGAATCATCTGACTAGCGCAAGATCGTGAAGAATTGCTGATCGTGCGCGGAGTCATCATTAACGGCTTGCTAATCGAAGCACGGCTCGTGCGACCTAATCAACTTTCAATAAGGTACAGCAACTTGCTGAGTCCATAGTGATGCTGATGCACACCATAACCGGCTGCTAGAAAGGCCGGTTTTAAAAGTAAAACTACACGTGACTCTGTATGTCCGGAGTGTACTTCTCACCACACTCAACAACCTGAAAGAAGCGGTTCTGTGAGTCGGTTTACATTGACATGCTAGGAAAGTTAAATATTTACATCCATCCCACCAACACGAGATGGGCAGACGCCAATTAAACACCCCGAACATTGTAACAATTTGAGAGAAACCTCTACGTACACCGGATAGAAAAACACAAGATCTTTACCGCAGGTTTTGAGGAACTTCAACATCGTACGACTACTATTTTTTCTCTTCCTGGTTCAAATTTGCTCGCTCCCGCCTTAGCGGCGTGTTTCTAACGCTCTCTCTGTTGCACACACTGTTTACTTTCACTTCACACTTGCGTTTTGAAGAGAAATTTGCTACTTTCTCAGCAACGATTGCTCTCGTGAGAGGGAGTTTTGAATAGATTCCGCAAACGTGATCTCTTGAGATGTGCGAAAAGATCACAACACGGCGAAGGGATGAAAAAACTTCACTGAGGTGCAGGGAAAGTGTTGCCGGGTGAAAATCACATAAAAATGTACACTTAAATATCACACACAAATGCACGCACGCTCGTGCATACAGACACACACATCGTCCTACAGCGTTTACAGCACACGAACGGGGTTTGCACGGGGTGGCCACCAAACACCACCAGCAACTGAGTACTGACTGTTGCGTACTGCCACGATGAGTCCGGCGTTTGCGTCTAGCCAGTCATGTACATGCGTCTGCTACTGTGAAAACTTCGGTAACAGGGGATGGTCGAAACGGGGGTTAAAGAAGGGAGCAGAAATGTCTTCCGCACCACAAACCTCATTCGTTTTTCTTCGCCGCTTGTGCGTGTATGTGTGAAAGATAAGAGTGTAATTTTTCATGATTACGCCGGTACCATATTTCCCTCGCAAAACCTACACTTCTAATTACTATGACCCACCTCAACAACCCCATGAACTGGAGAAGGGTGAGCTGCCTGATCGTCCGGTACACCCGCCCGTGGGTGGATGAATTAGTGACAGTTTGCGGTCACGCATGGTCGCAACACACCTTGCCGGTGTGCGCAACTTATATCTGACGGTGGATTTTTTTCCGTAAACATACACACCAGACGGACGATCGAGTTTTTCCTTTCGGCGACTGCGCAGACGCAATTTAGTGTCTTCGGGCACAGTGAGAGAGAGATCACGCTCGGGGACAGTTATATTAATGCACGAGGTGAACGATCGCCCGGCTCCCGGTCACGAATGTTTACAAGCGTGTCGTACTATCGATAACATTGGCGCACCCTCTTTAACAATCCACGGGACGGGACGTCAGAGTGAAGTAGCGCAATATTCTTATCAATCAGGAAAATATTTACTAAATGAAGGCGGACTCTGATCTTTCACACATTTGGTGTGTCGATTTACGATTGGTAAACAGATCGAAAGCGAATCATGTGAGCGTATTAAATTTGTTATTTGAATAACAAAAAATGTCTCACCTTTTCGTCTGAAACAATTCCGTTAAAAAAATGAGAGTTGTCTAAACATAATACTATTCCCATTGGTACACGAATGGATTGCACGCCTAAAGATATGCAATTTGATATACAAAATGTTCCAATTTTGAAGTAGAAAAAAACGAGATTGCACGCTACTATTGAAAGATCATATCGCATTTTGATATACAGTATGTTTACAAAATTGTTTCCTAATTAAATGAAAAATGCGACGTGTTCGATCGTTAGTATTAAAATGTCAAATATTTGTTCAACACCCAGAAGCTTCAGAATATTAATTTGGAATCAGCGCTATAAATGATCTTATCCCATAAATAGTCATTGCGCGTTTCTGTCATCAAATGGACCGGTGGAATAATTAAACCTATATAAGGTCAATTATTTTGCCATTATCTTCTTCACCCTTTTTCATTTCGAACGATCACATACGAGCTATCTTAAACGCATTTTAATGAACACCATCGCCCCAAATCGATTCATCACATTACAAATCCTTGACCTTGCTGATAGTACCGCCCAGCGCCTAACCAAACCCGGTACACGAGTGTACTTAACGCAGAGCATTGAGGAATTTATCAGATTTAAAAATCAATTTCAAATTTTGTCCCATTGTGTACTGGTGAGAGGGTTTTTTTTCTATGATGATCTTGCAAATTTTAAAGCACCAAACACAATTCAGATTACATCAAGTTAAAACTCTTACGTAACCGATCACAAAAAAGAGAAAACAAGAACTAAAATGGAAGATAAACGGGAGTTTTTTGCTTGCACTCCCGATAGCAAACGTCATCCACATGCGTCAGGGAAAGAAAATTCTAACCACCGATCCAGTTGATTGTGGAGGTTGGTTGTGCCATTTAATCGTCACGTTTTTATGACTTAATTAATCCCACTTCCTTTCCTACTAAGCACCCATTTGCCGGGTACCGTTGCTAAGTGTTTTGGTTTATATTTGTAGCTCAAATTATTATCCATTCATTTTGAGGTTGATATGACGTCTAGCGGTGGGCAAAGTCTTTGATTTTGTGTGAGTGTCAAGTTTTATCTTCTTTTTCGTAAGTCCTCAGATAATGGCAGATTAGTACATTTCACGTGCTCAGGGCATGAGAAGTAACTGCACATGTGAAAAAGGATATTTTGCAAAAAAAAATATGTCTATTCAATTGTGCATAAGTCTTTTCCAGTTTTCCCAAAGTGCTCCAATTCACTGTTGCTATTGAATGTTTGAATGTTAATGTTAATCATTTGCTTTAAATATCATACATTTTCCAGGTATTACTATCTTTTTTATATTTTCTACTAAATGTTGAGAATCTATTAAAGTCTACTAAATAAAAATTATAGTAAACTAAACTTTTTTATAGTAGAAATACTTACAAAATCCAGTCGTGTTGGACATGATGGTAGCCGTTGCAGATTTCAACCACGTCAAGAAACTATTCGGTACTAAGAACATTCACTTTCACTGTCTTCACTCCCCAAGCAGTTGTCGGAGCCGGGGTGCTATGTACTAAAAAACCGATCTCCTGCCCAGCCCTGAATACTCCAGCACCAACTTTAAACGTATCGATTCCTTCCGAACCGGTCCGAGGAGTGATTTTGTTACGAGCGAAGCGGCACAACTCGATGGAATGGGCTGGGCTGCTCCAACGCGTACAGCTGGTCCGACGGCGGGTATCACTTGTACTGGCGCACTCGAAACGTGCCGTGCTTTAAGATGGTCGCCTTCTTCCTGGGTTCGCGCCACAACAACAAACTGTTGGGTTTCGGTAGGCTTTTCGTGCACACTAGCACAATCTCGTTCCCTCTGTATGTCGAATCGGATCCGATGCACTTGCACAACACACGTCAAAGTTGCTCTGCAATGGCAACGTTACTTGTTGGTACTGTAGTGGGTTGCATGTTTCTTTAATTGTATGGGAACTCCGGGACTACCAACCTAATGTAATTTTTCTCTTTACTCACACACACTCACACACTCTCACTCTCTCTCTCTATCTATCTCTCATATCACTTTACATTATTATGATTTCTGCAACACTTGTCCACCCGTGTCTCATTTGCCAGCTACTACAGGGTAGCCTTGCACTTCACGAAATGGGCAGCATGGATCACTGCAATAAAAAGATAAGCGACATTAACCCACTTGAATTATCAGCCGCACACTGTTTGCCTTGCGACAGTAATAAACAACCCAATCCTTCGTGTTTTCGCAACAACAACCGCTCACACCGAGCACGCTCTGTTCACTGCCGGGCGGACTACCTACGACGCGGAACACAAAGGCTCGACTGATCGTGATCGTGCGTATTTAATTGTCACAAAGATCGCGAATACGAGTTATCACTTATGGTACGACCCAGACGCCCTTCTTTGTGCTGTGTTTTGTGTTTCACTCTTTAACCAACTTCCAGTGCTAGCCGAGCGACGACCAAAGTCGGAAATCCGTCGATCGTACGATGTGTTGTTGTTCTATTCCTAGTTTGTGCTGCACGCGCGTCGAATAAAGAATCTTAACCATGCCGGCCACGTACAGAGGAGATTCCTCAATGTGACGAAAATCCGCACCGTCATGCCTCGGGATATGTGTGACAGTTGGTAGAACTAACATTAAAAATTGCTGAGATAAAGGGTTACTAAAGACTGAACTGCAGCGTCAGCGAATGCAGAGTGGCGTCTGCCAGCGATCCTAAGCAAATATTGACCTTTGCAGAGAGACATTGGCACACAATTTTGCAATATATTTTCTAGACTCCAGGGTCACATTGTCGTCCAGAGATGGACCGCGTGAGAACCGATACAACCGGTTTATTCATTATCAATATATCGATCGTTCCACGGTAAAGTTCCCCTGTGCAAGGCACATTGAAATTCTCAATGATATGTAATTTCCATGTGTGAAGCAATAGGGGAGGGGGGGGGGGGTTGGATCTGTACCCAGCTCACCGCTCTGTGGTGTGACGCTAAATGTCGTTCGTTAGGTATGCTAAACTTCCAATGGTTTGTTTGCCCAAAACACCTCAATCCAATAAACATTTAGATTCTGCGAAGGATGTGTCGGTTACCTCTTTTGCAGCCATGTGCATAAACGACCATAAATAAAACATTTTATCAAGCGAGACACAACCTTCACTTGGACACTGTTGCCAGGGAGAATCACGACTTCCAACAGGGAGACACAAATGGGAAGGATACCTTCCAATCAATCGGTAACGATCGAATAAGGTTTGATCATAGGGTGATTATTTTTAAAATGGTATTCCCGTTCTCCTTCTCGATTGCGATGTCGAGGCATTTTTAACAGCACACTCCTGCAAACGCTCCGGACATTCGCTTTCCCGGCATTCTCCGAATTGTTGTAATTCGCTGACGACAATCAAACGCAGAGAGACAGCGCGGATTTCACTCACTTCGCACGCATTCGGTGCGTCTATGGCTGTCAACTGACGGACCAAACGTTTCCCTTCTGGGTCCTTCCTTCTTCACCCACCCCTCAAATCCACTATTGGAGCGGCACATCGCACACGGGACACACACTCATACTCTATTTTCCTCGGATGACTTATTTATAAGTTCCCCCTTTTTTTCGGCACTGCTGATAAACCTGGGTGCTGCTCCACTTTCGACTACGCGAAACAGGAACGCACGATTTACACGGAGCTGTGCTGGCGGAGAGACCTAACATTTCGCTATCCACAATTCAATTATGTAATGGAACGGGGCAGTCAGTAGAACAATGTTGTGGCGCACTTATTTTCGCTTTTCCGGGATTTTTCCTTGTCCCCAACCGTAATTGGATTTACAACCAGGCGGTGCTGATGGTGCTAACTGGTCACATTTACAGGGACCAAACATTGACACGTATACACACGCACGTACCCGTCTTTTGGTGGCCTGACTGCTCACATTATCGTACGATGATTGTAATCGATTTTTTTAAGGTACACGTACCACTTTTGCTGGGCGGAAGGATTGCAGTATTGGCTAGGTAACTGGTCCCAAATAAGGAAACCACACTATTAATCATCCTTTACATGGTTTTTTGTCAACATTAAGGCGCCTGACGACGGGTTTCACTGACACAGCCTGAAAGTATGCAATTGTGCGATCGATACGATACACATGACGAGGTAACTTTGCTTACATTTAGGCGAACACACCTCACAAACGACACATAACACGGGCTTTCCGGTAATTTTGCTTCAATTCCACAATAACTACACTAAACAACAAAAAGCTAACGCGGGGATAAGCGATCTCAACAAATAAAAATTCAACAAATTTTCAACACTAATTTTCCATCCGTAAAAACCACCACCAGCTACTGCTTCTTCTCTACACCGAAGGCAAACGCAGCTCGTCGCTCTTCAAACGACTTTTACACCACCGCAGCTATCGTAGAGAGGGAAAGAAAATGTACACACGCAAGTTATGCTACTCGCATACATTCTCCCATAACAAAACGGTTCTCCTAGCGCTCTTCGCTCGCTCTTCGTTGAAATCACATTTTCTCTCCCAGTTTGCTGCAATTTGCAACGTGTTGTAGTTGTGTGCGAGAGCGATGTGGGAAAGCAAAACTGCCAACTGTCAAAATGCCGCATCTGCAAAACTATGGCCTGTGTGTGTGGGTTTGTATGCGTGTACCGAGTGGAGTGGGAGGGAAATTTGTCACCACGTTTCAAACACCATATCTGCACTGGACGGTAAGTAATTATGCTCGGTTGGGATGCTGTTCCCCAGCAGCATGTCGACAAGCAAGTGTGTTTCGAAGCAACGGAGCGATAACGTACACCGGCGGCAAGGCAGTCAGCAATGCGCAACGGCCTACTACGCTACGTCACACCGTAACACCGTGCAGGAAAGAAATGTTCCGGGTATGTTCTATCGGATGTGGAACAACATGGTATGTTTCGTGCGCGGAATGGATTAATTGCTCCAGACAGACGGAGCAGGTCCCGGTAATTAGCAGCCGCTCGATAATGATTACTTCACGGTTCGGGTGTGATGTGTTGCTGATAAACTGCCCACGGTTTGGAACAGATCAATCGCACTGATCCATTGGCGGTCTTGGCATTCCGAGCTGGTGAAGTTTTTTCTTCGTACTTCTTTCACTGAAGCAATGACAGCTGGGATGCAGATGTGATTCACAGAGAGATTGCTTGCTGTGTGCACCCATGAACCAGACACCAATTAACACACAAACACAAACTGAACACTGCTGGGTTTCAGATTACCCACGTGGCCGTACACTTGAAGCTGCGTAACGCCAAACTTGCACAGGATACGGATTTTTCATTCACTAAAACCTCGGAACTATGATGGTTTCTGGGCGAATGGCAAGCAAAACGTGATGTTTCTGACATTTCAGGTTGGTCAGTAAAGCGCATGACTCCGTACCATCGTACGAGCACGGGCAGGATACACACGCCGCACTCCCGGAGAGTCGAACGATAAAATAAACATACCCGCAAGAGAAACATTCATCCAGAAACACACACACGCGCGTACAAACACCAAATGCTGAAGATAATCGTTTAGCCGTCTGACGTCAAAAGCATGTGTATAAATTTGCCTTTCGGTAGAAAACTGTTTGGAATTTTGTTAGCAGGCACAAGGTTTCACACTTCTAACCTTACTTTTCACGCACCTCAATTTGTCCAACTTTTGCACGAGCACTCGCCGGTAACAACCGAAAGACCGTCCCACCAGACACGTTCGACTGCAAAGAAACAACTCGCAAAGCCTACTAGGGGTTGTTACCTGAGCTACCACCTTTACCGTTGGATCGAGACGGCGCAGTTGTTCGGACCCTTTTTCCTTCCATCCTTCTTTCCGCGCAATCTTGCCGTTTACCTGCTGCCGGTTCCAAGAACACGGAAATGAGCACGTTCCACGTGTGCGAGTGTGTGCATGCAAGCATTGGGTAAATCAAACTACATTCAAACGAACATAAAACCACACACACACACTACCGTCAGAAACGTCACGCGATTGATTGTGAAGGATACGTGGTGCGCATGTGTGTTGGTGAGCACACCAACAAGGACGAGAGAATATGGTACGATTGGTGACGTCACCGTACGCATGTTTTGATTTGCGGTTTAAAAAAGTCGTTAACGGCCGTTGCATGCCCATGGGTGGATTTGTGCGAGATTTGCAATCCGAAAGGCGCACACGAAACCAAAATCTTATCCCGCAGGAAATGGGGGGATGAAGGTAAGAGTCCGTAGCACACGGTGTATTTCACAACCGAAGAAAACAAAGAATGGTGGTGCAACGACCCGCGAACGAATAAAATCCCCTCCACCGGTGAAGAAGAAACGCAATGTAATGGAGGAATTGGCGCGAACTTTTCCCCGACGGGGGTGATTTCGATGGCCGTTAGCAAAGCTCGTACGATTGCAGGGTTGGCTAGATGGGAGCGAATGACGAGATACGTGCATAGAATGGGGTCGTGCTTTACTGTGTGCGTAGTTTTTTTTTATGGAAGAAAGTTTAAAAGCATCAGAGCGTGTGTTAAAGGGTAGTTAAGAACTAGACACCATACGGCTCAGTTGTATAATCATAAAAAAGATAATGATTATGCTCTAAGTGATTGCTTAGGATTTGTAATTAATTCCCTTCTCCAAGACGATTTTTTTGCTTGTTTATAGCTGAGTTAGTAAGGTGTTCCCATTTTAGTTTCTACGAATGCTTCGGAACACAAACCGACAATCAAAACAATGTAATGGTTGAATTATGCCTCCAGAAAAGAAATGGGAATGGAAATAGTCTCACCATAGACCAGCTGGTGTATTTGAAAATAATTTATTCGTTGATTTTGCTACAAGCGAATTTATACGTAGGTTGAAATTATATTACACAATTTAGTTAAATAACATCATTAAATATCAACCGTCTATGACTGCTGTCCGTAAATAGCTTTCAGTAGCCCTGCAATGATGTCCATCTGTTATACAGATGTGTCTACATTATCCTTGACACAAACCAAACATTCTCGAATGTGAATAACCTTTTTCGTTGTAGAAAAACTGTACGAATTTATAGCTCATGTGCTATAATTTTTTATGACGGACTTACAATACGTATCAAAAAAGGTGTAGGAGCAATTCATAAGCCAGTAATAAAGAAACCGTTAATTGCTATAAAAAGTGAAATTAAAATTGAATTTATTGAATTACTATGGTTTAAGCCCCTTATTTAAAACAGATAAAAATTAATAGTGTGTTGGTGTTTAGTGGCATATAGTTATATTTGGTTTGATACATATTTATTGATGGAATTGATATTGAATTCACAGAAAAGTGCACCTTTAAGAGCTAGTAATAAGAAGAAAAAAACTGCGACTAATTGAACGGAAAATATGCAAACACTACTGCTGTCATCAATCCTTCCCATATCAGATTAGTTGATGAGCACTACCAGCTCCCTTTCACACATCAGAATTAATTGACATCACGCTGCTGGTGGGGACTGCATTCCACCAAACGTCAGCATATTTACGACAAAAATCAGCCAATTGTCACCGGTCCCCTCAATTGCATCGCGTAGACTGACCGATTTGTGACGAAATTTACACTCAATCACGTTTATCATTCACTAACGCAATTCGAACAGCTCCTCATCCCAATCCTATTAACGCGAAAGGAGGAATGTGCAAAATGATTATGCAAATTTTACCTAAATCACGAACATCGGTAAAATGCAACCTAATAAAAGAACGGGAAAAAAAACGAACCGGAAAGAATCGTCCAGTTGATTGCAACATTTCATCGTTGTTGCACAAAGCATACGCGATGGAATGACGATGGTGTCTAACGAAACAGGAGGAAAAAAAACTTAAAATAACTCCTCCCAAAACGAGCTGGATGTATCCGCACGGAACGGAACAGGAAGTAGGAAAAATAAGCGAACAAAAAAGGACACATTTATTCGATGAACTACAACACCGGAAGCAAACAGTGGTGCACGGAATGATGCTCAGCGATGGTACTGCAAAATGTGTATAAAGATGAACAAATAAAGCACTGCAAAAATACCACTCGAACACAATTGACTATTGATTGAGTTTGCACTTCGCGTTAGGGACCGTTCGGGGATGCTGTAAATGGTGTAAAAAGTGCTGTGAATTGTAGTTACCAGAGGGCCATTCTAGATGCTATAAACAGTGTATTTGATAACGTCAACAGTAGTTAGGATTTAGCAGTGTATGGTGATCGAATTGGTGGAGGGATTTTGAACTTAGAACTTCACTCAAAGAGGTGATTGTCTCTACACTAAAACATTGGTAAATATTGCAAGTGCAAATAGTATTGTTGCCACAGTAAGAAATAGCTTCTCAGGGATACCATGCGCTAAAATTTAAAAAAAAATTAATAGTCACTATATCTATATCTATATATTATATCTACTAAAATTTAGAAGAATGGATACAACGAACTTCAAAATAATGTAAATAATGATCTACCATACAGAAAAAAATATGTTGAGAAATTAATAATAGTTCCTTCAAAACTTTTTGGACATATTCCAGAGGCGAATCACCTCAGATCAAATTATGCCATCTTGAATATAACTAGCTTCACGACTTTAGAATTTTAATGGACAATTTCGTGGACAATTTCCATTTATTTGGTTTATTTTGTGTACAGAAAGGGTTCAGTACACTTTGTTTGTACTCAACCGTCCACATGCCATGGTGACTGGTGGAGGTTACTGATGAAATGGTAGGATTATGAATGCTCCACTGACAAAACACTCGGGAACCAGCCATTGAATAAGATTCACGTTCTCGATGCGTATATTCCTCGCTACATCCGGTTTCGATTGTGTCAACTGCAGAATATTCAACCGGATAGTGCCAAGACGAAGATCCCGGATGCAGCTCAGGTACCGCAGCGGATGTCTCGTCAGTGTTCCGAACCATCAGGGGCCCACCATTGTGACACATGCGAAAATGCGAACGAACCACGGGCGTCGGATAAAAGGGCTAGATGATCGGGAATAACAATTTCCCCCCGTTTTCGCTCGGTTGACTGCAAAGTGAAAGCAATGCGAGGCAATTTCCCGTCATTTCTTCGACGCTTGTTAGTGGAAGTTACTGTATCATTTGAGAAAATACTTGAATATCCTTTGGGAAGTAACTGTTTCTTTTTATTTCGTTTTTTTTTCGGAGATGCTCTGTATCGCGAATACTCCGTACCTTAGGGGTTGAAACATTTCGGAGGCCCGAATCGGTCGCTCTAGTCATTAGTAGCGAAATTCCGCTTTCCACGGCTCGGCCGTTCGTTCAGCCTGCTGGCGGTATATGATGTACATATTTTATGAAATATTTTACCATCGGCACAATGTCACTCAGGCGAACCAAGAGTATGGCGCGAGGGTTCTGGATAAAGAAGTTGATGAAAGTGATTCTTATGAATATTTATGGGATTTCTTTCGCTATTGGTGGGAGCAGTGTTTCGTTCTTGTTTGGGACTCTTTATTCTTTTTTAAGGACAAATGATCGATACTTCTAGAGTTACATTTGACTGTTTGAAGGCGATGATTTATTTTTGTATTAGAAGTCAAGTTTTCAAAACTTTCATATATTTACTTCTCTCCTATCAATTCTATCTTGATAGCGATTGTTATTATATACTATACTGATTATATATACTCGAAGTGTGATGTTCATCGCATAAAGATAAAATTAATATCTACAAGGTGAGATAATATTTCCATTCGTGACATTGCGCCTCTTTTCTATCACCTTCCATCATTGAACTAGCAAAGGGAACTGCAACCACAACGGCCTTCATCGAATGTCCTGTATGCCCTTTCGGTCAATATCGCTCCTACTACCTGCCTGCTAGCCAGTAGCTTACAATTGAATAAATTAATTTCCATTTGCATAATTAGAAAATTTGATTACGTACTTTAATGTGGAGCAACGTAGATGAGCTCGAATGAAGGGTCAAATGAATGACACTGGCAGGCAGGATGATTTAAATTTTCGCGAGACAAAATGGGCATGGTCATTCAGGACAACAACAGTAGGGAACTGTACCGTGGTTTGGCAGACTCTGTCCTGAACGTTCAAAGTATACATAGAGCTAATCGATGATATTGACGATCGGGAAGGGAAATGACGATGAACAGTAGTGGTAAAAAACGAAGCCCAACTTAAGTTGCAACTATTTATAATAACATAGTTTTTTAATCAAGAATAGATTTTTATCGAATTTTTTTCTCTATCTCTTAAATATATGAAGATGAATAATGAACATAACCATCTAAAATTTACAACAATAATTATCCAAATTATATTAAGAAAAGGACCCAGTATTCCAAACATGCAGTATTCCATCTGTTCTGCTCTCAACTCATCGAGATATGTGTTGATTGAAATGAATGATAAAATATCTTTTTTAGAACATAGTGACGACATCACCCAAAAGTGACAATGATGCACGCAGTGCATTCCCTACCCTTCTCTTTTCTGTTTCACAGTGTCTGATCAAACAACAGAAACGCATAGTAGTACGTCATGCCTCCAGAATGTCTGTACGCGCATCGCCACTAAGAGAGGCGTTTGAACAGTGCGTAATTTATCATGCAAATATTCATGAATTTCGCAAAAGTGAATAACCACTAATTTAAATTGGAAAGTGTAACACCGTCCATCTATGCGTACGGGTGGTTGTGAAGTAGAACACTCAAGACTCCGCCGTACCAGGCGCCTCCATCCGCATGTCCAAACCGATACACATCATCCCCGCTTGCCAGGTGATAAATGTTGCATCGAGCTAACTCTTTCCACAGGTGAGCGGGATGATGGGCCTGATGATCCTAGAGTGATATTCGGGGTCAGGATAGTGCATTCGGTTGACACTATCCCGTGGAACGGCATCTCCTACCCTCCAATGCTTGTTTGATGTTTCTATTTACAGTTTAGAAGTTTTGAAAGCTGTTAATTGATTCGATTTTAGATAAGATTGCTCATGAAGTTGACCAACAGGCCAGTAGCAGTTCTGGTGGGGTCAGCTACATAGTCAACAGACGACAGTGTTGATGGGTTCTGGGAAGCCTTTGAAAAGAGTTGTTTAAAAGCTGTTAGTTGTCAAATGCATAGTTATTTTCTGATATAAGAAATTTATGACCTTCAGGAAGTTACAAACAACTAGTTATTTAACAACAAGCTTTTTAAAAGAAGAGACATTTTTCACACTTTATTGGCAACACAATTGGATGCCATATAATACCTGCTCCTAATCTAAATTCTGCTTTGTTTGTGGTTATTCGTTTTATCTCATAGGGTTTGCCTAACAAGACCACAAACATCAATACAAAACCAACTGCTACTGTCCTTTCGCATTTGTTCTCCACATGTATCGCAATGTACCGTGCCATGTTCAGCCGTACGTCACCCTACAATCACCAACGTTCATGGCCAGTCCACGACAGGACGACCTCACGTCCAGATCAAACTTCAAACTGTTGGTTTTCGCTTTTTGCTAGTGTATCGTACGCTCGACGTGTCCCGTACGTAGAGCCTTGTTAATATGCAAACCGTGACAACTCCCACCCCAATATTCTAGTGGGATTGGGTTTTAATACGCTTGACGAAAAGGGAGATGCACTTCCGGATTGAAGAACGACCGGTTCGTGTCGGGTTGCGTTCGTGTGATCGAGGTGCAGATGTCACGGATGGATTGCAGTTTACTTACACTTTAATACTTTATTTGGCCGCTGTTTTGTTGTGCTTGTGTTGTTTGTATTTGTATTTTGCGTTTAACTTTATTGTTGTATAGATTAGGGGCCTCTTAGTTAAGTACACTTAAAATCAAATGTTTTGCCTAAAGTTATGCAATCTAGTTAAAAAACTCCTATTTCGTATTACATTCTAGGAGTATATTCTATATAGACCTATAAAGGTTTGACGTTGTTTGGTTTCTTCCCTCGTTTTAAGACCATTTTACCAACCTTCCTATGGGGGTTTTTCCTACGCACAGCTCCAAAACCAACAATTAGCGACAGACCGCGTTTTTACTCAGTTCGTACCGGAAGCCACCAACCACACACACACACACACTCACAAATACGCTCCCAGGAAGCGAGCGTTTGTGAGTTGATACGATTTTTATGTCTCCATCTTGACGCCCGGAGAAAGAAAATCCCGTGAATAAAATCCGAATGAAATGCGATCCTTAATCGAATTATGGGTTTTTGGCTGCTCTTTTCCAGGAAAACTCGTAGCCATCGTAGACGGTGTGTGTGTGAGTGCGGTTTTAAGGCGAATTAGTAAGCGATGGATTAGCATGAGGAAGCGAGTGATTTTTTTTTCCCGGAATGATTGTGGTGTTTAGCAGTGTGGGTTGTTTTTTTTTCTTCTGTTTTTTGCGTTCACCCGGAAGTTGACGACGAGACAGTCGAGATATGGTGGATTTATTCGCAATTTGCTCTTTTTTTTCGTTGGGATTTGGTGAAGTTGGAGCAAATAATTTATTAATTTATTCATAAGTATGAAATGTTGGATAATAAGTGCGTGGGTCTGTGGGATGGAAGCAGCACTCCGGTGGGAGTTAATTTAAAATGTCTATTACGGCAATTGGTATAGTCATTTAAATGGGTTGGGTGTAGAAATATGAGAACATGAATGTTAATACATGAAAGCGTCTAAACAATTATTTTAGAGACTTATTCTTGTGTATGTTTTTACAGTGTTGTAATTCTGTGATATTGGTAAATTATATCTGTATTACTTAGATGAATAAATAAAAAAAAAGATGATTTTATTGGATACCTTTTCAAAAATAGTTTATTGAGAAAAGCTTTGAATTTTTTATTTTATATTACATTATTTTATTTTTAACTCAAAATCATACTGTTGCACTTCGAACAGCATATGCCTTATTGAATGTTCGTCCTTCAAATTCTCCTCCAGCAATACCTCAAACGATACGAACAATAAAAATTGTCGAAAATGTTCAATTGATTCTACCAAATGTTTCCCCAACTGCGCCACCCTATCATCCTGATGAATTTTCCCAGTGAAACATCCAACGATTCTAACACGTCCATTTTCCTTGCAATGTTCCTGAAGCAAACTTTCGAACGTCTTTCCATCCGCGCATTCACTTATCATTAGGACCAATCGGTACGCCGGGCTAACGGGCAACTGCAATGGTAATCCAATCGAGCTGACTTTACCGTGCTGCACAATCCAATTGAACAGTTGAATTTGCTGCTCGAAGAACCGGCTCCGTCGAAGATGTGCCGTGAGCCCGAATGCACCGAGCGCTGCAAGTGTGCGGGACAGTTGCGCCATCCCTTCGGTCGTGTCCCGGCACGGAAGGATAAGGGTGTCTTGCAGCACAACCACATCACCGGTGGGAAGTTTGCGGGCAAGTTCAATTAGAATTTTGTTAAATATAATCGTTGTGTTGGCAAAGTGTTTCGGTGCTCGCTGAAACTGGAACGTGCCGAACGGTGTGGCGAAAGTGAAGTAACGCCGGGAATCGGGTGCCAGTGGGATTTGCAGATGGCCTGCATCGAAGTCGAGCGTGGTGAAGTAACGAAAGGCAGATAAGGCAGGTAAGAGTGATTCCGCAAGCAAATGGTTGGGAGACTCTCGGCAGATAGCTCCATTGAGGTGGGATAAGTCGACGATGAGATCCCGACCATCGAGCAGCGGCAGCATAGGGACAGAGGTGGTCTTCTGAATGACATTACAGGTTAAGTGGGAGATTAAGGAAGTTTGCAGGGACTGACTTTTGACGTGGGAATCTGACGGTCGGAGTTTGATTTCGGTTTCTCCCGAGACGGCCCTCTTAAGATGCACCACGATCTGGTGCGTTTTGGAAGTGCCCAAATTGGACAGGTTACACGATAATGCCGCACGCTGCTGCCGCAGTAAGGATGACAGTTTGTTCCCAATTGTTTGAAGTACTTGTTGGTTTCCTTGCAGCGATTCCATTAACCTGTCACCGCACAGTACGATGTGTTCCATCTTATCAGCTAATCGCTCGAAGTCATCCAGTGTCACCTGAGATTCGCTGTACTGATGCAGGAGACCACCGAGTTCGTTCTGCCATTGGATAGCTCTCTCCAGCTGTTGAAGGGAAGTACCAACAGGAATCGCTTTCGTTAGCACGGGATCATCAAGTCCGGCCACGATATAACCGACAATTAGTTCTTCTGACATCTTAAGACTTTTTCCCAACCTCAACATTTCCGCTATATACTCGTCGACAGTTTCGTTGGACAGTTTTTTTCTTCTCTCCAAGACACGATGTTTGAGCTGTTTGGAAGCTATTGTAGTAGTATCGCTTTCAGGGAAAGCTTTGCAAAGTGCTTGCCGGAACTCTTGCCAACTGGAAATCTTTGAGTGTTTGAGCCAAACTTTAGCGGAACCGCGAAGCTTTCCTTGCACGAAAGAGTACAGTTGATCCTCACTGAGATTACCATTACGAGCAAATGTTTCCACACTCTCCAACCATTCCTTAGCTGATGTTTCCGGGTTTTCTGGTTCAAAATTATTTACTTGCACTTGATTTGTCATTTTCACTGTTGATTTACTTTACTTTCAATTGTGCTGCTTAAGAGCCATCCAAAGAACACATTTAAATCCCCAACGTAAGCAGGCTAACAACACACAACTTATTCACCGAAATTTATCGACCGTTCCTGATTACGGTTGAAATGCGACTCACGATACAATCCACAACGACGAGACTGCGACACCCGATGTGATCGGGTAGAGTTTTCCCGGCTTTTCACTTTACAAAACACATTCCGTCCGGCGGCTTCCCCAAAAACCGCTCAACGCACCGTCTGCGCCGGTTTGCGAAAGATTTCCTTCTGCGTTTTTGCTGCCACAGTGGTGTTGGTAGGCCTTTCCCGCTTTATCGTACAGCATGCGGAAGCATTGTGTGCAGCAGAGTGCGTTTTCCTGGGGGGAGAATGAAGTGTGAAATAGGGAAATGTTTACGCACACTAACGCATCCAGAGTGGAGTTGGATAACTGTAAGTGTAAATCAGGGTGAATTGCGGAAGGGCTTTCGAACGAATGCAAGGTGTGTACACGTTGACATTTGGCATAGGAATGAAGAAGGTGATAAGGAGCAACCTGTTGGCATGGGATGCTTCAAAGTCATCAGTAAAATTGACCTTGAGAAGAAATAAATTTTATTTCAATTTATAGTTAATGTATTAACTCCCTAAAAAACATAGCAATATTTAAGATCTTTAATAGTTTTGTACTTATATCATTTACTTAAGTTTACATAAATAACTTGTAAGTAGATTTTATGAAATATTTAGATTGTCATTAAACTATTTACTTAAATTATTGGAAATCATGGATTGGAAATCTTGCATCACTTTGATAAGCTCTCAATGTGTAATGTAACGTTTAAATCCCATTCGGTACATGCCTTATCCTCGCTTATCAGCGAACTCCAGCTCAGAACAGCTGGTGGTAATACAATTCCTCTGTCCCAGACAGAAACAATGCACCATCCCCGGCATGCACCATCCCTTACGATAGAAGGATGTGGTGATAAATTTTTATTATCTTCAACACCGGAGCTTTTATTGCCACCACCTAATTACTCCCGGCATTCGGTCAGCCCCCCGTTACCCTGCGGGTTCTGTTTTTGCGTGACTTTAATTGGATTACTTTAAAAAAGTTGTCACCCGGAAGTACTTCTGCCGGAGCGGAACGGCACCGTAAAATGCGGCTACGTTCCGGAATTGTTTTTAATGGCTTTAACTTTCTGCCCTACCCGCGCGAGTGCTCTCCTGCGATTGGGTTCTGTGTCGCAGGTTAAGGATGCGGGTCCTCAATACTGTTGGGGTGGACAGTTTTACCACTACACAGTAACCTCAGTCGGAGTTTACATTCCGCTGGTACACACGATAAAGTACAGATGGAAGAGTGGAAACAAAAGAAATCACTTACCCTTAAATTAAATTATCAAATTAAGCATCCACCGAGGGATGTCGATGGATGATGGGTTTTCGGTTTTCCACACAGCCACAGTCCACAGGATATTATGCCGGACGGCCGCCCATTTCCCGTATCTGTTGTTTGAGCGAGTAGACTTGTGTGCTGTACGGAGCGGAATGAACCGAGTGACGAGTGGCTACGGGTGAAGTGTACTCATTTTGTATCCTCGTCGAGCATCCTTATGGTCGAGCACAACCACCGTAAGAAGGATCTTACTAAGAGGAATATAGCCATAGAGCAACATTCAGCATTCTTTATAGCAAGTGAAAAATAAAACCCAACTAAAGTTGTTAGGAAAACACAGTCTGGTAAAAGAATTGTCAAGTGGAAAATGTTAAAACTCCACAAAAAAAGTCCAACACTCTACTGAGCGATAAACACTCACCAGCGAAAGTTTGCAGCTGACAGGATGTGAAATTCTCACCGCTTGATGGGTTGGTTTCCCTTCCGTTAGTGTCCAATGTGTCATCACAGAAATCGTATCTGCGGTTTCTCGGTAGAGGTCGCACTCGTAGTGGACAGTGTGGCGGAATTGGCGGAATTTTTTAACCTTCGCGTGTATTAATGAAAGACCAGAATGAAGATGTCCACTCGTTGGAGCTATACCGTCCTGCGGGACGTATTACGAAAACCGAGTAATGACCATTAATTTAGCTGCTACTTATGAATAAAACATTCACGCTTTAGTAACGCTCATAATAATCCGCAATATCCCGTGGAAGCTCATCGCCGATGCAGGAAGCAACCTGGGCGGAAAAGTATTTCGACTTAATGAGACTATCTGCCATCGGCGAATGCCAGCTGACGACGTATGTCGGTGGACGGTGTGCTGAACCACTGACGATAAGGTACGTCAAGCAGCAAGCTGTTATCCTTCTAAACGATGCCGTGAGTATCGAGTCGGAATAAGCAAGCAGTAATTTAGCGCTTCCGGGAAATGAGGTACCTTCAAGATAAGAAGGTGAAAGATATTGTTTGAGATTTTTCACATTCCCGAACTGACTTCTGTTTCCTGATGCATTTCAACCGGATGCATTTCTTCAGCAACGTGCTTGGGTTTACCCGAGGATTCTTCCGATTGGTCAAACATTAGTGCGATAACGTAACGATGGGAAATATTTTACCTACTCGCTAGAATTAAAAATTGTAGCTCTAATATCCTGTTTCCATTTCCAGTGCTAGAGAGCTAAAATGGGTGTGTATCTTGGAAGTCATTCATGGAGTTAGCATTGTCCTAGATTGATTGCTTGATTACTACAGAAAACCAACGCAAGCTCCTGGCAATTTATCCCGCGTAACGGCCAATTTGACGATGAGCGCCACCCGTCTTTCGTTGTGTATAAATCGCTCGGAGGGATTGGATGTGATCTGTTTGATTTTTAAGTGAAGTACGGTGAAGTATAGAGTAAGTGCTTATCCACAACAAAAAATCCAGAGTACACGAGCCGAGAAATATTGCAATTTGCGTAAGGAAGTGGAAAGTCTCTTTGATGTTTTGCCCTATCCCGATGATCCCAGTCCCACCGACGTGCATCGGGCAATTGCTTTATTGATATATTTTCGCATTGGGGAGTTTGTGAGTTTTTACTTATTGCTTTTTGCTTGCATTTGTTTCGAAGGCTGACTACTTTAAGGATATTTGGTAAGACAGATGTTTTTTATATATTTTTATCTTTACTATTATATCTTAAAGACTTGTGTATCTACATGTACTAGTCCACGACCAATACGATTCACACCTGAGTGACTTTGAATAATGACCATTTCTTCGATGTACTTTTGGGATTCTACCGCACAAGAATGCAAACGAAAAAAACTTTCCCGTCTTGAGTTCATTCACCGTGAGTACCGGCAACAAAATATTGTTGTTTTCGTACACTTTCAAAGTGCGACCAGGCGTGAAGTTGAAGTGAGTAAGGGTTTTCGTTCTCTACTTCGTTACATACCTGCGCCAGGTCAGAGTACAATTCCCTAATTACCATGTGTTTTTCTGAGGAATAAAAACACTTCCACCACTTTTCCAGCGCAGGAAAAGTTTGTTTTTTCTCAAGCATACTGAAGGTTCTTTGACGAAGGATTTCCCAACTTGGTTTGGTAGTGTGAATGGGGATGGCAAAGGATATCCTTTCTTGAGGTTTGAAGAATAAGGAACACTTTCTTCAATTTTTTTTTTGTGCAAACTTTCACAAGCATGTGGGTGTTAATAATTTATCAAAACCAGAAGAAACAGACAAAAAAAATAATAGCAGAAAACTTTCCCGAGACAAGGGTAGCCGTAACCCTACCCGAAGGGTTTTGGGGAATAATCGATCAGCTGATGAGCATTGGATCCATGGCGGAATATAATGAATTGTGCGATTCATACATTCCGTTTGATTTATGTACGCACCGGTCGGTGTGTGGTGAAGGGTGCAGCTTAATGTATTGTAATCACGTTGCCCGAATCACCACCCGCGTAATGGTAATCCGATATCGGTGCGTGCATAAATTGAACCGCCACGGCTTTTATGGCCTGATGTGTTGGGGCATTTTTATTGTGCACACACAAAACATGTTGCCGTATTTTATGTTGCGTGTGGATCGGTTTTCCAAATGCCTAGTTAGGGCCGAAAATCTTATTTTCCCATGGCTGTTGAGTGTGTGTCGGCTCCACTCCATCTGGTAGCTGATGATGGTGAAAAGCTGTTTCACGCATATTGAAATGGATAAGCTGCGAAGGATTTTATTCGTGAGAGGTTGTTGTAAAATGGTATGTTAAGACATTTTTAAGTCGCTTTTACATGGTAGTATAAAGGATTCCATGGCCGTAAATTTGTAGTATCATAAGCTATAATGGCATACAGGAAGATGCTGTGGTAGATTTGTGGTAGATTTCTCCTAAATGGCTCAATGTCCAAGTGCACTTCGGATCCGTAACTTACTATTCTTCTCTTAATACTATAATTATGCTTCAATATAGCTCGAATTTACACAATTAAGCAATCATAGAATAGGTTTGACGAAAACAAATCTCTCAAATTTGTTAAACAACTTTTAAAATGATTTCTTTAAATAGCTAGAAAAAGTTTTAAAATTAAATTGTGTAGTAAACCATCGCTCGGGTTAACGGTATGGGTTTGAACGATTCAATTTAATTACCTTGACCAAAACATCACCAAATAAAGCTCCTTGTGTCCCTGCTGGCGTTCGCTTTCTTACGGTTAGTACGAACGAAACTTTAACACCAAGCATGGGGGAATCAACCTCCTTTCTCCTGGAGTTCATTAGAAGTACTGTCAAAGAGTCAATCGCATCGCAAAAGCGTTCTGTCCTTGGGGGAATTCAGAATCGGACCTGGGACCTGTTTGGATCAGTCGAACGACAAACATGCTATGCGCCATGACATGCCAATTATAGACGTATGGCAAACGATACACCGAATGAAGTAAGTTATCAGCAAAAGCACATATGGACTAGAACAAAGCAAAGGAAAAATACAGACACATCTCTCACAAGCTGTCAGTCGAACTTACCGAAAGCATGCCACAGAAGATCTTCCGAAAGCAACACAAAACAGAAGTTTAATGTATCTCCACTACGAAAGCAACCAACAAGGCTAAAGGTCATCGAAACTTTATTCTGACATTGGAAAAGCGAGCAAAATAAGAGCTTGATATCTTTCTAGGAAAATTTAGCATTATTTAATAATATTTTTCCCACTCCGGGAAGATATAAACTAGGTGGAAAAGAAATCATTTCTTCCACATTAATCCTGGTTAGTTTTCATCCGGTTAAACAAATGAAAAGCTCAAAGTTGTGGTTTAATAAAAGTTTTCTCGGGAGAAACTCAGAATCGGAAAAGTGGGCGAACAAATTCACTCGAAATAGTCAAAGTTATGATGCGTCCTGTTTTTTCTCCCTCTTAATTTCAGTTCACAAAATTTTCACTCGATCGAAAACTCCTTCCAAGTCAATAAGATGCAAATGAAGCGTATAGCTGGCGTGGAATTCTTTCCCCAGATCAACTGGAAGGATTCATTTTTTTTTTGTTTTTGAATATTTTCATGATTAACTTTCCGTGCTGCTTTTTCTGCGCCAAGGAATGTTCTCAACCAGCAAGACAAAAAATAACCAGTTGTGATTGAAATTCGTTACATGGGAGAGAAATTTTCGAAAAGCCAGTGAACCATAATTTAATTGACTCCTTTCAATCAATGGCACCTCACCTTCGCTTCCATTTGTGAGCGCATCTTAAGCGAGACATCCGGACAGGCATCTTCCTCCTCGGCAGGATGTGGGACAATCATCGTAATCATCATCATCGTCAACCATCGTCGAATGGGACGGGAAGAATCGAGGCCAAATCCTCTTGAGCTGACCAGAGAGATGACCATTCCATCCTGGAGGGATCAGCAATAATCTTTAACCCTTGGGCAGACGGTTAAGCATCCGGACAAACAGCGTCTCAGCAAAAAAGGGAGTTAGGGGGTTCTTTCCCTCCGGGGGACCAATCCAGCCTGTCGATTCTCTGATCAATAATTCATCGACAGAGGGATCCCTTCTCCTGTCAGAATGACGGGGAGGAGTTCGTAGCCGGAATTTGTAAACCGATTTGCTACTAAACAGACTGCAGAAGGGGTTTCGAGGCTGTTACCGCCTCACCCTTTTTTCTTGTAGCTGTACCTTTTTTCACTGAATGTTTCATACACTGATGGGGACTTTTTTCGGGGGATTTTCCTTCGATGGGTTTGAATTTTTCATTTCCTCTTTGTTGCATCTTAAGCAACAGTGTTGTCTGGGATGGAAGAAGAAATGGAAAACATGATGGGAAACTTTCACCTTACAGGAGATAAAGCCGCGTGTAAATGAGGATAGCAACGAATGGAAAGTGATAGAAATTGTAATCAAATTGTAAATGGTTAAGGATCTGTTAATATCTTCGATCAACCCGTTCGATGTGTTGGAATACGTTTTCGAATCATGTTGATTCTGATTATCTAGTTTATCTGTCGCCCGAAAATGGGTTAGCGTTTTGCATAATTGCAACCGAGGGAAATGCAATGTGTCATAAAATATTTCATACTATTTGTATTATAATTCATATCAGTTGGTTGAGTGACGAAGTAGTTGTTGATTTAGTATCAGGAAATAGCTCCAAATTATAGTTATTTTTACTTATCACACAACGGTCAGCAGCGTTGAGTTTAAATTAATCGCGAATGCAAAATTTCATGAAATATTTCATCGCTTGCTGAAGCTTTTATTATTTTCCCCTAGGTGGCAGTAGTGTATTTGTGAGCAAATGTAAAGATTTAAATTTCTTTTCGAAAAGCATTTCTTATTGAGAAGCATCAAAATACAAAGTAACACATTTGTATTGTAAACAAATGAATTTTAGTTATAATAAAGACTAAATTTATTGCCTACAACAATAATTCCTCCTCTTAAGGAAATGATACATAAAATTGATTTTTTTATTCAATGAAACCAGATTATTTATCGCTCCATGCCCTTATGCAAAACATTGTGCCCGCGAATGCGACCTATGAGGTGGGTTCATATTTCAGTGTAACAGTTGTAATGCGATTAACGCTCGCCGTGTACCATTCATTTTTGCAACAAGTTAGTCGTATTGTAATCGTACCCACAATGCAGCAGTAAAACAAACGACGCACGAGAACTTTTTGAGATTATATGCCGGAAAATACATTCAATTAGAAACGAATTATGCCTAATCGGGAGCATAAATATTGCATTTGATGCTTTTGATATCATGCACTGGTTGGTTAAATAATGCGGGGAACGGGTGCAAACCCAATTGATTGTTAAACTCTCAGTTGTAATGCTGCAGAAACAGGTAGCTAATTATTTCAAACCATAGGTAGTTATAGCTGGTAGGGTAAATTTATAAAACTCTTTCCATTTCCATGCTGCGGAATGAATTCAATTACAGCACCTGTTTGGAAAATAATTTCCAATAAAGCATTCAACATGGAGCGTTGTTCAATTTTGCACATTTTGGTTACCCCCTTCCGTACACATTTTATCATATTTCAATTACACCATTACGCCGCTGTTCAAAATGGGAATGGAAAATGTGTGAATGGTTAGGTTGTTTCTGCATGATAGTTGCTCCCGCCAGAACAGCACAACACGAAGGAGCGAATGGAAGCTCCACTCTGGAAATGAGGTTGCACGTGAGCCTATTTCTACCACGGCCTTTTTCCACCACTCACCGTCCGTGTGATTATTATGTCCTGGATGGTGTTTGAACGATGCCTCTGGTGGTGACATGCGGTCCACCGAAAACCTCCAAACATTCGGCAAGCGGGAGGGACAACTAACCACGACACCGATGGTGCCGGTTGGCCAGGGTTGGTCTGTATTCCGTACTGCCAAGGCACAGAGCGTGATTTCCAACATCATTGTCATTATTATTTTCCCGGTTTGTTTTTTGTTTGACTTTATTTTGTTGATTGTGAAACGCTTGAGCACCAAAAGCCGATTATAATTCAATAAAACAATGCAGCAGACAGTATGGAAGGGAGAGAAAACATAAATAAAAATAATGCCCTGCAAGGCGCCTTCACTTTGTCAATGGAAATGGACAAAACGTTCAAGAAGCGGAAGGAATTGGAACACTTGCAATGTACGAAGGATAGCAGTGATTCCACCATTTTTAAATAATTTGTTACAATGCAAAAAATAATGTTCAAGTAAAGAAACATCGTTTTACTGCAGCTTGAATAATGAAACGCCTAAATGTATGCAAACGTGATTACAACATTTCTTTATTTTGAACGTTTCAGCTGCTAGTAGCTGCTTTAATGTATAACATCAAAGTAGAAAGGTAAGAATATGCTTTAAAAAATATTATTAACGCAATATACATCGAAAACCATTCAGCCAATAAGCACCCAGCCCCACTCGGGCTGTCATCATCATCGCAATCGGCATAATTGCAAATATACGCACACAATTCGAATTTTAATCCTGCCCCAAACTGTAACGGCGACTAGGACGTTACCGTTTCAAATTTTCCCTCCCAACCCGATGCTCACCATGTCCTCCCCTACCGTACCCACCAGGCTCTAATTTAATCAGGGCTTCTGGGTGGGCAAATTTCATTACAATGCCCGCTCGACAGGAGACTCGCGTATCGACAACGCACCTGGGCAAACGTTAGCGAAGCGAATCCGCAAAACGTGGAAAATCAAAGCTCGATGCCATTGTTGCGTACCGTACACCGGTTGGTTTTTAGCGGCGCGCATGCATCGAGACAGACTTTTGTTTGCATTTTCCTAGTAAATTAATGAGTACGTGTCGTGGTGGGTTTGTTTTTCGGGGAAAATCGGGCAAGAAGATACAACCACGGTGAATCCTTTTGCACTGGCAAAGCATCCATAACACACTCGTTCGATTTGTTTGCTACTTGAGCTTAACACCCGCTATTGGCGAACAGACCTCGTTGAAGCTGATTCTTCTGGTGGTGAATTTTCCTCCCGAGGCATTCGAGTTTGATTGATCCCATATGGTTCGCCTTTTGTTCGGAACACTCTGCCCGGGTGGAAAATTCCGATTCCGATTAGAGTTTAATCTTTCTGAAAGCAATTTTCATCATCAACAATCGCGTGACGTACGGCGTACGGTTGATGACGATTGTAATGGAGTGCCCGTGCCATCCGGAAAGCTGTCAGGCGAGACTGTCAAAATGGTTTTACTGGGTGCAAGGAACAGTTGGGAAGGGTGACCAAGCGTGATTTACACAAGAATTCATTCGGATGCATGTTGTGAAGAAAAAGGAAAACGCAAGCGAAGGATAACAAGACGGTAAGTCAGCCAAATTGTGAAACGATATTGACAGCGGATCATCCGGTGCGGAGGGACCAAATTCTGTTGCTGTTATCCCCCTTTTATTGCTTTCCAAAAGTACTCGTCAAAAAAAAAAGAAGATGACCTTCCGTGGGGAAACAGGGACGAGTGGGACTCATGCTCGTCATGTTGCTTCATTATGAATAGTAATCACCCGACGTCCTTTTCAACGCAGAGCTTTGATACCTACTGCAGGAAGGCTCGCATAGACAGAGACTTGTTACATTTTGCACATCTGGTTTTTAGGTGATGAATCCCGGCGCCCTGAACAACAATCGTCCAACCCAGCCGAGCGGTTCGCCATTGACACTGAATTAATTGTAACGGCGGTGGCGAGCGAGGATTCGTCTTCGTTGCCGTCGTTTCATTCGCAAAGTGACAGTGTGCACCCAGTGTGATGCAGCAGACTTCCTGTGGGCCGACTTCCGTTGGAAGACAGTTCGTCACCTCTGTCATTTATTTTAATAAAATGCTTACTCGTGCTTGCTGTCAGTGTCAGTGTGCTGTTTCGAGGCGGGCGGGGTGGTTTTCCCTCCCTCTGGGTGTTCTAACGAGAGGCACCCGAGTGGTGTCAGCATGCCCATATTTCGATGATGGATAGGGACGAATGCGCACACGCTTCACGGCATGAATGGGATGACAAAGTGATTGACAATATTTTTGAAATCACACTTAGGCCTTTCCTTCAGTGGATGCGAGTGAGTGAGCGACGAAATGGCATCGTGCCTAGTGACTTGACTTGAGATTAGAGATTAAAGCAGAGCTCAGCGAAGATGGGTTGGAGGTGCAAGGTTAAATTGCAACATGTAGCTAGAACTTTGAGTGTCGACCAAAAAAATACATCAAGTTATGTTGATATTTATTTCTGAACAATTTAATTGTATTACCCATAGAGTTAACATCCGAATTTATACACGTAACAGAGGAAAATAGAAGTTACTAGTGCTAAAAATTGGAAAACATGCCCTGTATCCGTTTGTCCACCTGAAGGTTAAAATATTAATTATTGCAGTTAGAACATAAGCCTAAAGGTATGCAATTAGCATTCATTCGTTAGATTGGCAATAATTATTAATTCGAATTTAAAATACAGTTTCGTGGCTACGTGTACTTTAAGTTTTAATATGTTTTAGTTGTGTAAGTATGCCATATTTTCGTTATTGTATTTAGCTCTTCAAAGTATAGCTTTCTTTATTTTAGTCCTAAACAAATATAAAGTACACAATTTTAGACCCTATTTTATTGTATTTTATTAAACAATTGCCTTGCTGCAAGACAGCTTGTGGGCACTCAAAACGAACACAACTTTCTGGTGTTTACATTGTGCAGTTCTATCCTACCGTACTAACCTGTACCTTGGAGATAATCGACTATTTCCACTAACCATGTTTCACACGAAGTAACATCCGAATCTTGCCCGTTCTCGCACACAATCCTGTAACCAAACGACCATCGAACGACCAGATAATGCTTGCTTTGTGCTTCATTAATCGTACCGTGGACCGAGCAAAACAAAACAAAAAATACCCCGAAAGTATCAAACGGCAAACTCGTAGCAAAAACTCGTCTCTTACCACTAATAGCGTTACTTCATGGCGAGCAGCCATTCAATTACTTGGCCATCCGTACGGGAACCTGCAACATACAAATGGAAAAGCTGTCTGTGTGTTTTATCAGACAATGGGAACGCATGTAACGTCGGCGGAAAATGGGACGTGAAGAAGGAACCTAACGAACACGAAAAAAAAGGATATGAAAGCATCCCGGAAGCGTGAGGAAAGTCGAACAAACAAAATGAACCCGTTTTACCGATTCCGGTTTCGGTTTGAGAAAATGAAAAGTCGCAATCCTGAGGCATCCTGAGTTTTCCCCATTGTGGGGCCACCTGTCGTCTGTAAGATGGAGATTCGGTCGAAATACGTCGGTCCTGCTGCGCGGCTAACTTCCGAGTGCGGACGGACACAGACCAGACTCATTTTCGACAAACATACAATCAATTTCCATACCGTACCGGTGTGGTTTTAGCGTCGGTACGTATGCATGATGCTGTGGAAATAGTAGCGAAGGGTTGGGTGAGGGAGAAGGACCGAAATCGGCAAACAAGTTCATCAACCGGCAACCGATAACTGTTGCGATGTGCCGGCTTTCCCGTTGTACCGTGGTCCACTGGAAACGTCTCCCGGGAGCTCTTGAGTGTCTTGCTACGTCAGTCGTTCCGGTACCTCATATGAAGCCAATGATGGAGAAACGACGAACCGTTTGTTCGGCCCTGTTTGAAAGATGAAGTAAAATAAAGAAACGAAACCCACCCTTCAGCATCTCCGGCTCAGTGCGGACGGAAGGATATTATGGACGTTTTGGATACGACACAACTTTACACACATACAGGGAAGGGCAAGAAAGAAAAAAGAACCAAAAATACTTCCACTCCCGGAAGCTCAATGAAACGTGAAGCTTGCAAACAGTGAAAGAAAGCAAACGAGAGAAAAAAAATCGGGTCCGAACAAAAGGAATTAATAAAGTATTGTTGAGGAAGTTCCGGCAAAATTTGCGGAAAGAATAGCGGTGTTCCCGGCTACCAGATGGTTGCAAACACTTGTCCTTTTTCCTTCCTACCGTCTCCTCTCCACCCTTTCGTCACCCATCCGCCATGATATGCCCGATTCGCATGAGAAATTTCCCATTCCACCCACCAAAAAAAAAGAATGCCCTTTCCAAAACGCTCCCCACTTGAGGAACATGCGTGGGATGGAAGAGTTCCCACTCTAGTTTTTCTTTTTCCTATATGTGTGAGTGTGTGTTTTGTTTGCTTTCCTCGCTCACGGCATCCTTTATCCACTTTCGAAACGTCACATCGGTACGGAGCCTTGATAGTCGATTTAGTTCATTAGAATAATAAATGGTCACATTGTAAACAACTCTCGGGAACGTAGTCTGGCCAACGTGTTTGGCCAAACTGTTGTGAACTGATTTTGCAGGTGGATGAGGACTTCGGTTGTAGTGGGGTTTTTCGTTTTCGCCTTTAAACAAGGTTTACAAACCATGATTGGGAGCCACGCCGGAATTGAGCTTTGAGTGGCTTGATTTTGGAACGTTTTGAAGGAACGCAACACTTTGAAATGAATTTGATTGTGTGTTTACATCCAAATTCCAATTTTTTCGAAGTTATTGATAAATGACAAATAGTGTAATTTCCACTAAAAATGACTCTTCTCAAAGCGGTGTATACTATGAATTTCAACGCTTATTTTAGCATTTGGCTCATCTATCGATAACACTTTGTTTGCGCCTAAAGTTAGGCATTGAGTGTTACATTAAATGATTCTTAAATCATAATATATTCTATATATTTTTATTTTTGGAGTATTAATTGATTTTATTTTAAAGCAGTATTTGCAAGTCAATATTTTTTATAAGTAGTAAAAAAAACACCCTAAACGATTCAAATTTCATCATCGTCAAAAATTAAGGGCCCACTTCCAGTACCTATCTCATAAGATTTCATAACGACTTACTGAACCCAAAAAAAAGATAAGTAAAATGCATGTTATCCTCGAATATCTGAACACTTCACACCATGTCAGATTTGTTCCTCAGCCATCATAAGCTGGCTGGGTGAAGTTTCATAGACACTTCATAGATTATTGTTATTGCCAGGTGTTTGCCGGTTCACGTTGAAACTTCTCCCGATCGATCGTGCACGGGAATGGTCGTTAACTTCAACGTCAAATCACCCTTACCTGCCACGGGTCATCCCGTCATCGGAACCCGTCGGCCATTGGCATCTGGGCATCTTTATGACCGTTTGCGAACTTCCGACAGTTCGTAAAATAAGGCTGACGAAAGTTGTTTTTCCCGCGCGCAGATGCCGTCAATCTATATCGCCTTCGCTTCGGAAGACACGTCAATGTCCGAGTGACGTTAGTAGCGAGTAATGGGTTGTAAAACTGAAATTTCCCCAAGGAGTCCCAAGGAAACACCTAGTGCCCGTTGGTGCGCTTGTAGTAGCTAAGACCGAAGCTCAGGTGGGGAGTTGTGTGAAGTTAAATGTTGTTGCTTGTCTGGCCTTCCAATGGTTGCATGTCCCGGATGTGTTGGGTACTTTTGCCTTGATCTAACAACAATATCCCACTTCCGGTGCGAGAAGTCAAATTTCAAGAGAACAATAAAATTTAACCACACTTCCAACGGGTTTTGCGCTCAGCATCCCACTGCCAAGGGGGAACACCATTTAGGGTGGTACTGCGGGATTGGCATGTATCTGGGCAAGGAGCAACGAGAACCAGTGAACTTTGGGGACCGATAAAAATCATGATAATGTCGGTAAAGTTTCGCACGCTACGGATCGGTTCATTTGCATAAGTGCAGTTCGGGAAATGGGATAAGCGAGAGCAAGATTTTCCATCCGATCTTAATGGAGCACCTTTGGGAGGTTAGTAAACCTTCCAGCATGGGGCCACGGACAAACGTTATAACGACCTGCGGGAGATCGCGATTTACCGATGTTGCCGTTCAGCAGCGCGAGCTAATCGAAATCAATTGAAAAATGGCGATCGGATCGGGGTTTTCCTTCCCGTGGAGATTCGTGAGCGCAAGAATTGAATCCTTTATCGCGCGCTTAGAATTTCCATTTCAAATTGAACTGCTACCCACCGTTTCCCGGGGGGTGATGGATGCAATGGTTCCATAATTTTACACCACATTATCAAAATGTGTTTCAGCAGCGGCGTACCGAGCCGAACAAAGGAGCAAAATCGATTTAGCATTAGATTTTGAGCGGGATATGTTATTGAAATTGACTCTTGCGAGCCATATACACACACACGTGCGTATTTCTTTATTATTGTTCTTTGTCATCGTGCCAAACATGGCTTATGTGGATTAAGGCTGTCGAGTTTATCATTGGCACCAGAAGCTGTTGATGTCCCAATGGTAAACGATTTTTATCAGGAATTATACTTACCGAAATAAAGGCGATGTTGGGTTACATGAGCAAGGCAGAACTTCAGCAAAGAAAGAATCGAAAAAAAAATGCAAATACAATCAGCTGTTAAATGCGTTCGGATAGTCTGAATGTAAACCACATGGGTATACTTTAGGAAGAAGAGTTTTTCGACAATTTTTGACACATTTGGACCCTTGTCAAACAGCAGCCGTACAGTCCTCAACTCGCAAATAATATAACTGTATGCTGCGTGTAGTATCGTTCGTGTACTTATGGTAATTTTGTGTCGCAAATGAATGAATTTACTCTGTAAAGCTATTTTCATTGTTTTCAATGATATTCAATAATGTTTTAAAAAGTACTTGGAGCTTACATTAAACGTTTAAAACGGTTACAAGACTATTATTAAATAGAATAGTATTACAGATTACATACATTTAGGCGTCTTTCCTAAGAATAGGCGCAGAATTGAGTAGAGATACTATTCTAATAATGCATTTTTTGCTGATTTCTTTCATTTCAAATAGGTCAAATCGCTTTAATAAAGTACCCGGATTCATATCCGGATATTTCTTTAGATTAAATATAGCAATGAAACGGTAAGTTACTCTTGAATAACACGAGTACAGTAATGAAGTGTTTGCTAGAACCTCATCACAGTCGAACCATTTAACCCCGAGCTCAACATCACACCTTCACAATTTTCTCTTTTCGCACCTTGCAATCATACATACACAATCGAACATAATCATCCACATTGTATTGTTGTCTCTAACGGCCTCAAGCATGTTGTACGTGACCGGGGAAGAGCGATTTATATATCAATTAATTTAATGATGATGTGTCGACCCTCACCAACAGGTGCAAATTGCTAGTAAGAGTGTGTTCAAAAGTAATACACACGCTCTCAATTGATTGATCTCAATAACGAAAAAAAAAAACAATAGTTTATCTGTATAATACTAGTGGCGGGTGAGAAACTTTCTTTGATGTTTCTGGTTTGTGCGTTTTATTTTAAATTTTTGGTCCATTATGAAGCTGTTAAGCTGTTTGATGGCAGATCAGACAAAATCACATAAAAATGCACGATATTGTTCAAACCGAGCGCGGATTAAACGACCTCCATTGGGAAACAGTCGATGCCAGACAGATTAAATGATGTTACCTTTTACCAGTATGGTAATTTCCCTTGCCTTTGCTACCGCGAAACAGCACAACCGAACTTCTCTGTGCAGCTATTAACTGAACAGACGAGCATAGAATGTTGTCAAATCATATTTTCCCATCAACGAGGAGAATCCACTCACACACAAATGCACGGTTGCGTACTAATTGGTTGGACAGATTGAGTGAAAACGCGTCGAATTTGATCGGTGCTCGATTTCAATTAGCATCGGCAAATGGCCGCTTTGATAGTGGATAGTCGAAATGCACCACGGCTTTTCATCGCCATCACATCCAAAACCGTGGCAACAAGCGATTCAAATTGCGATCACCATTTGAAACGAAGCTCACAGACCCTTTGCCCCTAATTACCCTTTCTCCACCTGTCATCAGTCATAATCATCACTATGCGCCACGTGTGGACAAGTGTGCGAGTGGGCGTTTGTGTGTGCACTAAAGAGGAAAAGCACTCTTATTGACAGCCAGTTAATGAGTCACCCGTGACGCTCCTTTCCTTTCGCGCGGTGGAAAGCATTTAGGAAATTTGCAAGCCAGTGCGGCAGGAGTTCATTGATCGGTCTGTTAGACCTTTCAGGGTAAATGTTCATTATTAGCAATATTTTCCCCATTTACCGCTGAACCAATAATCAAATGCTAAAAGTACCAGCAGCAGTGTGAACAAATGTCAACATTCTCGCACACGCGCGGTTTACAGTGATTAGGTTTAATTAGTTTTAATTCAATTCCTAATAAGCTGCAAACTGCCGAATTCAATGCTAAAAACGCACGTTACCAAACAAGCACACTAACCGGATTGCATACCCAGCTAGGCGCTTGCGAAAGTCAAAATATGAGCTGCAAACAAATGCACTATGGTTGGCTGGCTGGGTAGCTTCGGCTAATGTTTGCTCATGTCGGTGTGTTTTATTTACGAAATTGATTTCAAACGCACTAACATAAAGTGGATTTCCGATGGTAAAAGTAGGTGGCTTGGCACATTGGATTGTCATTATCATAATGAGTTCCACGATTGGGTGTCTGTTTGCTTTGGTAGGTTTGTTTGTGTTTGGATTCAGCTCTCTGCCAATTTACATATTTCGTCATTGGATGCTAATGTAAAGTGAATTGTTTTGAACGAATTAACGCATCATGGTGTACTTGATAGTTGATACTAAAACTACATCATATATTTAGGCGTTAATTCCAAAAGCTCCCATACATTGCTTACATTTAGGCGTTAATGTCGAGGTCACATATTCAATGTTCCAATTTTATTAGCTACATCCACAACCGTACCGGACTACTTTCTTCCCAACATCGCTAATATACCCCATCATAAATATTGCGTACACTACTTCCATCAAAGATCCCGCTCAGTTTTCTTTCATTTCATTATCAGACCACCCAGCAAGAGGATATCGAACAGCCGAGTGCCAATGGGTCGTTTGTCTTGCTTGCGATGGGATTTTCGCTCGGTAGCCCGTAATGCAATGTAGGCCAGCGTCGGGAAGACATTGTCACGCGGGTAGACACCATAATGATAATATTTATCCAACGAAATTGTTTTCTAGCGAAGTAATTTATGGAATAGATGGGTTGATGGGTGGCCTAGTTTTACCACCCCGACCATGTTTCGATGGTGGACATTGGACAGTTTGGTGATAAATCGATACTTGCAGCGAGGAAGCGTCCCCAGCATTATGATGGGGTTCGTCGTCAACAGTGGTAGAATCGGTAGTTGAAGATGATAAAATGGTTCTTAGCATTGCGGGGCCGGACTATCCGTCACCGGATTTGTACGCCGGCGAAGTGAATGGTACCAAAAATAAAACGGATACTCCTACCGTACCTTCCACCCATTAGCAGAGAAAGTCTTGCCCGGAATAAGCGGCTTAAGATGGTAGAAGTAACTTTCTATCTTCACCGTACAAGCCACAACTCCCTTGGGGAGTTCTATTGGAAGCTCATGAATAGTCGAGCCTACTTCAATCGATCCCCTTTAAGTTGGCGCAGAGGGCAGTAGAAATATTATCCCTTCCATTGGCGACCCCGTACCATCGCGTCGCATTAATATGATTACATTCAAATGCAATCAAACGCAAACCGAACGATTCCAATCGATTCCGCATAGGGGGAAGAAAGGATCCAGCTTACCCTTCAGACCACCGGAAGTGCTCTTGTTTGTAGACAGAGATTTTTACAATTTCTGTTACCATTCATCCCGGCACTGGACTTCGTTCCATACTGACTTTGCTCGGTTTTGAACTGAAGTTTGTTTTCAAACACACCTCCTGAAGAACTCCCTCGGAAAATCGGAAAAACACTTTCCATCCATCGTCCCTCTTCTTTTCAACAAAATCACCGATCGGTGGTGCTCTTTAACTTCGTTTTCTCGATCTCGGCCCAGCTTCGGTCCGGTAGTTGGGTGGGTGCAAATCCATGCCTTAAGAGGAATTAATGTGCTTCTGCCTCTTCCGCTTTTGGCTGCAGGATGGCAAAAAGTAGTCGATTCTGTACAACCATTACCCGAAGGGGTCGTCCGTTGTGAAAAGAAAGGGTCCAGTGGTAACCCTCCCGCAGTACTGCTCTGATTGTGACGAACTGCTTGTTATCCAAGAGAACCAAGGTACCGGAGCACTCGGGTTTAGAGCGAGAAGGAGAGCGCGTGCGGGCTAGTTTACATGATTTGATTACTTTTTATTCCACCTCGGCGTAAGGGAGGCGCACACGGTCACACGGAACGTACACCGTTGACAGCTTGGTCGAGTTTTCCTGTTTGTGTGTCCGGTGTGAGATTGTGTTTTTATTTTCATGCTTTTTTATGTGTGTGTGTAGTGATGCACTAACCCTCCAATCTGTTGTTCACGCCTTTGGTGGTATTGCTTAGAGGTTGAGATCCCTTTATTTTCAAAACAAATCCTTGAAGAGAAGTTAGGATGCATTCCCCTCCGAAACACGCTTGAAGAGGTCGATTGCGACCATAATTAGAAATTGAATTTGACTTTAACAAAGTTAATCCAATGCAGCGTTGTGTTGGGGGTGAAAAAAAAGAGGATGAAAACAAGTCTGGTTGGTTGCATAGCTGAATTTTTATCACAAATAGCCCTCGGGGAGAAATTGAAATACATTTTATTGTGTGACTAAGAACGGGAAATGGATAGTAGGTGAATAAATAACTTTACTATCTGGGGTGAATTTTTTTCACATAGTTATGTTGGTTGTAATAAAAGATATTTGGATTTTTTTTAGAATTTGAATTATCTGATATGCGCCGAAAAGTATGCAATTGATTGTACATTTTAGATTAATAGAACAAAGCCTTGTTGCGATTGAATAATCATTAAGATTCATTGTTTGCACTCTATTCAGTTATGCAACAAAAAATATTAAAATAATGTTTTGTTAAGTACTTATACTTAGCCATTACAACCATCAGCAAACACTGTTAAATATTCCACCACACACCGGTGATATAACCCGATCCGGGGAATAAGGCCTACAATCCGCTTCGGAACAGCACACTAATCCGCTGTACTGTGCTCTAACTCTACTCTCTTCCTTCCCCCCACCATCTTCCACTCGGAAAGCATTCACTCACAGCCGAATGCCATAATGATAATTACATGGAATTATCATCGGACATTCCGGGAGGTTTTTACCGTCCCCACAGATTGGGACCACGCTTCTTATCTCGCTCGGCGTGTGGTTGGCAGGTTGGAAAGTTGCGGAAAGGTATCTCGGGCCCGTGTAGCTCATTTGGTATTTTACTCCTGTCTGGGAATGAAATACCGTCGTAAGGAGTCGAACGAAACGAGTAAAAACAAAAAAAAGCAAGCGAAATATTATAAATCGCCTGAATGTAGGCAATCCGCAGAACGGAAGGTAGCTGGAATCCCGATTCCGTACGGAACGACGGAACCTTAAGCCGTAGGAAAACATGTTCTGCTGCTGTCCACCTTTTTTTCCACATACCTTCTTTCATGCTCTTGGTCAATCCTTTCATATTTTTTTCCTCCCACACTGATTATAATATTTCCGGTAATATTTGTACGCTCAGGTCAGATGTCGGTTTTTGTGCAGTGTGACGCCATTCAAACGTACATTAAGGCTAACCATATCCGGTCCGGTGCTCGTTTGTGTTTGTGTATGATGATCCGGCATGTCCGGATATGTTTGGACTTGGAGTAATGGTGCTGCTTACACATTTTAACCAAAGCTGTCAACAGAGCACGAACAATGCTGTTTTTTTTTTTCACAAACCAAACAGATTCTCTGAGGCGGTTTCTACGGCCATTTTCAGGTCATATTTCAGGATTGCACGGTTTCGTTATCTGTCGTATGTGTGTGACGTTTACACATCTAAACACTGCTCACTGTTGATCTACATAAGGTTTAAAGGCTTAGTCTAAATCAATTAACTTAAATTTATTAACTATATTTTGTCATGAAACTATAGAACTTTTTGCAGCAAGTAAGCATGTTAAATGATTTAAAAATTAATAAAACACACACCAAATTTTTTTTTGTTTATAGGGCTTAAAAAAGCGAGAAGAAAAACAAACAATGTTGCTCATCCGTTAAAGGACACGTTGTGTTTTTATGGTTATCCTCAAACCGGACGCGTGTTGACATGTGCCTACCCACAGCTTGTAGCATCATGTGGGAAATGTCCTTCGGAAGCGATTATGTTCGTGTTTCTAAATTGAACCAAAAAAAAAAGGTTTTAATTCTGTTTCCACAGTATTGAGGTGAAGTTTTCCAACAACTTTCCATTTCCGGTGACCAATGAAATGGTTGCAAAATACACATACACACTCCCACACACACGGTCAATCATATGACCCACCGTAGGTTGGTTCACACATTCTTCATAATCCTTTCGACGGTGCGATGTGATGATATTTCATAATTAAAAGCGTTTTGTCCGCTTACCGTGCAAACTGGGTGTTTTTCTGACATTTTTCAGCCACATCTCAGGAGGCCTGCGTTGTATTCCTTCCTGCTAGGACGGTTCGTACGGGCCAAAGCATTAGCGGATGCTGGAACGAAGCAGAAGGTGAAGGTAGGTGGTTCCCACCCATAACTGGTCGGTATAACCGTGTACTCCGTGGAGACATGAAATGAACAGATCCTAGTTTTAATTTTTGCCATCCATCCGGTCATCCTCGTCTGCTCCCGAGTGTTTGCCAAAGAGAATGGATGTGTTTATAGAATTCCTATCACTTTCCTTCCATCGTTCCACACCCATGCAGTTACAGCCGACACGGGTTTGTCTTCATTCGGGCGCGCATTTCACCTAACGGGTAAGACAGCTTCTATGAGAGGTGGAATTTGTAATTTTCATCACGATAGAATGTTTCTGGCGGATGTTCACTGTCCCTGTGGAGTGGTATTTTTTGTAAGCATCGCTCGTTATGCTGACAAGTGGAAGAAAAGAATCTATTTTGGATGTTCTTGGAAGCAGAATTCTGTCTGTACAAACTTTCATGGATTATGAGAAGGATGTTCGTGTTCAGCTCATGAGCCTAAATGTAGGCTAAGAGGATAGTTATTTAATTTAATATTATAGAAATCCTTTTTACATTATTTGTTAAACTTATACCAACGCTATTGAAATAAAGGGTTCACGCTCAAATTAATTTTACACAATTAAGCAATGAATGTTCGAATATCTTTACTCAATCGTCAAACCGCTTAGCTATAAGTAACCTAAAATTGCATTCAAAGTGTTGGCCTCGAACAAAAACAACCCAGTAACTAGGTTACGGTCGCCCAAAGTTCATAGCAAAGCTTGAAGTTGGTTTTAAAACTCTCAAAATCCTTTTTTTTTAGTTTCCCACATTGCAAGTGCGATTTCGAATGCTGGTGACGGCACACGGCGCTACTTGGTTTACCGTAATGACTCCAAATGCGATGTAACCACTAGCCGTCCCAAAACCTTTCTGCTATGAAGAGTGAGCTAGATGCACTCTTTAAGTACACCAGTTCCCGTTTGCAAGGCTTGTTAAAATTGACATTTGTTTTGCACATATCGCAGTTGGGAAATGGGGACATTTGTTGGGCGGATTGCATAGTTTCCGGGGCGTTTTGTGTTTTTTGAATAACGTAGGGCATATAAAAAATATTTCTTTTATTCCGATTTATTTTGTTTTAGAGATACAATGTTGCTTGTTAAACAGTTTTATCAAGACTTTCAATGGGGTCTATCATACCGAAAACTTTTGCAAGCAATGAAGACCTTTATCCTCCAAAAACTGGCACCATATTGTAAAGGATTGTCATTCGCTGAGGAGGCGCTTTCGGTTTAACCCGGGCAGAAAGTGGGTCTAGGATTACTTCAAACTTTGCCAAACAGCATGCCCCGAAAGTCTCGGGAGGATTGCGGTAGCTCTGACTTTTCCAGAAAACTATAAATTAGAGGCAGCTTTTTATTGCACACCAAATGGTAGAGTGGCGGGATGTTATTGTTTCTCGCTCGAGTGTTCCATTTGGTGGAGTCTTTGAAGGCTAAAAGGGTACATTTAGCTAATTGCTAAACTTTTGTGGGATAGCAGTTTGTGTACGGTTTTTTTCTCCCTCCGTTCAAAACGGCTCTTTAAACACGGGAGAAGGCATTTAAAATTGTGTAAGCTTAACTTCCGCTTTATGTGTGGCGCGTAAACTCGATTAACCTACAACGCATTAGCCCATGATGTCCATAATCGCCATCAACGCATCATCGGGCAATGGATGGGGTGCAACCACCGGACACTCATGCCGGTCGGGTTTGGAAAGTGATCGATCTAAAAAGCATCTCGTCAAACTTCTGGAACAGGTGATAAAATGCATCCATTATGCACTTCCTACACGCAACGCACCAGGCTGGAACGCATCACGACCGGAAGTGTGCGTCTCATGTGTACAGGCGATACAACATGCCGGAACGGTACCGGATCAGATTTGCACGTTCAGCGAAAAAGCATAGAGGGTACCAGAATTTTCCTGCATGCGATCGAATCTCGGGGAACAAATCACATGCTCCCTTCGGCAGCATCGGAACGTGTGGGAAAAATGGAAGATGGGAAACTAGCATTTCCGTTACGGTAACCAAAATGGGCCGGCTTTAGTATGACTCATGCCGTAAAAAGCGAGTCGGTGGGATGAGTTGACATTCTACACAAGCGCCTCTACCCCGGGTTAAAAAGCAAAAATAATTGGCCCAATAAGCTTGAAATCACGTACACTTTACAGGAGGAGGAAAAAGGTCCGCCTGCACGTCGGATAAGGGTGCCAGGATGCACTTTAGTCCATTGACAGTTTGGACTTTTTGGCTTACTCGGGTCGGGATATATCCAGAATCTTGTCGCTCGTTAACTTCCAAACTGCTGCACACAGCCACATAAGCAGGGGTCAACAGGATGCACTTGCTCCGTGTCCGATGGAAGGCACCGACTTTTATGCGACCTTCACAGAGTAGCGTTTGAGTGTATGTGTGTGTTCCCGTTGGAGATGAATTTATTTATTCATGTGGTCACCTTGAGGATGCTTTTGGTGAGAGGGAGATATTTCTGTACAGATGACGATGAAAATTTAAAAATCATTTCCATCTTCATGACTAGTGCCGAATTTCTTGAACGAATAAAACGAATGAGAAATCCCTATTTCCAGTGTAAAAAGAAAATTTATTCAACTTCCATCTTGTTGACAAAATTAGTATAAGTAACGGATTGTCAATAGAAACTTGCCATTATAAGTTCGATCTAATGATTGCTTACCCATTGTAACGGAGGAAAAGTTTTTCAATCCCATTCCCAATTTTGTTTAATTCCATTTTGGAATTCTTTTTTCCATTCACTCTGAGTTTTATTGCTCGTGCATTTGTAAGCACGGCGAACGGCGAACTGTTTACCGGTAGTTCTTACTCCATCTCCAGCCGTTTTTTGATCTTTTATTCGAAATACATTCAAAAATCCTTTTCACGAGGTTCGAAAAGGGACAGTTAAAAAAAGTTGTACAAGAGAAAAGTAGAGAAATTTTTTTTTTGCATGTTTTGTTGTGAATGGAATTACAAAGTGTTCAAGGCTTCTTGTTGGTTAATTCTTAACGTTAAATCGAATTAATTTTAGCGTAAGTAAATAAGCAAGTGGAGCATTAGTTAGATGGTCTATAATATCTCTTCTTCTTCTTTTTTCGGCATCCTACTCGGGGTCATGCCAGCCTCATTTCTAGCTTACTAGACTTATTGATACCACTTAGATAACAGAAAAGTTAAGTCCACACTACGTGAGAACAATCTGAGATTTGAACCCTGTTTCTGCCGTTTGAAGATCGGCCTTGTTATCACCTTTACCACCGGACCACTCCACCAAAGGTTCGCTGAATAGCATACCGTATGAAAAATCCCCTTTGCCAAACAACTCCTCCAAATTCTGCAGTTTTTCTTGTTATATTAACTTTGCCTACCTTATTTTTCCGCACATTATTACGAATACATGTTCCCGATTGTTGTCAGCTTACTGCAACTCCGAAGAGCGTCACTTCGTCACTTTACGAAACTGTTACCAGTCTCCGACTTGAGCCACAAATAATTTCATCCATGAAGACGATCGTGCCAAGAGGAAAAGATGGCAATGTCGAAAAAAAAGGATTGAAAAGTAAGAAAAACGAAAAACCGGAAGCAGTAAAACTTTTAGCTCGTTATCCTTTTTAATGATTTTCGGTTTTTATTGGAAGGTATAGTCCGTACGGTTGGTAGGGCCGAGGTGCGGGATATTTCTTTGTTTGTTTGATTTCTTTTTACTTCCTTGTTTTAATTCTTTTCGGTTTTTTGGGGAAAATGGCTTATCACCAAAAAAAAAAAAAAACCTGGAGTGAAGAAAAAAAGGAATAGGCAGCGAATGTATCTAGTGGAAATCCCCTAGTTAAAAGTTATTGATAATTTTAAAATAAACAAAGATGCCCGCACGATTTTCTCTAGCTTTCCTTCGTGCCCTCTTCTGTTCTCTGAAGTAATTTTTTTGGGGTTCAGTAAAGAAAAACGAAACACGAAGAAAAGGAAACTACTGCGCGAAGGGCTTTCGCTTTGCTGGCGAAAAAGTTTTATCCATCGCTCTCTAGCAAGAGCATTCATTAGGGGCATTCCTCATCCCTTCAAAATGCAAGCTTCCCCTCCCCCCATTCGCCCCTCTCCTGCGAAGCGTTGTTTACATAATTAATTTTGTCATTCTCCAAATCCGGGACGCCAATTGACGCACACAAACTTCAGGAGCTAGCAAAGTTTTCCTGCGGGTTGAATACGGCATTGGAGCAATTAAAAAAAATGAATGGACATAAAAAGAAATTCTAAAGCTGCAACCCTCTCCTTAGCCGGGTTTCGGAAAAGAAAAGTGTTACAAACTTCAAGTTCAATAACGATGCGGATGTAACGGGGTTGCAAAAGCAAATTCTGATTCTGGTCATTTGTACAGAGAAAATCTGGAAATTCAATTAAAAAGTCTCACTGGTTGGAATAGCCAATGGCATTCTTTGCGGGATGTGAGCTGAGCTCCGAAGAAAATATTGCGGAAAAGAAACAATCTTACTTCCCACTTCAAGGAGCCCCAAGAAAATGGGAAACCCCCCCAACACTTATTCTCGACTCCACAGAAAAAAAAGCATTCATAAAGAGTAGAAAACCAAGTACTAAATGAACTCCAGGGCTTGAAGAACTTCGTGTACTGGCCGGATAATGATAAAAGAGGGTTGCCGGCTTCCATTGTGCACCCTGGGAGGAGTTAGGGGGTAATGGCGGTGATCCAAAATTATGCTAACAAGTGAATTCCATTTTATTTCGATTCCTTTCGCTTTATTACCAACGATTCTTGGGGTTTCCTTTCACCTTCGTTTCGTTTTGATGGATTAACAGCGACAGCAAAACGGTACAACCCTATATTCTGTGATGTCCCCGAAGGAAACCACCTCGGGGAATGTTTGGTTTTCTTGGAGATTTATTGTTGTGTGCGTGCGTATGTTTCCACTCACCACTTTATGATTTGATACATTTGCTTCGATACATAACATCAAACTGTCCTGACATGAAAATGAAGTCAAAAAAGTAGTTTCCGTCCAGGGGGGAAGAATTATGTTTAACTCGAACTCCCCACGAAACCTTATCAACGGAACGCTACTCCGATGGGAACTGCATGAATTCGGTCTTAGGGAGTAGGAGTCTTCTACTACATGAAATATTAGGGTGAAGTGATAAAATGGAATCAAGGAACAACTAGCTCGCTGGAACGAAATACTTCTACCGTGGAATAAATTCGGTATCGGGCTAGCACGTGCCAACAAACATTTGAAAATCTGACATTCCGTCAGTACTTTTATTTTGGTTACGTTTCACCTAAAGGAGCTGGAACTGTTTTCTGCTCTAGTTTACAAAACTATCTCGTATTCTAAACCATTATCAATTCTAAAGAGACATGTTCTTTCAAGATGAAAAAGGTTATAGCATAAATTTAGGCGCAAAACATCATGATCCTTTGAATGGTTTGTAATGGAGTCGGAAAATGGTGTGGGGGAGTCAATAAGGTAATTAAAAATAAAATAAGTAGCAGGCAATAATTTCAAGAATATTGTGGACCAGCTGTGTAAATGATGGGTTTTGTTGGAAGGTATGGTCCATGTGGTAAATGTTGAGTAACTATCAGTAGGATACGTGTTGTACAACTCGTTGCGTTTTCCACGGAACTCGTTACCAGAGACTGTTGAAAGGGCATGTCTTTTACATCAGAAATGTAGCAGAGTGCATTTTCACCCTTCCAAACCCCTGTCTAGCATTACAATAGAGCAATCTCATAATAACAATGTCCTCCGATAGCCACCATTTTCTCTCGTCCGAACGGTTAGTCTGTTGTTCCTGCGAATTAAAAGTGACACGCTTCAGTGCATCACCGTGCATACCCCCTACCCATCCGTGAGCTGGCCCAAAACAGATGTAACTCGTTCTGTAACCGGAAAAACAAACCAACACCCGGGCGCGCCGGGACAATGGACCCAGTTCCCAGCAACGCGGAAAGCTGGCGTACCAGCCTCATCAAACCGTAAACCAGCTTTCGTGAAACTGTTGATTAATTGTCATTATAATCACTTCTCATTTCGTGCGAGCATCGGTGCCTGCTTTCGGGTTTATCCAGGGGGTTGTTTTGTGCGCTTCAGCAAATACCGGGGAAGACACGGTAGTTTCTTCGGGGGAAAATTACCATAATTTACGCTGACAGGCTCCGATCTTCCCGTTACTGGGGTTTCCTTGCGCGCAGGATGTAACCGTTTGATTTATAATTGCTCCATTCGACACCATACACCGTACCGATTCCGTTAGCATATTCTGGAGGGGATGCTTCGCAAAGCGGTACGTCAACGCCACTTTTAACCCTTCTGACAAACCCCTTTAAGCGGACCGGTTCCAACGAGTCGGTGTGTATTAAAGCGTAACAAAAACCATGTCCTTCCATCGACCAAGCAATTGGACTTTGCGAGTGGTTAATTGGATTGAGGAGGGACCAAATTTTCTCGGAATTGAAATTCAAAAATCATCACCGTTGACAAACTTTTTCCAAACCCCGAACGGGTTGCCACGCAAACACTCCGTACCAAGGTGTCACCATCGGGAGGGAAAAATCGAAATTCACTGAACCAAATGTGATCACGAGCACGGTTAAGGTGGTGCACAACTCGGAACAGACGTCAAAAGATAAGCTATCAGCTCGAATGGACGATTTGAAAATTCTTGTGATTGGAGTATTCGGCTACCATGCCTGGATTTGTTCGTCCAGCACGTTCGGTTCACCGGACATCGAACGCTCGTTACAACGAAATGTGTGTGTATGATAGCTTCTACACTAGACTTCCCAGGGTACAAGCCAGCTATCGGATGTAAATAGGTGCCCGAGATTGTCCATCCGAACCAGTGAAGCTTGGAACAAGAGTTGCACTTCTGGTTTCTTTGTGTCAATGTGCCTGAGCGCGTCCTTCTTCATTTTTCTATTGGGGAAAA
The DNA here is from genome assembly GCA_000349025.1 of Anopheles minimus. Lineage (NCBI taxonomy): Eukaryota > Metazoa > Arthropoda > Insecta > Diptera > Culicidae > Anopheles > Anopheles minimus. Next base: position 10,757,056 of record KB663943.1, on the reverse strand, counting down.
AAGCGAGACGAAAGACGAAACACACAGTACCACAGGAACAGATGATACAGTTTCACAACCTGGTAGTGTTAGTGGAGCTTTGTTCCATTTTTCCGTATCCTGGTTAGATAGATCAGATCCTATCGAGCGGACACGAAATCGTTAGCACCTGAAACAGCAACCTACTTTGGGAAATGGGAGTTCTTTACCCTCCAAACACTGGCACTGACTTCCGGGAAAAGTCAGCCCAAGGTGAGTAATGCTGGTGCGTTCGACCGGCACTAACGCCGGGTATCTCGTTTGCCTCCTAACCCGTACAGCGTGTGCTCAATGTGCGCTAGTGTGACCCCGAAAGGGTGTTGATTGTTCATCCGTTTCCTCACACATTCTGGTGCGCTTTCGGTGCGGAAATGCTGGATACTCACCTGATAAAGTACTGGTGCTGGTGCCGTGACCGGGATCCGTCCGTTGATACCTACCATAACCGATTGTCTAAAACGGGCTCGTCCGTGGCCATCCCCAACCACCATCGGATGGAATCGGAATTAAACTCCATTTTCGAATGATTTAATAATCAATTTATTCAAATGTATTTAAATTCGTTCGCTTTTAGTTCCGGGCCTACGCCTTTCGCTCTGGGGAGCGCCTGTACATGTGGGAAGGCATCGGCTATCGATTTACGAGTTTAGAGATGGAAATTTCATACTCGATAAATGTTAACCCTCTTTTCCAGCTTTTCCGGCTGGTCCATATGTGGCAGCCTTGTGCGTTTGTATGAGGCTAAAGTGGATGCTCGTTATCAGATTGTGTGCCGAAGTACCCAGCTGCTTTTGGACGCGAATTTATAATAAATCTCTCTTTCAAGTTGTGCTCCATCTAAGAAGGAGTTGCCTTCTTCGTTCTTCATTATTAATGATGCACAAAGGCAAATCTTTTTCAATGCGAATTAAAAGCTCCATTATGCTGTGTTAAGGAATAAAATCCATTCGAGCAGGAATTAGCTCCAAACGGGGCTGTACACCAAAACGGCAAAGCTTCACGAGCGCGTGCAATGCATTCCGTAAGTAAATAAATTTTCCAAACTTCCATCCCTTTCCATCGGATGATGGTTGCTGGCGTGCATTTATCTTTTCATTCGTCAAATTTCCCACCTCGTCTATTTTTGTTGGCGCATTCCTCACTTCCGAGCCGGGACGAGATAAATGAGCTCAACTGATGCTCAACCGTGCCGGTGTATTTTATGGACTTTCGTCGACTGCTCTTGCCTGGGTCTCGCACGGCTCTACCTTGCGCCGGTAGTGAAATGATGAATGAAAAACATCCAACCACGGTGAGTGAGAAGCGTCCGCAAACTGCATCTGCTACCAGCGTCCTCCATCATCGAACTCGAGCCCGTGTGTGCTAAACCACATCGTCCATCCGGCCGGTGCAATGTCGGTGAAGGCGTGTGCCCGCTGTGAAAAGTGTAAGAATTTTCCCCAAAAGCTATTTTTCAGCTCCCGGCCCAACTCGAGCCCAAACCTCTCGAGGGCTTTTGGTGGTGCATTTTGCTTCCGAAGGGCTATTTTTATTCCGCTAGGAGAACGGCTCACTCTGCAGGGCCGAAGGGATCGTGCATGCATTCTCCGCGGCGTGCTTCACTCGAAAGGAAAACATTTTCCCTTAAAATTAAGTATTTTTCCTTACCCAACTGGACAGCCGGGCCGACAAGCTAACACAACCCCGTTCGTCGTGCGCTAGAAAAGCACCAAAAGCAAACAGAATTAGAGTGGAATTTAGTTTTTCAGGAAATGGGAAAACGTTTCACTCTACACATGCTTCACCGGGCAGCGGTGATTACTCAGATGGTGAGTGAGCAATTGGGTAGATAGTGCGCGAATAGACACTTCGGACAAACAAGGCCGAATAGAATTGCTACAGCCCAGAGGGAGTTTTTGGAAAAGCTTCGGGGAGAGTGGGAAGAAATGACACACGAGTGATGTTCCATTTTTTGAAAGTGTTATTTTCATCGGTATCTAGGCCCTGAAGGAGTTGGTATTTGATTCCAACATTCGAATGGCGTCCCCGAAGGGAGTGGTTTAACATTTCTTGAAATTCATTCTACAAAGGCTCTTACTTTTATAAATCAGTCTGGGTAAATTCTTCAAAGTTGATAACAGATAATTGTTTCTTGGATAGCTTATGTACTGCTCTCAAGGTCACTCGAAAGCGTGGACGTGTCAGAAATTTAAACAACAATGTCACTATTGTTGATATGATTTTATAAAATATTATGAATTCGACATAAAAGAAATGTCCCTTATAAATCTTTGATAATTGGTTTCACTCCTATTTTTGTTGTAAAATTACATGTTGTCATGTTGCGGAATTGAATACGAATTTTCTATGAAACTTATTTATCACCAACGGTGGCTTATTCGATTTATTTAGAAGTTATTGGCAACAGGTTATTCTTATCAACAGTTTGCACATTAATTGTTTATGCCCCGAGAGATTTGAGGAAAATATTTTCAACAAAAACAAATGCCATGTTGCAGCTGTTGTTGCTGCAACCGGCAGATGAGCTTGCCAATTTACACGGATGAATAAAACTTCTGTAAAAGAGTTGATATAAAGGGAAAAAAAGCTTAGCACACGCCAGAGCTGTGGATGAATGGGAAAAAACATCATCATTCTAAAAAAAGAGCACAACTTTCCAGAACAGGTAGTAATTTATTACAGCTATGGTAAATAATGGTATGCTTCACAGTTCATTACGCGTCCAATGAAGCGCCCACCGCGATTTACTTGATGAATTCGATTGGAAAAGCTGGCCAGGGAAATATTGATGGTAATAAATCGCCAACGCCGGTCCCTTCCCACACATCCCGCTGTGATTGCAGTAAGGCCAATTAAAATGCATAATATGGCAGTGCAAAATGAAGTTTACACGTGTGTGCTTGTGTGCAGGTGATTTTTATATTCGCATTTTTGTTCCGCACGACAAAGAGCGCTTTAAACACTAAGTTTTGTGATGCATGTTTGTGACTTGTTGATAATTGCGTTTTAATGGTTATTGGCGGAAAGGGAGAATGCACTCAATATGTTACAAACGAGCCAGGGAGTCGATTTTACTTGGGACAGCCTGGAAAATGACAGATTATTTTATGTTGTTTTGATTATTTAAAAATGAAATAAATCGAAATTGCAACAAAGTAATTTAAATAACAACAAAAATATCTATCCCTCAATTGTGTCAATGGCGCCAATTGCAAATTACATCCTGTTCTTAAGATGCACGCAATACACAAGCACATTAAATCTCGAACACCAAACCAGCAAACCAAGAATGATATTTCGCATCTTATTAAAGTGACACAGAACCTCCGGCACAAAATTCATACCCGTAGGCTAATAATTGCTAATGGCGTTATTTGGAACACGATAAAAGGAAGAACGACCGCCCAAATTACAAACTAACAGTGGCTGGCCGACCGTTGGTGATGGTTTTAATTTGCCACAATTTTGTTTTATCATTTTCATCGACTTGCGGTGATGAAGATGATAATGATGATGATGAGTTAGTCAATAAAAACAGCCAGAAGCTAACGTGTTGCTGCATATATGCACATTGTTTCGTTCATATGTTGATGCACTCTGGAATAACAGCAGGAACGCCTCACTAAGAATCTTAATAATATATTAGAAATTTTGATTAGTGAGCTTTATTTTTTTAAATCCACTTTGCTTATTTTCAGCAAACAGCATAGTGACAGCCTATATTTACGTGCGTCATCAAATGAAGGCAAATTAAATCGTTTTGTCATGCCAACGAGGCTGATCACAATCGGAAGATACAGAAGCGAATTTCAGACGAACTCTCAAGGTTACTGCTGCAATTAGCCGACTCGATTCGGAAAGAAATGTGACCATGTTCTCATGACAAATCGTTCACTTCCTGCTATGCACCGAAAAGGTGAAGATAAAAAGAAACGAGACACTCGAAACGGAAAATTAGGGGGAAAACACTGTGCTACAGAACTTCACCGACTATCAACAAAAAACCTTCTCTTGAAGTATCCTTTCTGATTAACATAATAATATTTACATAAGCACGAGGGGCTCGGTAGAAATCGGAGCATTGTAACGCTCTTGTACAATGGGGAAAGGAATCGCAGAACATCATGTATGCAAACGCATCTGCAGCTACGCATTCATCGTGCTAGGGATAGATACGCGAGACGCACAATTCTTATTTGCTTGTTTACCACCATAGATCGCTTATCAAAGCAAATAGATCAAGGGGAAGACCTCACTAGGTAGGGACACGTTGTCATAACAAATCGCAAGAATCGGTGGTTTACTGCAAGATTTGAAGAGCACACTGAAACTCACTTTGAATCTCATCTGCTGATACGCGGATATTGATAGTTGGCAAGCTTACCGAATCATACCCTAATAAATGGGAATCAAGATTTCAGTAAAAGAGATATTTGCTTCCAGTATTTTTTAAGGACATGTTTTTAGCTTGGAGAGCAGTGCAACTCGAAGCGCTGGATTTGTTTATTCAAGCCGGGCCCGTTCTCTGGTTTTGGTTGTTTGGACAAGTGAGGGTATTCTGGTTAAATAATGATGTTGTCTTGTCTGGAAACTTTGTCTTTCCCAGCATAAGTTTTGCAAACCTTAAAAATGGTAGAATACACAAGAGTTCCTTCGGTTAAGGAACATCTTTCTACTTACTGTTATTAGAATTCAGTTGGGTAATATTGAACAATGATCTTAAATATCTATTTAATGTCATATGTCTGAAGACATTAAATCGCAATTGATGTCAATGCAAATTTGTTTTTGAGCATCTTTGAAGTTGAGTCTAGAGATCTGAAATTATTTTATTTTGTTACGATCAAACATATCCATATGCAAATGATCCACTTCCAGGAATCCCGACTACCAGTTAAGAATTCTCGAGGACTTCAAAAAATTCTATCTATTCCGCACCGAATGCAACAGGGACATATAATTTGATAACAACTCCAACCATATATCTTCTCTGAATTCACTTTCAAAACAATACAAATAATGAGCACCGGGTGCCACTCGCACCGTCGACTCGTTAATAAATTTAATAAACTTGTTACTAATTTGTAGAATTTAATTACTCCACGCTGTGACACGGACGAAATGGCCGGTCGTTCGTACATTTGTTCCCAATTAGAAGCCACGGGGGAAACCGCGCCAGCACAAGTGCGTGTGCAGCGTGCGTTCGAGGTTTGTTCGACGGTTAATTTTACTTCGTCACGTGCCGCTTAGACACGCGGTGACGAGGCACCGTCAATTTCCCCCCCCCCAAGACGGTTGTAATTTCTCATCGATAATCTACACCCTTGAAGAATGCAAAGCCTCCTTGCAGGAGGAAGGATCACCAACTAATGTCTGATCGTGCAATGTACAATTTGGATGATTCACTAATGGGTCCTTCCACCGAAACTGGACTGGTTGAGTTTGATAGGTGAAAAATTAAAGCTAGAGCGTGGTGGCGTGAGTGCCAACCGGCTCATTAAAATGTCGATGAGTGTTGATTGCTCATGCATGCTACGAGTATCCGACAAAGGTTTTGCGCGGGCACTCCGGATGAGTTGCATGCGGCACGGAACTGTATCCAAGCGCTGTACAACCCCTACCATAGCCGAGCCCAGTTCGCATGTAATCATGTGGCGTGTGTGTGTGTGTTATTAAGGTTTAGGAAACCCGTTCATTACAACTGACCAACGACAACGTGGAACAAAGTTTGCCTGCCTGAGCACATCCGCACCAGGAACAGTCCTGTCGGCTCCGTTCAGTCTCAATTTGCAGTTGCAGGTTGGAACTGCTTCCGCTCGTTCCGAAGTTGCTAGAGGATTCAAATTATTTTCTGATTTATTGTTGCAAGCAGCATTTTCGGAATCAAGCTTTTGGGTTCTCCTCGTCCACCATGGTCGAACGTCCCAATAGCTAAACAACAGTTTTCTTGTCTCGGGACTTTGGTGGAATCGTAATGGAATCATCCCTTGGAGCGTCGACACCGCAACACTGACGGTAGCGCTTACGGTCTTCGGTCGACTATGGTCCGAAACCATTGCGATGTAGTGTGGCCCGGTGTTGCATCAGCATGTATGCAGGTGGAATAAAGGATAAAGCACGATAATGTACAAACAGAGCAATTTTCTCTAATTGAAGCGGCACCACAACCGGTACGCGAAAGCGTCAAACGTACCTTAACCCAAACGTCAGGTGCGCCACTTGCCACAGCGAGATTCGACCCCCACCCACCTTCCCAACGGCATTCCGGGCACAGGAAGGATGTTGGCACGAACTAAGCAAACACGGACAAAAATTATATCAAACATAACATTTCAAAGTTTAAATTATTAATTAAACACGACCCGACCCGAGTTCTCGACCACCCGAATGCATGCACTTCTGCACACTGGGTACGCTGCGTTGCGAGAGCGTAGACTTCGTGTCCGTGTGCGCTGGCAGTGGGCAATTGGCTCTACCTCACGGTGTACCGTGTAGGGCACCAGTTTTATTCACCGAAAACGTTTGTCGTTTACTCAACGGGCTAATTTCGTTGCTGCCAGATTGTTGTCGACGATAGGTGGTTTAAGTTGTGGAGCGTTGGTTCTGGTTCTTATGGTTTGGTGATACTCACCACATCCACCCGGCCAGCAATACCGGTGCCGGACGTGTTTTCTGGTGCTGAAAATGAATCAAACTTAACGCGACCACCCGAACGGAAACGGCACTACAGCATGTGGACACCTTCGCTGCCGTGGGTACACCTCACGAGAGTTAATTTCATTCCGGACACTCCGGACTTTGAAACACTTTGAGGTAATGACTAGGTCACCAACTTGCACACACACAACATGGCCGGCAGCGATAATTTGCAGCCGGGAACTACACACGGGCCAGAACGCTTACGAAGCTTCAGGGGGTTGACAAAAAAATTGTGGCAAACAAATAAAGTCGAAACGATAGGACGGGAGTGGACCAGCAAAGATGGATCGGATATCCTCCTTGTCTCTTTGCCTTCGTGCTTGCTCTGGTCGGTTTTCGGTGGGGGATGTTTATCTGCGATAACACGCTTAACTTAATCTGTGACACACAACTCTAACTTCGTTTCCGGGAGCTTGCTGTGAAATTAATTCATCCGCCTTCTCGGATGCGAAAGGTCTTAATCACTAGTTTTTGGAAAGCTCGTACACGACTTCCAAGGAGCACTTGGTTGGTGGAATTGGGATATTGTATTAATAAGTTGGATAATTGAATGTTACATAATTGAAACCGTAGGACACTGGGTGAAAAATTATAGGATGTTTAGTAATATAACGCCTGAAGGTATGTAAATATTTGATTTTATTTCCCTTTTGTAATTCCATTGGGTTTGAGCTGAGGAGGGACTTACAGGAGAGAAGAGAGAGAGAGAGAGAAAGAGAGAGTGAGAGTGAGAGAGAGAGAGAGAGATGACCATCTTATAATATGCATTCTTTACTTTTAGGATTAATTTTTACAGGGACATAAGTTATGAAATTTTTCCATTAGTTTAGGCACAGATTAATTAGACCATTTTTGGACTTGAATAATGATTAGTGAATTACTTAAATTAGATTGCAGCAGATTTTGAAGGATTACTTAAGCTTTACCTCTTGCTCGACAGTTTACTGAAAGTGTCATCTGCAATTTTGCGTACGACATTTTACGATGCCACTTCAAACCACCCTTAAAGTCCCATCCAAAGCAACCATCGAACAAGCACTATTATCATTATTCTGCCATCGTCTTCAAGAGTTCCGATGCACTATGGGTTAAGGGAAAAAGTATATAAAGAACCCCGAATTGCAATTTCCTTGCCTTTCCCGCTTTAGTGAACCGGTCAAGCAACAATTGATCAATCCACAACGTGCAGACCCACCGCGATTCATTGTACCGGGCGAAGTGCAGTAGTACACACCCTCCAGGCTTTTATGCAGTTGGAGGGGTTAGAGCCATAATGCTTAGAAAATCGAGTACTGCACTGTCCTTATTGCTGCCCCGGACAGGAAACCACTTTGGCTGGGATGAAGAAGAAAAATGTAAATAAGGACGCAATTGTAAGGAGGTCCATTTTCCCCTCCATCCCACACAGCCCCCTATCTTGCTACGCTTCATTTTGTTCCACCGGGTATGGTTGGACTGAAACGATCGGAGCCACCCAAAAGACACTCTACGCTTCGTTAGAACTAGCGCATCATCATCATCATCATCGCAGGCGTCATCGCTTCTGAATGGCTTCCAGCATAAGAAAATGCGATGGAAAATCGCCCGCAGTTCGTAAACCACACCAGGGTGAAATCAGTCATCTACGAAGAAGCAGATAATCTTCTTCCAACGACTTTCCTTATCCTGAAGGGATTGTCTCGCAATTCTTTTTCTTTTTGTTCGTTTTGCTCGCACTAAAAACTTTGTGACCGAGCATTTGCTCTCTCTCCCCGCTTGCGAAACACCTCCCCGAACGTCCTGACCTCCTGTTTGCATCTCGGAAAGGTCAGCCTTCATCGAAGCATGGGATATCGTCCTCGAACGCATAAGTCTTGCTATCGGAGCCATAGCGTTACACACACACACGCACAGGATGGAGAAAGCGATGCACAATCTTGAAATCAATTTACATAAAACAAGAAATCCATTTTCTTTCCACTTCGATCCAAAAACCGCATGTGGCCTGTGTCGCGGTACCGTCTCAATACGTCCCAAAGAAACTGATATAGGATGTAAGTAAAACTTCTACCCACCAGATGAAGCCACAGGTTTTTTTCCTAGTTCTCCACAAGCCAAAGTTCCAACAGTGTGCCGGAGCGTTACAGTGGATCTTCTTACCCGTGTGCGAACGGGGATGTCCTCCCACTCGGCAAACTCATCCAATGATCCCGCTCAACGACGATATGAGCTTCAATATAATCAAACGCATGTGCATCGCCACGACCAAGACGAAAGGGATATGGCTGAACGCTCTCTTATCACGCTGCTACGTCGTCTTTCGGAAGTGGTTACTGGTGGAATCTTTATACCATTTTGTTGATCCCACCCTCCTGCCTCGGGGATGGGTCGCGCGGGTGCCCGACGTATTTCATCCTCATTTTCCTATGCCAAACCCGCTCGCAAATAACACCGAAGCTTTTACGTCAGTCGGTAAAGGATTTTTATTGAATGCATTTTAGCACCGGGTTCGGGAAAAGTGCCGCCTCGAAGCGAAACACCCAACCATATCAGGTATGCATCGAGTGGGAGATAGTTTTCTGACGGCAGCCTTGTCAGGGTCGTGTGGAGAAATATTGCATCCCATCCGATTGGTCCTATGAGGGAGGTTTAAGAGGAAAGCGAACCATACTTTATCTAGCCATCAATTCAAATTTATTTCAAGCGGTAGGATTTGTTTGGTTGCAACAAAAAATAGACAGTATCTTGCGTTACGGTACAGGAATAAGGTGGCACCTTACACGGGTGGTAATAACTTGGAGCATTGCATAAGATAGTATGGTAACTAAATCACTTACCCGGTGGATAGAATTGATGGAATTGATCCGAATGATGGGCACAATCAGTGGAATACCTTTTTGGGAGGGATTATTTTTATGACTGATGAACGTGATATGTAGATCTTTGCTATCCATTGCGTTTGGTGAAGTTTAAATGGATTGAAAATATGTATCCTTTAAGTAAGTTGTAGCAAGAACTCGTCAAGTAGGCAGTTTTGTATATAATATGAACAGTTAGAGTATTGCTTGAATGTAGTAGAGAGATAGTGTCTGATGAATTATCTAAATTTGGTACCTATTCAAATGGTCATACTCTTCCACAAAAATGTTGAGAATTGTCGTCCAGCGAAGACTATCAGCGATAGACTTGGTGTCCTCTCTCAACGAAGCTTCTACAGTGAGAAAGGAATTGCAGAACTTTGGTCAGCTGATACGAGTTATAGTTTGAGGAAGTTGGATAATTAATAGTGATGGAAAACAATGCTAATTGCATACTTCACGGCGTAGGTAATTTCAAGGGACTTATGTTTAGAATAATTTGCAATATTACTAGTTGTTTTGTATCGAGACCCCTTATCAATCCTTGTAACTCATTTACTACTCAATAAAGTCCTCTTTGGTTGTCGGGTGCATAGTAAATTCTAAACATTGTCGCCATTTCGCGCATTCACCGAAATCTCATCCGCTAATGACAGACCTGGTAGTGATGGTGTATTAATGTTTCATCACGCACAAATACCCTCACTCCTAAGAACGAACGCTAACCGCACAAGCTTCAACGAGGAACGACACTACCGCACTACTGAAAGGGCTGGCCAAGCTTCTAGTACATCCGGTTGCGAGATGGCGACCAGTGACTGTGCGGTCAAAGAGGGCTACGAAGGTCCACCGTCTGCCTGGCCGTAGCCTATCCATGGTTGTCAACCGTTTGATGTGCGCTAAATGTATGCTCCGGCACACGGTCTCATTAAAATAACAAAGAGGAAAAACATAAACAATGATGCGCGCACACACAGAGTGCTGGTTTGACCGGAACAATTCAGCAGTATCCGTGAACGCTATTACGAACAGGTTCGCGGAACGATCCTTACATCTCATTATCTCCGGGTACATGTTGGCCGGTGCCGGGGGTTTGGCCATCCGCTTGCGAACGTCAGCAGAATCCTTCCCCGCGGGACGGAAGCACGCAGTCCACCACGGTCATAATCAAATCATCATTCTCGCGCTCTGGATGGATTGTGTAGCTTGTGGGGGGGGTTTTTTTCTCTCTCTCTCGCCCGCGGATGAATTTTCCCGTGCGGAAATTGTGCTCGCTGTGTCGTTTCATCGGTTTCAATCAACAGTGTGGTCGCGATGACCAAGTGAGCGACCCGGGAGTGTGGTACGAGCATACCCTCCCTTGTTCTGGTGATCAGGAAAACTGCACTCGTTAGCACTGCCGGACGATGTAAAGGAATGAAGGAAGATGCTGTACAAAATTAACAAAAAAGGAAAAAATTAAATCCAAAAGCGCTACGTACGCTTCCATGGGTTCTTTTTCCTTGTCTTCGTGCCTGTGTTTGGATTTGGTATTGTGGTAGTTTATTTTTGTTTCTTCTGCCTTGGTGTATTATCCGCTTGTGCTGGAGTCGGGGGTTTAGAATGGAGATTTTACGGCTGGTGAGTGCGTCTTCTGGATCTCGGGGTAAGGCTGCTGCTGCTACTGGGATTGTCGCTGTTCACAGTGTGGTTTATATGGTTATCATTTGCAAACCGAGCACTATTATCTTCTTTGTAGGTTGCAACAGAGAAAAGCATAAAAGTGTTTGATGGGGATGATGAGGATAAAAGGTTTATATTTTGCTTGAGATTTACACGTTTATTATTATTATTTGAAGTTCCAGGTTTGTATTTTATGTTGCAAATATGTTTTAGAATTTTTTAGAAATTTTAATTTTTTTAAAAATAAGTTAAACCTTAATTACAATTTATTTTGTATAATTCTGTTTTAAATGTTTGGTAGAATAAAATAAGTAATTTTTAAATAAATTAAAACAAATGTAAGCTTCATTAAAAAAATGATTAAAAGAATAAAATACAGAAACAAATAATCCAATAGTCACAAAATGTTGAACCAAGAACCTTAGGGAGATCGAGAACGCGCTTATTTTGCGTTCAAAACACAACAATGCACTTTACCTCCGGACCATCCACCGTTTTCAGCATTGTTGTGCTTTTGCATGTGCAATTTATGCATGCCCTTGCCGGCTTAACAATGAAAGGCTTATGATTTCCCCACCCAGCCACAAGATGAACCGTAAGCTTATCCCGAAAATGTTATACCCACTAGCTAACAGGCTAATATGCACGAAATGGGTAGACTTAAACGAGTTCATGTGTCCTGGGGATCGGTTCGTCGTGGGGGGGGTGGAGTGCCTTATTATTATTTTATTTATAAATATGCTTATCGGCTCGCGACAACAACGATGCGCATGAGAAAGGTAGATGCATCGGTCGGGCAAAGTTGCACCGCAAAGCGTAATGCGCCGAGATGGCCTTGGTGGGTGGCATGCAAAACAAAACAAACAAAAAAGCAAAAACGCAAGGGACGTACGGTGACATTTGCTCCATTCATATCGCATGCTTATGTTTGCCCGCCTTCACATTGACCACGTGAGAACGAGCTTTCCAGAATGGGGCATAAGGGATCGAGCAGAATAACAAAAAATGGAGAAATAAAAAAAGCGTTGCAAAGACAGTGTACAGTAACGAGACGACATCCCACGGCAACCTCATTGCGGGACGCGTGAAAACCAGTGGCCGGCAGCAAAACACAACACAAACCCGCCAAGGCGAGCAAGAATAAAAATGATATTATTAACGAGTTATGCAAATATTATGATTATAATTTAGCTTCTGGTTTGATTGTTTCGCTCTCCGTTGGTTTTGCATCTGTTTTATAACGCCCTGCTCGTTGTCACCCCTTCGCACCCCGTTGTCCTTTGTTGTTTTCCCGTTTTGCTTTTGCTGATTGGAACACGGAAAGGGTCCAGTTTTGGGGTGGATAAAGTCGAAAGCAAGGGAACGGAGTAGAACGAATTCAAGGTTTGAGTGTCCACATCGTTCCTTTGAAGCAGCAGGCCCGGCCGAGGACGAATGCAAATGCAAACCAAACAAACACACTGTTCGAAACTGGAGCGAACTAGCTTGGAGATGATAGCTGAAGGGGTTAAAACACATTGAGCAAACGGCGTTTGTGCAGCTGGTGCTCGGGCGTGGAGAATTGGAGTTTGAGTTCTGTGTGTGGACCGTGTAAAAGGGCTTCTTTTCTTTCATAATTATAAGCACCAGGTTTGCTAAATGGTTTTGCGGGGTATTGCACATCATTGCAGCTGTGCACCGGTGAGCAAACAAACCTTGGAGAAATTGTGTGGTCAGTATGCGCTTGCTAATTGCAAGTAATCTTTTGTACTTTGGTTTGTTTATTATTTTGTTGTGGAAGTGGAAACAATTCAAAAATACGACATTAACTAAAATATATTAATAAAAATGAATCGCCTATCGCATTGCATAAACTTGGGATAAAAGCGCCTAAATGTATGTAAATCAAAATTATTAATTAAAAATATCACAGCTACCAATTTGTTTGTATTTTATTCCACAAAATTACAAAATTCACAAACACAACGTACCTTCCAGCCGTCGATAAACATCTCACTCGCTCAGCAAACGGAACTTCGCTGCCGGAAGACTTTGCAAGACGGTCGAAACAATTCATGTTCCGTTTTGGTGCAACCAGCTGGTGGCATCCAGTTCCGGCTACAAGACAGTACCGGCGCAAGTCCGCCCCCATTCCCTCATCCGGGCTCATCATTAAGCGCGTCATTATTATTTCAGCGGCTCCGATTCCGAATGGAAATCTAATAATAACAAGGCGCTCGTGCTCAACCGACAAGTGACAAAACTTCCTACCGCACACTGTAGCGAAACGAAGCGCCCCAAAAGTAAAGCAGAAAAACACATGCGAAGGAAAAACTTTCCCACTTGTGTTAAGATTTCTCAGGACCTTTCTTTTTAGCATAAAATAATTAAAATATATGACGGAAGTATCGGGATCGGCCTTCGGGAGTCATTTTTCCCACCCCTCCGCTGGCGAGAGTTTGAAATGACAAAACCGTTTCGTCATGGAAGCGAAGCAGGATGGGTACCGACCTTGGCAAAACATTTCTCCCAAGACGTCTGATTCAATTAACACTTGTCGCTGAGAGTTATGCCTCGCCTGCACAAACGGAAACACAACTGGGACGACTCATCGTTTTTTTCCCGTTGTGCCTTAAGGATGGAAACCATTACTTTATGCCCCCAAACCAAATGGTTTTGATTTTTGCACTGTGCACAACCGGAAGTGTGCGGCGTTACACCATTTCTAGCACCGTGCTGGGAAGTTCAGTGATTTAATTAAATTCTTTTCACCGCTGCACTACTGTCGAAATTTGACGTGACTTACCTGAACGATGCTGTGAAATGGGAATGGCTTGTAAGTTTCCCGGGAAGTGTCTAGTTTGTGACAGGTAGAGATAAAATGTTACTTTCGGTTCTTTTCCTTTCAATTTTCATTTAATTTCGTTTCATGGAAATTTCGTTTTATTTCAATGAAATCATGAACCACTAGCACCAGAGATTACCCAGAATCAAATTGAGTATTTTGCCCTTAAAATAATATTAACTTCAATAATAGCTAAATATGTTGAACGGTGGGAACCGTCGTTAGTACAACTAAAGCACCAGGCGGCTCCATCAAAATTATGATTGCACAAATAATGTTAGAACAAAATTTTGTAAACTAGCAGTTCTAAATCTAATCACGAGAAGTAAAACAAATATAAATCATTGAGCTCTCTCTCGATTCAAACAAGATTCACTTTATTTTAGCCAAACAAATCTTTCGCATCCGAAACAGAATCTAATGCCACATTAATCAACCACCCAAACTATCCATCAGCTAGCTCGTGCATGATGTGGAACAAATTATTCTTAAATAGAAAAGAAAAAAAAGTACAGCAGAGGCCCCATCCCAAATTCAAACGACGAATAAATTGAATTTGATGAACTGGTGCTGCATGCGAAATTAGACCCTGCACGTGAAACCAATTTGGTGACAAATGGCATTGAACGTCATTCCGAGCGGTTTGGGGAGCGTAGGGAGGTGTTTTCGCACGGAACGTGCATTTCGTGCACAACATTTTCCCTTTCTTGTGCGCTGCAAATGAATCGTTCGTTCGCTGCGCATGAATACGTACGTGCCGAAACGAAAGAAGCTTTTACTACTGCCGGCGCGATCAACCAGGCAGCAGCTAGTGTCTTGGGCCGAGACCCGTCTTAAGACAGCCGGTGATGGGAGAGATGGAGGAATGGCGTGAATGATTACGATCCTTTTACATCAGCACCGAAAACGCAATCTTTCCCGGGCACCGGATGCGGGAGGGGGGGGGGGCGGAGGAGGAGACGTCCGAAGAAGAAAAACTTTTGCCAAAGCTTTCGCCCGAGATGCTTCATCTGGTAAATGGTGTTGCTAGAACACGACACGAAATAAATCTGAAATATGTTCCAGGTGCACGAACATGCCGCCATCATGCCGTTCGCACCGACGCACCGACCGGTTCTAAGCGCTCCGCAGCACAGCGAAGCATCTTTTGCCCGGTTCGCGCTTGGAGGGCTGAATTATTTAACGTTTCAATCATTTTCCCTTTCCCAACGCTGGGAGAGTTGAATGCATGCCGGAACGGAAATGCACCATCGCTCAAACGTTCGCACGCTGGGAGGAGTAGTGAGCGTGTTCATTTAAGCTTCCGGTTCTGGAGCGAATCATTTATGAGCGTCATCATGGAAATGGGCTGCCCGCGACAAAGAAACTAATGCACTTTGGTGGCGCGATCGCAACAGTTGGTCCCGGAAGAGGATCCCACCGTCTGGGTGTTACAATGTTCGTGAGTAGTTTATCAACCGTATTTTTGTTTTTTTTTTCCACATTTTAATCCACAAAATGTTATGGATACGGTTTGAAGTTTATCCCTTTCGTGTCCATCGCCTGCTGGTAATTGTTCCGCGATCGAAATAACATAAAACGCTCGTTTATCAACCCGATACATTTAGTACCAAATCGGCGCAATAATCGTTTGTTTGTACAAAGCGGAAAACACAAAAATCAACTAACCTTACCTCGTCGCTCGTTTCGGTTCGTCCGGCCCTTAAATCATCAAATGAATGAGCCGGAATATCCTCCCCAACACTGTACGGCATTTCAGTTTGCATTGGATTTTTTTATTACAAGCGCGATTTCCGCCATTCCATTGGCAACATCGCACTGTGGTTCTGTTGATTTTTTGATACATCGATCAACACAACTGTTTTATTTACCTTGGTCCGGTATGTTTGGTGTGTCTGTATGTATACATTTTCCCAACTCCTGCCCATCTTCGTCGGCTTGTTTCCCAGCCCGAAACAACACAACGCCTGACACCGCAATGCTGGCGATGTTTATCCGTTGGTTTGGTAATTTATTTAATTTCAGTCAACACACGAGGAAAAATATTGCACCGAGTTAAATAAAGGAACCGAAGCAACAGTGAGAAGCGAAAAAAAACTTCCACTGGAATGCAAAAATTGACGATTTTTATTGGTAGGGAAAATATCATTCGATCTCCGTGACAACGTGGGCACACTTGTTGAAGTTGGCTGATCGATAGTTTGTAACGGCGGGTTCAAAATGGAACGCCATGATATGCCACGTTTTTTGGGTTTGGTGTTGATATTAAAATAGAGAATGAATGGTTACTCGTAGTGTCAGTGGTTGTAAAGCTTGAGGGCACCATATATAGAATGTTTTTGAAGATTTGAATTTGAAAGAAAACGATAAGTTAATAGCGATTTTGTTTAACCTTTGAGGTTAAAAGACAAATAATGAGATGATCCTAATTTCTGCTTGACCTTCCAGTGTGTAAGGAACAATGCCTACATTAACAAGGATCAGTTCAGTTAGTATAATAAACAGCCTTTGTACCTTGTCGAGAGGAAAGCTGACAATGACATCAATTTGCCACGTGTGCTTATGGGCAACAGAAACATATCTTACAATTGCATAACTTTAGGCGGTTTAATAATTAAAACATAATTTTTAACGAGTACTGTGTAACAAACTGTCCAAAGGTATGCTATTCGCTTGACAAAAGTTGATTATTTTGGTAGCGATAGCCTTGAAAGAAAAACCTCATCTAAAGGTACTTGTTTTTCGTTTCTATTGTAAAAAGATAATGGCAGCGTAGATGGTGGATAGAAATGAACAGAAAAATGTTACATGGAATGTTACGCAGAGCTAGAATAGTTGAATAGTAAATAAATAATACTGAACTCAAAGGGAAAATTATTATTAAAAAAGCAGAATATCAACCATGAAACACAATTCCTAACAAAAACGAGTTGGAAAGGTGTTAAAGCTTCCCTTTTTCTTTTATATTTGATAGTGAAACTTAAGTGGACCTCTATCGTTAAGCAAAATTTTAAATTCAAGAGTATTTTGTTGCATATTGAAAAAAGTGTTTTTTTACTATCGTAAGAGTTGAACCGTATTGCTAAAAAACTATTTTTACTATGAATAGAACAGCTCACTGATTCCCAACCCCTGACCGGTTGCTGACAAAGCTTTCCTACATGATGATGCGGACAGTTTGTGCATCAATAAACTTAAACTCCCGCATACGTGTAGTAATATAGATAGGTTTCTATTTGAATCTACGTTTTTTTGCAGTCCAGCCCGAAACAAAATGAACGATGCCAGTGCAAACATAATCACTTATTTTGCGGACGCACCATCGCTTTGCAACGAACCTAGGGAGCAGTGTACATGCTTTCATGTTGCAACGTATTTAACAAACTTGGCCACGCTTTAGCAATAGAAACTTTTTTCCCGCGAAAGCACTAAACCTATGGCCCCGTTAGCCAAAAGTAATTTTAATACATTTTCGCTACAGTTTTTTTGGAACAGGAAAAAAACAGCCAGCTGAAGCAATAAGCGGAAAGCTGGTACCGTAGATGCGAAACAGAGTGAAGCACCCCAGCACCTCGTGATTAGCAAAGTTTTTCCTAGCCGAGCGGTGGAACAGCGTAGCGGATAGTGGCACACCGGGCCAAAAGGTACAAGGAAGAAAACGTTTACCTCCATTACGGTGGAACTATTTCATGAACTATGTTCATTAATTATTCTTACGCTCATAACCATCCACGGCAGGAAGGATGGATGCATCGCCCACGGAGGCTAAGTGATGCTGCGGTGTGGATTTTATTTTATTCCAGTGGAAAAGTGGAAAAATTGTTTGAGTGATTTTCGTTGTTTTTTTTTTTTCTCTCCCGCCCCATCCAGGACTGAGTTTTCCAAAGCTCTGCTGCTGCATCAAGTAGTTCCAAAGGAAGCGATATGATTTTTAAGCGAACCGAGCGTTGTTTTATGCTGCTTGAGATGCATAAAACATTTCGCAGCGTTTTTCTATCGGGAGGTGCCAAAACAGGGGAGAAATTGGTGAGTGTATGTGTGTGTGAGGACGCGCGTGGAAAGTTTGGTGAAGGGAGAAAAGTAAATTACGGGAAGCTAAGAATATGAATTTCAAAAATGCAATCTCTTAGAAACGCGCTCAAGGAGGGATAAAGTTCAGGATGAGATTTTCCACTGCTTTCTAATATCCAGCTGCATCGCCGGTACGGTGAAGGAACAGTTCGCAAAATGCTTCGGGTGATCGCCGGTGTTATTTGAATAGGGAAGCATCCACCAGCTGGAATAACTGTCAAAATAATAGTCAATCATAAAGACGAAGGTATAAGGGGGTGAAGATACCAGGAATGTTTATCATCAAATTAAGGTGAGAACTTCCTTGAAAGTAACATTTGCAATAAGCTGGGTACATAACATAAACAAGAAGTCCTACGATGTTAAACACTTGCATACCTTTAGGCGTTTCTGTTTAATTATACATGTATGGTTTAAAAATCCACCCTATGCACATGAAACTACACCCTCAGGAAACATAACTCATCCTTTTTATCTAATAAAGGCGGCACAACATTAACATTCGATTCCCTTCCAGCTTCGGAACGTAAAATCTTCCAACAAACATCGTTAAACGCACGATGAAAAATGAAGTGTCGTAGTTTAATTTGTTCGGGACGACGCACGCCACTCATTGCCGTACAAAACTTGCGGTCTATTCTGAATAGCTCGCAGCCTCCTTCGAACTTTGATTGAATTAATCTGATACAATTTACCAAACACTACCACAACCCGCATACGCCTCACTAGGGCAGAGCAACCGCCACCAGCATATCGCTTCGACTTGATTCTTTTCTTTCCATTACAACAAAACAAACAACAATGCACGAACAAGTAGCAACAACTGGCAGGAAAAGAAAAGAAAGAACGACCGAGTGGGCCATAAATTAGAGGAAAAATGAATTCCTCATTGTTGTTTCCGATCGACCGCAACGAGAGTTTTCCTTGTTGTGGAGGAAAAACTTTCCCAACAAGCAGCTTCTGCACAGCTTATGGTTTACTGCTGCGTCTCCAAAGAGCGGGGTGCGGAAATGGTGGTGGCCGCGCGGGCTGACACGTCCGTAACACTGTGGCACAATAATTTATAGTTCGTAATTACAACGTGACATCACACCAGCGGCGTTCTTTGCTGCGGTTTTGTCGGGGTAAGAATTTCGACTTGGACCTCCGTTCCGGAATCCCGGAGATGCCAGCGGGAGCATACACTCGCGCACACTCGGCAACTGCCAAGTTGTTGGGAAAGTTGTCACAGACTCCTTCTGGTGCGTTTCAGGCAACACACATTCCGTTCGCAGCCATGGTGGTCCGGGAGATGTGGGGAGGACTTACCGTCCCAGAATTAACACTGAAATCGACGCAATGTGGTCGGTCAGATCAAAATCTAACCTCTGGTTAAGAGTAGCGGGATGGTTGTTGTTGTCACTTAAAAACGCATAAGCAACCGTCCGTTCGGTTAGTTGTGAATGTTTAATTAAAATTTATCGACTTCCGGTACGGTTTCAGTTCCGGCTTCCCGGTGAAAAGTGTCACTACAGTTTGCTCAAGTCCAGTTTAATTATGTGACAAGTCGCGCACACGGTAGACATCCTCCACGCTTGTACATCGATTACCACATCATTCCGAAGCTGTGTTTGGCCAATGTGAGGTTAACTCTCGGCTTCCAAAAACAGCTCCAGAACAGATGTTTCTGGGCATCGAAAGCAACCCCACAACAGTATCGAACGCAAATAATAAATCAATTAATTATTAATAAATAAGACCAGTCGCTGCTTAATTGGTTTTCAATTGAAACAAATTGATGTTTATCGGGTGTTGGTGGGTCGTATGCTGCTTTCGATACGTTTAGGTACATTGCCAGCATCTCGATCCCGTGGTATGTGAGTGTGTATATACGTCGGAACACGATCAACGCTGTCAAATGCTACCATTGGAGAATAAATCAAACCTAGTGGTGGTGTATCGCGCTAGTAGTTAGTAGAACCGGGTGAAGTTATGAACCCGAAGACGATAAACTTCCGCACGTCACGGGCAGAGACAGTTGGGTACGCTTTTTTATTGTTAGCTAATAAACCTTCTGGGATCGTGCCCTTGTTTTCGGGTAACTCGGAACTCATAAACGGGGAAGGATTTGTTCGAGTTGTTTTTTTAGTTGTCACATTCGGGAGCAATGTCAAGAGCGTCGAAGTGATAGGGGACATATTTATTCCTATATATGTTAGAAAGTTTAATAATACATTTAGAGAATATCATTACCTTTTGTTAAAAACCAGCAAATTGTTTAAGAACCTGGATACCTTCTGGACATTGTGTTTTAGGCTCTTTCTAAATTATTGGGTTATGTACTCAAGATATTTGAGGAATCACTGTTGGACCACGGTTCACGATAAGGAATTGTGAGTAATTTAATAAAAATTCTTAAATATACTTTGACAAATTTGATGTTTCGACAACTGATTCAAATGATCGTAAGCGACTAGAAATTATTGCTCAAATTTAATGATTTAATGTTTGTCTTTTGAAGTTACTAATCTGTCTGTACTTCCTACATCTTTTGAGGATTGAATAGTTGGTTGCTTATATGAGAGAAATAGTCGAGTAGATCCTTACAGACCTTACCGTTCGTCCGTTCTCTACAATTCCCAGTCCCTTTTCAATAGCAGTTTAAACCGAATAGTTCTCGAAATGTATGTTTGTTTACGGGCCCAACGCTTTACGATTTCTGTTCCGCATCTTCATCTACTCGTCTTCCCCGCTCCCGTCATATTGAATAGCTTCTTGTGACAAGTGCTTAACCATAGCGATGGTAGTAATTTTCGCTTTAAACACCCGTCTCGTGCTATTCTTTCCGTCAGTCATCCCGGTCTACTAATGGTAAAAAGTACCCAGAGAGAAACCGGAAGCTCGGAAGTTATTGCACATTAAAATCTTCGCCAAATCAGCCGTTCGCGTGCAGGCGCATCGGACGACAGGCGGTGCAGGCTTGGCAAACTTACCGCCGCGAAAGGTTCATTATGAGCGAGTTTTGTGTGCTTGTTACAACTCTCCCACTTCAAAAAACTATATACCGCCGCACGCTGAAGAGGTCGCATTGCGGAGGTTTATGCTTTCCATCGGCTTTTCTTGGCCAATTTTTTATTTATTTCCTTCCATCACTAAAACGCAATGGTTGGTTTTGCAGCAGCACCACCGACACGGCGCTGCAGTAGGAAAATGGGAAAGGACTTTGGAAGAAATAATAAAATCTTTATTGCAGTACTGCTACTGCTCTGGCATTAGTACAGCGGCTGCTAGCACTGCACCGGGCGGTGCGGTGAAGAAAAGCAATAAATTTTTGTTTTATTCTCGTTGAATAAACTTATTATAATTCTCATTACGCGTGTCAGTAGCGCTACTGCGAGAGGGCAAAGCGTCAGATTTACTTTCCGTGCTGGTACGAAGAGACCGAGATAAAGTGCACATTTTGATGCTGCATCTGTTGACGAGATGTTGTTCCGCAGTTGTGTTGCAGTGCGGAAGCGAGAAGATCGTTTTTTTCATCAAAATCATATTTGTTGCGTTATATTCATAGGAAGGACCATGGACTTTTATTCTTTTGGCTAACATATGGCTCCTTGAAAACGAATAGAATTGAAAAATACTTAAAGGAACTAAAACGCGTTACAATTTAATCTTAAAATAAATGTTTAGTTAATCAAGCAATGAAATAGACCATAAAATACAATGTGCAATGCACAACGCATCACTTCCCATCCAAAGACCGCAAAAAGTTGCAAAATAAACATACAAATTAAACGAAACCATCCCCGTTACCGTGATTACACCGATATCAATCTTCGTTAAATTGCATCCCTTTTCACCTGCCCCGTTTCGTTTGTCGAAAAATTAAATCAACAGAATCCAGCACGGAAAGCAACAAAAACAAAATCTACCAATTGAAAGCGATTCGTGTAAAAATCAAATAACAAATTGCAATTAATGATATTTTATTTCACGTTTCACTTGTTATGTGCCCGCCACACACCATTTTCGGTGCACGTGATTGAAACAAAACGGTGGAAAACAGTGGTAGCTTACAACGGTAATCAATTTCGTACCGGGCAGGACTTCGTTTCCTTTTCGATTCGCTACCACGGATAAATTCGTTTACTATTTTATTTTCCTGTGCATCGACACGCTAGTTGAGAGGGGGGAAAATCAGCAAAATCTCATCACACTGATGTAAACGTGGAAAAAATTGCATCTTTATTGATGGAAGCACCCGAATCATCGAATGTGTGGGTGAGTTTTTTGTTGTAAAACATGAATGGAACGTATGCATGAAACCGGCAAATGTGTAGTAAAAGTAATAGTAGACACCGTTGGAATTACACCCAAAATATACAAAAAAAAATAACGATCGTATACACACACCATGTTAACAATGGTTGTGCTACCGAAAACCAAACCAAACAAAAAAAAAAGCATTCCGGAAGGAAGAACCGTTTGCAAGTGATATTATTTTTAACGAACGGAAAAATCATTAAAATTCAATAACAGCATTACCGAACCGGGTGAAAACAAAATGACTTCCTCCGAAAGCAACAAAACACACACACACATGTCCGTCAGGAAAAACTGATTTTTCCCCCGTTTATTTATCATCCAAATTGGTTGTTTTTGGGTTGATGTTTTTCCTTTCTTTTGCGGTGCAATGGAAAGTTCATTCT
This sequence comes from Anopheles minimus, assembly GCA_000349025.1. Lineage (NCBI taxonomy): Eukaryota > Metazoa > Arthropoda > Insecta > Diptera > Culicidae > Anopheles > Anopheles minimus. The sequence goes on along the minus strand of KB663943.1, from coordinate 10,734,260 downwards.
GACCGTTTAATTGGGAAAATAGTAAGGTCGGATTTACATGCCGCTCCGATACATTGATTGCAATGCACATGGAAAATGAAAGTACACCGATTGGTTGCTGATTACTTTGAAAACAATTATTTTCAGTAAGGAAAATTGTACCATTATTTTTATAAAAATAAACTGAATTACTTCAAATTTACAATGCACCCAATATTCGACACATTGATGCAACAAGCGACAAGCAGTAGACAAAATTTGTTCGGGAAAACCTGGGAAACCCCCTAACCCCAACGTTCAAATGCCAAGCCTCGTTCCACCGAAGTTTCCTTTTGTGGGGCTTTAATGATGTTGCGATTGGATGTTTCATTCATCCGGTCACACATCACTTGCATTCGGGGCCGGGTTGGTGGCATTTTCCGGGGCTGATACCGAAAATATGGGATGACAGACAATTTACGCGAAATTCATTCATCGAAGTAAAATCACCATGAGCCTTTTCGGGCGAAAGAACAATGGCACATCGCGCAGAAGGGGTGGAGATGCGTGCGAGATTGCAAATGAAAATGCAATAATGCCCAACGTAAAACGAATAATGAGAAACAGGTTAAGTGAGATAGAGGGCGAGAGTGAGACAGATACCGTGCTGGCGGATGGGACAAGAAAGCCCATGTACGATCGGTTAAATTGCTTACAATAATAGAGTTTAATTAAAAATATTCATAATGCATGAGGTTCGCGCACAATTTTCACGGCATTAAGCATCGGACGCTCCGTAACGGAATCGAATCATGCAGTTTTTTGTTGTTGGGATGGAATAAAATGCAATCAAGAGGGAAAAAGGGAAAAGTGAAGGAAAATGACCATTGTTAGCTTCTGCGTCAGAAGTGAAAATGTAATTTTCACCAGAATTGTCCAAAACTGAACCATTATTTGGCATTTTGGGCAAGACAGAACTCTGCTCGATGATGGCGATGGAATAAACCAAACAAGCCGTGATTTTTTACCTTTTCTTGCGCTTTACTCGCATTGTCAGACGCATTCCACAGTGTTGGAAAAGCGTAGGTAAACATTCGGTAAAGAATACCCGACCCAGGACACAACAGCAAGTGAATTTTCCATCCGGAATGCATTAATAATGATGCAAACGTCGAATGTTTGTTGTACAAGATTCATTTCATTAGGAAGGAAGTGAATTGACAAATGTTTCGTTTCACAAACTTTACACGGATAAAGGGTTTCGGAAGATCTGTGAGGTTTACTTAGAGTGTTTACTTAATTGTTCTATCTACGGTTGGAAAATCAAATTGGACACTCTTTCTTTTGCATTAGAAACCTTAATACACTTGGTCTATTTTTTAAGTCTTACGATACTCCTTCAATGCTTCTTATTAGCATTTTTGGAGCTCATCATTTGTCAAATTAGTTGCCTAAAAATTAAAGTGTCGTATATATAGCTAGATTTGACAAGCGAATTGCATAACTCTAGGCGTTATGCTTTAAACCACTCACTCTGTAGTATCTAAATATTTATACTTCATCCAACAACACAAGTTGTCTATTTGCACGGAAATGCGAATGATTTCCACACCTCCACTGAAGCGAAACAATAAATTCGCTCGGTACATATTTACCCACGGGACTTTGAAATGAACTGATGAGGTGAAAAATCACCTAATTGGCGTTTAGAGGAAAGTTAGTCCACGTTCCATCAAAACACTCGCGTAAAACTTTCACGCACAAATAATCGCTGCCAAACTTTACTTACGCGTTTCCATTTGACTTTGCCATTTCCTCCGCAAGACGTAGAACTGCAGTAAGTACATCAAAAACTTTCGGTTCCAAAATTTCCCCCACCAAAAACGGCAAGCAGACGGTTCATTGTTTATCGGTGCTCGGTGGTGGTTCTAATCTTCTAAAAGCTACCATACTTTGGCAAGTGTATGTGGTGGTAGCCGCTTGTAGCCAGTCTCCGGCACGTCGGTCACCAGAAAAACGCGACCGGACCGCTAATTGGTGAGTGGTCTATTTGTTCACAATTAGAAGATTGTGCTTTGTGGCCAGTGGATTGGATTGGCTTTTGGAGCCATCCCTAGAGGAAGGCGAGGGAAAGGAGAAGCACCCTTCATTAGCATCAATTAGAAATCGTATGTCTAAATAGTATCTCATGACCAGCGCACTGCCAAGATCCTCTCGTACAAGATGCACGAGAATTACAGCTCCCAAAAGCAACATTGTCCTTTGATTTAATGCCGGAGCGGAGTCAGTGTGGAGGAAGAGGACGAAATAAAACCATCCAGCTTGTCACGACCGCAGAAAGCAGGTTAGCATTGAGCTCTTTTTGAACCATTGAACTTCGGTACATTCCTTGGGTGATCTGATCACGATGAGAGCGGTCCGATAAGCAAACGCGAACCGAACGGATCCTTCACCGTACGGAGCAAATGCATAAAATTGTCACGTTTTTTTTGTGCATGTGGCTCGAATAAATTTTTCATATTAAAATGATTTACGGGAATGCGCCCGCGCGAGCACAAATTCCACCACAAAAGGACCGGACGAAAACGAGCAGGGTCATATATTTATTTTATTTACTACTGCAAAGTGACAACATAATAAAGCGTCGGTGATTCCCATTCTCTCCCTTGCCACGGGGGAGGTTCGGTATCAGAAGAACACTTACAGCAAAATTGTAGGAGATAAGTCTTTCCTTTTATCCGTCCATGAATGTAAAACCGAGCGAGAGAGATACCTTGAGCCATACGCAACGGGTAAAGGTGAGCAAGATTTAATGAAGCAGTAGCACCTAAACGGTGTATCAATTGCGTGCCTCTTTGCGATTTAGCTCTTCTCAAGTAGCAGCTTCGTTTGGGTGCGAGTTCCACGAGGTGTCGGTAGATGCAGCGGCGAAACGTTTGGTTGACACGCACTCGCCCGGTGTGCACCGGGCGTCCGTCCGTGGGTGGAAACCCCGTACATTCTTTGCGGTGTTGTTATGCATGCTGCGAATGCATTTAATAAGCCATTTGAACTACATCAAGTGCAGACGACTCGCCGCATCATTCCCCAAACGAACTGGGGAACTGTGCGAGGAGCTCGGTACCAAACCGCTATAAATAATCGCACACCAAAGCAGTGTTGTCACCATTAATTATGGGGTCTTTTAAGGTCGGGGTTGCAGTTGCATGCGGAAGGATGCTCACCTGGCGAGGGAGCCTCACCCGACTAAAATTTGCGAGCGCTGTACGATATGCAACACTTCTTACGAGCGTACCATAAATCTCAACCCGTCTCGGAAGGTTTCGCAACCGGTTGTTTGTCGAGAGGGGGTGGGCTGAGATGGTCCGAATAACCCGAAAATAGTTCCTTCACTGGAATGGCTTTCGGATACGGTACGCATCATTAGACTAATTTGCTTCGCTTCATTCGCACCCACCAGGTTCCCACCGTGGGGCGGACTTAAAAACTGCCCTTCACGAGATGATGTCATAACCGGTAACACGTCGAAGAGGTCTGTCAGGAGGGTGCTACTATCCAGCGCTGATGATGATGATTTGTTTGCATATGCGAAGAAACCGAACAGATCTTCGTTGTTAGAAACTCTATCTGCTAGCTAAAACCTGAAGAAATGTGAGCGGGAAGAAAAGAAGCGCATAAGAAAAACAACATCCCAACTTATGATGGAACAGTATGTACATGAATGGAACGTTCTACTTACGGTGCTAAAGAACGAGATCCGATGACAGCGTGTCTATGCTGACGATTGAGACATTCTTAAGCAAACAGCACCATACAGCTTCCCATTCTACTCTACTACTTCTTGCGATCGTGGAAACCCGGTGGAAAGCAGCAGTTCGCTCCGTTGTTTGGAAAGCACTCTGCCATGTTACCGTCGCTGGCTACCGGAGGGCATCAATATCTAGAACGCACGACGGGCAGCAGAAGAATGCATGGGAAATATGTAGAGCAGCACCCGAGGACAGAAAAAGAGAGAAAGATAGTTGGGTGGATGTTTGTAATGTGAGAAATTGTGAAAGCAAACCTGGCGTATGTGTTTCTAATGTGTCACAAACGATCCTGCACTAATGATTACCGTTTAGACGTGGTGCAGCTGTATCAATAGAAGCGGCCAACCATCCCGTTCCGTCGGTCGTTTCATAATCAGCATACGCTTGTAATCCATATTTTCCAAACGATCGTTTAGGCTGAAAATGAAACGTCAATTAACGGTTGTGTTTATTTTGTGTGAAATCTTCTCACACTCCCACTGGAGAACAAGATGAATTTGTTCGAATCGTTTCAAATGACAGGTACTTAATATATTCGGTGTACATGATGATTATAACACCATCCAGTTTAGCAAAACTTCACATAATATTCCATTGGATTAACTTCAAGTAATTATCAAATAAACTGCAGTTCAAGAGAAATATTTATATATTTAGTCATTCATCCCCGATTAGTTAACTCCATCGACCAGCATTACTCACACCCAACAAAGTTTCTGTCATTTCATTCCATCCTGGTGAACATACGGTACCACTCGGCACACACCATAAAGAGGAGTAGAATGCTAAAATTAGCATAAATCTCGCTCATTCCGTGCACCTTCGCGTCGTTTGTTCGCGGCAGCATTTGCTCAATAGATGACCTATGGAATCAATTCCACTGTGTTCCCAAAAGGCACGCTAAACCATATGCAGATAACCTCAGCGAAAACCTAAAACCTCCCCCCTATGTATCAAACGGTAGCATAAAAACGATGCTTTTAATTATGCCATGAACTGTCGCTACTGTTCACATTCGAGCGGCGTGAGGTGAATCGAATACACACATATATGTCAAACGCTGGGCCAATCCCATTAAAACCAAGCCTTTCTAGCCGCGTTCCTCAACTGGCAGCAAAAGCCCCGATTCGAATGAAATGTCCTTCGATTGTGCAATTAGTTTCCCGTTCGGGGTTTTTTTGTGTTCTTCTATTAACTTGATTCGCATTGCATTGCATTCATTACCCTTCCCAGCATTGCGCGGGTAAAGCATAATTATTTGCATAAACTCGAGGACTCGCCTATTGACTGATAGCGGGATGAGGGGCAACGGCAAACCGAAAAAAAAAACCTGGGAGTGACATTGTCTCGTCGAGTCGTTGACAAACTCCAAGCTTTCAGAGGTTGCTTATCGTTTTGGACTACATCTTGTTTGTGGTTGTGATCAGTCCCCACTCTTAAGAATGCTAGAGTTTGGTTCCTATCACAACCCGGCCCATGGACCAAGGTTCGTCACATAGCCCTATTGCCCTCAGGAGTGTCTCTTAACTCGCACGTCCATGGGGGCTTGTAAGCACGATGGCAACGGAAGATTTACTGCCCGATACCGCGACAACAGTTTTCGGAGTCACGAAGTAGCTGCAACGAGAAGTACTAATTAGTTGAAGAATTCGAACGGGCAAACTGGAACTGGAACTATGCCAAATCAACCGTAAACTTCAAACAGCAGCTGTTCGGTTGATGCGGCATCTTCGCTTTCTTCTTCTCCCCGGCACTGTTCCGGACCGTTGGCAGCAGTTCCTATTCCCGGAGGAGTGTTGCTATTGTGTGCATGTACCGAACTGCCGGCATGTGGACTTTCTTCCCAGCATCATATGGCGCGGGAGTGAGTCCCAGAAGCACAAAGGCAAAAGAAGTGCCGCCATCAGCAGGTAAACAACAACGGTCCAGCCAGCCTCCGAAAATAAAGGTGTCAAAATACACACCGAGATCTCGGTTCGCACCTTCAAGATGATCATGCTACCTCCCGGGGCTGACAATTGCAGCGTGTCATGTTGGTTGAACTGGAAGTTGCCAAAAGAGAAAAGCAGCCTTGAATTACACACAAACAAATGGATCCGTTCCCGATGTTTGCTTTCTTTTCCCGAACGATCATCAGCTTATTGTACGCCATCATTGTACGATGGCCCTTTTACGTTTGTCACCTATCTCTCTTACCATTTCTGCGATGGAATGTTTGGTGTAATCACTTTTACTGTATCCTCTCGCATGTCATAATCCTTGGACGTAATCCTACAAAAGAGGCAACAACAAAATATAAAATCCCCAGCACACACACACAGCCTGGAAGATGAGCACAGAGAATATGACCGCATTCGGACTCACTTTAGTGCGGCTCATTTCCGGATATTTTATTTATTTCTGCACAAACACTGGTGGTTTCATCTTTCTCGTGCGGGATGAGATTTACTCTCCGTTGGCCCTGCCGATTGTTTCCTCTGCGAGGGTTCGTTTTCAGGGCGGATATTACGCAGCTACCGTTTATGGTAATCGACAATCGAGTGTCATGTTCGGTTTGTCGGATACGATCGAATACGCACGCCGATTATTGCGTTTTGGTGCTTCTGGTTCAATGTGCGTTACCGTGGTCATAAATGAATATCCTGTGTCATGTCTTTAATCTCCCACGGCGTGGAAGAGGGAACAGCTGGGAAGGAACTACGCTCGCCTCCCGGGGTGGAAAAATGTCTCTGTTTATTATTGTACCGTTGGTACACGGCCGAAAAACCATAACGTTGGTAGTTCGAAGTATCTGAAAAATAGACGTAAGTTGAGAATTTTAAAATATGACACAAAAAACTATGCAGGAGGATGTTTTTTTAATAAAAAGAACTTTAAGGAAAAAAACACACCACTAAATAAACAAACTTTAGAACAATTTTAATTACCAAAGAAAACTAAATTGTTGAAACAAGCAAACTAAGCAACTAAAAAAGAAAAAAATAGACATGTTAATCAACAGTTAAAAGTTAAATGGTTATACTGAGCAGAAAACTAAAACGAGAATAGCAAAAAAATGTAATTTTTATCTGTGATAGCAGCAAATATACGACTAAAGACTTTGTAAAACTAGTGTGAAATAAATATCTATATATGTTAATCACTTACTATTAATATTCACACCGTATTAAAGAAATATTAATTGTTTTTGTAGCTTTGTAACGAAGAGGGAATGATATTAATCGCTGTTTTCTCCAGCCATGTGTTTAGGCTATTTACGCTCATTGCTGAAAGCATTTAACAACTTGATAAATTAGCTTCCTCACATCAGTCACCGACTTAATCTAACCCCTTTTTTCCAGGCGCACGTTTGCCCCGTACATAATTAGAAGGATACAATCTTCAAAGAAGGAAAGATACTAGGCAGCACCCGTTCGACGCCGGTAGGCCACCACTTGTCGTGAACGGATTAGCTTCTAAACGCGTCGATGATGAGACCACAGCACTCATCACATCAAGCACCCTTTGGCAAACACTCCAAAGCAAGCACTGGCAAGACGTTGCCATCGAGTGCACGGAACGGGCGTACGTCAACACGCCTGTCAACACAATGCTGCTTCTCGTTTCACGCCATTGGGATGGACTTTTTTGGGTAAATCAAATCTTATTTAAACTGTTCCCTTCCCACACTATCGAATCGCGGAATAATGACTTCAATTGCCTCTATGTGGCCCGTTGCGGGAGAGGGTGAGGTGGGTTTTGTCATCGTAACGTCAACCAGCCGGGGCTAATCGCGTCCCGAGCGAACAAAACAGTTGGAAACGATTTCCATCATCATGATTTGTCGACCCGTCCCGTCTTGGAGTGGATATACCGAGAACTCCTGCTTCCTCGGCGAGTTTGAAGTAGGATTAAACAGACAGGCTGAACCGAGCGCGGAAAGCAACCGCAAACAAGCCAGAAAGTGGGGACTTTACCGACACAAAAATGATTGCTGCTACTGGATGCTGGATTAACGATTGTAACCCCGCGTGTACTGCAAGCGGAAGACATGTGTTGTTTTTCTGTTTATTCAGGCAGCGGATCGGAATTCCCAATCGATCGCTCTCAGGAGCTTGAGTCAAAGTGTAACAATGTGTTTTTGTTTTAATACTTATTTAAGCCATCGCTTCCAGGTTTTTCCCCCACGCAGGAAAGCATGTTCGAACATTCCGATTGTTAAATGTAAATAAAAATAAATAATCAGCTGCGTGGTGTGGCGCTTTGGGTAGGAACCACTCTCCAACGATAACCTTGTGTGAATCCGTTTAATCGTTTACGTGTACACCAGTACGGGCTAACGCGTTGGTTGGTTATTGGCGACCTTATTTTTGTGCACTATCACCATTTCGAGGTCTCTGATAATCCGCTTCAAATGAAATAATACTGCTTTTGCACATAAGTATTACAAATTTATTAAGCAAACATTTTGAACCGCTGCTATATATAGAGCTAAGAAGTGAGGCTTCATCCTCCAAACGACTGGGAGAATGATTGCGCCAAAGAGGACGCTTTCGTGTTACCGCTGGTCTGGAAGCTGGACGACGATCCGAACGACTTGGTGATCACTGTCCCATCGGCAAGGACGACCCTCTCCGAACCGGTATTCGCATTGGACGCTGACCCCTTACCATCCATACCGAGGTTTTGGCTCTGTGACGACCCGGTCGTTCGACTGCCCTCCTTTCCCGCTTCCTTGAACGATTCCGAGTTAGTTTGCGCCTGGCTGGCTTGACTCCCTTCTGCCGTCTTAATGGACGATCCCGAACCACCGGACGTCTGTTCCCGCACGTTGGCACCTTCACGCACCACATTCGTGTTGGTGTTGGCGTTCGAGAGTGCCTGGTGGTCCTTCCCGAAGGATGCCGATTGACCTTGGGCCTGGTTCATGCTCTGGGACTTATCACCCGACTGGTACGATTGCTGCTGTGTGTTGGTAGCACTCAGCTGACCACTGCTCAGATCCGACGCAATGTTTGACGACGTACTTCCGCCGAACGTTTGTTCCTGGACACTACCATCCTTACCGACGATCGTTTGGGACCCCGTGTTGGAAGCGGCCGATTGTTCAAACACTGGTAGGGAATGCTCTTCGTGATCATCCGGCGGAAAGTAAATGTCACTTGGAGCTGGACGTGCGTGCACGATCGTCACAGTGAAGATCAATCCCACAGCAAAAACACACCGCACCAACAGAAATCCCATTTTAACTCCGGTTCAATCAGCTTCAAGTTACGAGTGTACACTGAACGTACGCGAAGATGCAACTACACAAAATCTTGCTCTCTCTCTGCCCCACCCCAGATGTCAGTACAGCGAAACCTGACCTCATGTGATAAGCAACGATCCGTAGCCGTACTACGCTGAACGGTTACTTTTTCCATTTCTCGTCACACACAAACGATGAGAATATATGTAAGAGCGTGTGCGAATAAGTATGCGTGAAAGGGTACTACAGGGGGGATTTCCAAACTCCAAACCACCGGTTGCATCTTTACACTATTACACCACAAACCCGTAGCTAGAGATGTGCTAATCTACAAACAACAGTGGAACGAAAAAAAAACACACACAGTGATCCAATTTGGGAATTTTGCCGACCGGTCGAATGCTGTCAAACGAGGTATTTTAAATTTCCTCTTTTTTGCAGATCTTCATCCTCACCGATACTGGTTTGCGAATCGAAAATCCACTTTCTGTAATGACGTGGAGGGTTTTTTTTCTTATGCATCTTCCACTTGATAAGAAACTCCCCTCGATGTTGTCCAAAATAGTTCGACAACTTGGCCGTATCGCTGCGACCTGCTTTAGATCGCGACAAAGGTGCGTTGTTTGGTGAGATCCGTTACTATAATGGGGTTGGCGAGTACAGCTTGGCGAGTAAAACCCAGCGCAACCTTGCCGGTCGATTGCTTGGGAATTCCCCCCGCGTCGTGCTTCTTGTCGTTGTTTTGGTCGTCGTCGTCGTCGTCGTCGGCAGCATACGCCTGAAGATCCAACGACTGTCCAAGAAACAACCGTAACATCGCACACGATCGGCAATCGTTTGGATTGGCTGCGTCATCGGACCTTGGCGCTAGTTTTGGTACGTCCGTGAGCGAGGTGTGCAGAGAACGCGAAAAGCGAAACCAGTTCCTTCGACGACACACAGCGAGGATGGCAGAAGACAACACGAAGACACGTCGCCGTTGTGCGCCCGCTTCCTGCCTGACAGCGATGCAAAATCGATGTTCAATGGCCGGGCTTTTTGTTGTTTTCAATGTCGATGTCCGGCCGAGGCCCAGGTGGGGTAGGGAAAACCAGTTCTATTCCGATGCTTGCGGATGATTTGGACAAACCGCTGGCGATGTTGATGTTGATATCCAGCGCGAGTGATCAGTTCTGCGTGGTACCGTCTTCCGGACAGATTGAATTCTCCTCATCGCGTCGTCGCCATCGTAGTGCGGTGTGTAGTAGTTTTTGGCTAAAAACCTGCCACAAAAAGGTGTGAATTTATGTGCTAAATTACTGTATTCTACCTTGCAGACTCCACTTCCCCAACGATGATTATACGCACGGTAGTTGTGTGTGCAGTGATAATATTATCCGTCGCAAATGAAGGTTCGTACACAAGCTGATAGTGAAATATGTTAAAAGGCGTTCCGAAGCTATCGTTGACACGAAGCCATTCTGATAGTGGACATGAAGATCATATGCAAAAAAAAGCGTATTTGATCTCCGATAGTGAGTTAATTTGCGTGTTCTGCATTACTTTATTGCTCTTTTTCTCTGCTTTTAGGTGCTAACGGTCATCGTCGCTACGGAGAGCATGATAGCGGAGAAGATGACGAGTATTACGGACAGCCGCGCGGTTACGGCGGTCAACGGCAGGGTCTACCTGTAGGAGCCGGTTTTGGATACAATCCATACTACGGCATGCAACAGTATGGGTACGGCGCACAGCCTAACCTGTTTGAAGTGGTGACGAAGAATACGGCTGCCGTGTTTGATAGCGTTAACAAACAGATCGGGCAGACGATCAACGCCGTTGCGCGACCGTTTGGAACCGGGTTTGGATTCGTACCGGGACAGTTTGGTATGCCGGGACCGATCGGATCGTTTGGATTCGTTCCACCCGGGCAACAGCCGGTATTCACACCACCTGGCCATCAACCTGGATATGGCTATGAAGGCCATCATCAGTATGGCCATCATGGCAGACCGAATGGGTTCCAAGGTAATAAGAAACCGCACGGTGACTGGCATCAGGACGGGCATGAAGATAGACCGCAGCAAGGGTCGTACCAACCGACCGTTCCGATGGCACCGGTTGATCCTGGTGTTAAACCCGCACCAGTTCCACCAACACCGCCACCCGTACCATCTCCCCCTGCAGTTACACCAGCAGTGCCTTCATCTCCTCCGCCACCACCACCACCACCGCCGACAGTGGATCCTAATCCACCACGTGTAAATCCAGCACCAGCTCCTCCTACAGACAACAGCTGGTCTTCAGGAAATGTTCCACCAGTAGCACCGCCTCCTCCTCCACCTCCGGCACCTCCAACAACGGGTGACAACAATATTCCTCCTGTAGCACCACCTCCCCCACCACCTGTCCCACCCGTAGCACCTCCACCAGCCGCACCCAAGGAAAGTACTTCAATGGGAGAAGAGGAAGATGATAAGGCCATTTACGATATCGATATTCGCGGAGAGTTTGACACCGCTAAGGCACGACGAAAGCGTCAATTCTTTCCGAATCTGTTTAATCAGATCGGAGGCCTCGTGAATACCGCCGTCAACTCTGCTGGTACTTTAGCTCAAGGTGCCTTGAACGCCGGCCAACAACAGGCTGCCGGTTTCCCGAACTTCTTCGGCCAAGGAAGACCTCCTCGACCCCAGCAACCTAATGCTCAGCAACCAGCACAACCACAAGCACCAATGAATACACCCCAACAGCCTCCATCCCCATCACCTCCACCGTCTAATCCACCAGACCAGCAGGGTAGTAGAACACCGGAACTAAACCTACAGACATTCGGTGAGGATGGGATGGTTTGGACGTACGAAACGCTTGGTGTGACTCCTCCACCACCTGGGCGCGTCCGACGTGATACGGATGCGATCTTCTTCCCAGACGATGAAGATGACGATCGATTCTCCAACTATCATAGCAAACCGACTAGACCGCCACCACCATCACCCCCGGGTGTCAATCCTTCCGTGGGCTCCAATGCCGGTGCACAGAGTCAATCACAGAATGTAGCAAACGGATTCCAGCAGAGCAGTGGTTCACAGAGTCAAACACAAACCGTTCAAAACCAGCATGGTACCTTCAACCAAAATGCAGCGGGCAGTACGTCGGGCAACGTGGCAGTGGATGGATCATCGGGCCAGTTGAGTGCGGCCAACACGCAACAGCAAAGCTTCCAGACTGCCCAAGGTTCGGGTAGCCAAAATCAGGCCAACAGTCAATCGGCCAACTTTGACAAGAATGGCAACCTGCAGCTCTCCAACTCGAACGCCAACACCATGTCGATCCGGGAGAAGGACAAGTTCAAGGAGCAAGCGAACGCCGGGTCTTCCTCGGTCGTGCAGAACCAATTCGGCCAACAGTCGAGCAATGCGCAAACCAACTCGGAAACATTCTTCGAGAACGGTGTACAGGGCAACAAGAACAGTGCCTCCAGCCAGAGTTTACAGACGAACAAGGATGGTTCGGTGTCCGGTTCGAACAGCAACACCATGTCTAACACCTTTACCGGTCCGGGCGGTTTAACCGGCTCGTCTTCATCTAGCCAATCGTCCTCCTTCAACCAAGGACACGGTGGAGCTCAATCCGGTGCGTCCAGTGGAGCTTTCAGTGGTGCAACCTCGGGCGGTGGCGCCTCAAGCAGCAGCTCTGCAGCCAGTTCTTCTGCATCGGGACCGCTTGCTTTCAGTATCAGTGGTTCGTTTGCGGGCATTCCCATCGGACAAGGTCCGTTGGGCAACCTGCTGCCCAATCTGTTCCCGAAGCTAACTGGACAGCAGCAAGTTATGAGGGGTGCGCAGTTCTAATGCTAGTGTAACGAGGTAAAACAACGTGCGAGCTATAAGTTCGGTATTTTAACAAACAACGGACGAAGAAATTTATTTACTAATAATATTGACCTCCTTACTGGGGGACTCAACGGAACAAGAAACGTTTGACCGTGACAGTGCTTATTATCGTGTTTGAATGCTTAATTATGTTCCGAAATATTATTTTCTTCCCGAGGGCGTTATATGCTTACTGTGCCAAAACATAAGAGTGACGTTTCCAAAATGATCACGTCTAAAGGTAAGTTCTTTCCAGCTTTTTAAATTACATTAATTTGAGGTTCGTGTCTGGAATTGCCCAACACGCAACGCACTCGCGAGTGATTGATTCTCGTCGGTCTGTCGAGCAAATCTTGATAGACATCTTCCATGAAGCATTGGGGAAGCAAATGTGAAATCGTGTCCTATTTGATTAATCACGCCTAATCAAACGTCCAAACAGTGTTCCGTGCCTTATGCTAAATAAAGCACGATAAGAAACAACCGGCCTCTGTTAGCTCGGTAAAGCAAGAAGTGTCGACCTGTTTGCGCACACATCATCCAAGGAGGAAACATTTCCAACTGGTACGAGATTTAGTTTTGTTTTGCTTGCTTTTAAACAAACCTTTCCAGAGGAACACAAACCAAGGTAAGGGCTAAAAATCAATACATTCTGGCACCTTTTCCTCGATAGCTCTGTTAAGCGGGATTCCTGAAACTGGAGTAGAAATGTAAATTTATTGCTGTCAACAACCACGACGCTCTGTCGCGCGCTGGAAGCATTGCGAGCGTGGCAAAATGTAAAGTGTGCTCGAAATTCAATAAAAAAATCATTTCGCTTCAAATATTCGCACACTTTACCACCTGTGAATGGGGGCCGTTATCAGATTGCCGAGAAAATTGGGCGCAGTGGGATAAAAAGAACGGTGCGCTGTGGGCCGTCGAGCGAGATGGTACACATTTGGGGTTGTTTGTTTTAAAGGATTTTTTGAGGATGTGAACAAGGGGGACACTGGGTGTTTGTGTGTGTCATCGTATGTCAATGAGATTTTTGAACGTTATTAAAGATGTCTCCAATGTTACCGTGGAAGCGTAAGTGCGCGTAGGAGTTGTGTAGCGTCCCCATCTAGAATAGGTCTCCGTGAGTTCGTTTCCAATGTCTTCCTTGAGAGTTAACGGAACGGTGTAGAGTAAATATTTTCCCAATACACCATCACACGGTTGTCGATTTTGCTAGGCTACCCCTTTACTGGGGAAGTGACGCAGAAACAGAGGGGTCGTATGTGCGTGTCCCTCCTATACCCCTCAGGAGTTTCGTATCTCAGGTGTTTTGTTGAAATGGAAAACCAACGCAGCATGATTGAGCGACGGCTCACAGAGCTCGCGTGCGCGGTGGGCATCAAGTGGTGATTTCCTAATATTGAATCAATCCATGCACACGTCAATAATGACGCGTGGGTCGATGATTGGGCTGGAAAGATGAAATTACCTATCTTATTCGTTTTACGCCGTTCTTTTCCGATGGTGGAATATATTTGATTTCGAAGAAAATGTCTCTCCGACATACACGAAGCACCTTTTCCAGTTGTAGGAACATGTACCTTTTGCTTTATTTGGGGATAATATGGAATGTTTGAAGCTTCTGGAATTGATCGAGTATCTTCCCGATGGTACAATTTCCACCCTGTTGGAACCTGGAACCTTTATTAGACAATGATAAAGGGAACTCTCTTGGAACAATGCTTCAAATAACACCTAATCAAACATCGTTCAATAACATTTCGCAATTATTCTTCATCTCCCTCAGACAGTACAATAGGAATGATGAAGCAGAGGAGACAATTCGCACTCAACACCCCCGTTATTGTTTTTGCAGATCCAATTTATCTGGCCAAGTTACCACGGAAACAAATACACAATCCCAACAGTACGAAAACGTGTTATCATAATCAAATTGAAAGTCGATGTAAAATTTTACTCCGTCACTTTCTTCTTCCAAAACCGGGAAAACATTTCTCTGCCAAAGGGGGGGTTTTATGGATGACGACGGCAGAACGTTCCCTCGTATGCATCCATATCTGTGGCCTTCTTCAAGAAGTCAATCGATCATCGTTCGTTGGAAATGTGATTTATTGATTTTGAATTCCTTCGCACTGGGAGTTGCTCCGGTGTCGGTGTTGATGAGAGTGCATTTGCATTTTCCCTACGTTCCCTGCCAAAACCACTGTGGATGGTTTAAGTCATCCAGGTTCCAGGAATTTCACCTAAAGCAGCAAGTGGATGTTGAGGCGAAGTGAAGTGAAGCGAAGAGCGAAGATAAATGCATCCAATAAGATCCTTCTATGGTAGCGTCGAAAAGTCAGGAGCCTTACTGTCCGTTTCGAGTGCATTCTCAATCACACTCGAGTGTCGGAATATTGGGAAACGATTGGTCCAAATGCACTCGGGGAGGGAGTAGCACGGGACTGTTTGTACTGTGCTCTGGCGAAGACAACCGCCGGGTGCTAAAGACGGAGACGTTAGTTTACGATCTCAATTGAAGGATGATCGAAAGAACGAGATCTCCCTTCGGTATCGACGGATGTTATTGCTTCTTCAAGCGCATTGTCAGGTAACGTCCGAAGCGTATTGGACACGAGCAAGCGTGTGCAATGTTTGTTTTACTGTCCTTCAGCATCGAAATGAATCGAATGTTGTGTAAAGGTGCTGTTGATGATGATGATGATGATATGCAGCATTAACGATAACCCGCCCGTTAGTGCTATTTCATATTCATCTTTTCATCCCATAAAACCCACCCAAACACTTAAAGCACTTCCTCACACACACATACTGTTTGCAAGCCCTTGTCCGTCAATGCTCGATTGGAATGCCGTCAGCAATCGATAGCTACGCTGAAGAGGATCATCAACGCCATCAGCATCATCATCTGATCGAGGGTGATTGGTTTCGACAGTTAGAAGTCCACAAGTTAGAGAATGCAACGTGCAGCAAAATCCTGAAAAAAGGTTGTGAGGAAGCGCTTGCCAGGAGAGTGTATTAAAAAGTGCACTAAATATTTATCAAACGAACCATAAACACGAACGCCACCACGGCACGGCTGGAGGTTTCCGAAAATAAATCCAAACAAAAACGCCAAACTCCAGCCACCGGAATCGAAAATGCTTGTAAAGAGCTAAGTGCAATTGAGAAATCAATCTACCGCAGAGACTGAACCGTCAAACAAGCTTTGCGATGCAATGGCCGGAAATGCAATGGCCCCCGGGGAGCTTCTGCACCATTCCCTAATGCACTTACGTACAAATAGAGCGTGAGAGGGATAGCGCCACCAGGGACATATTAATGGAGTTTTATTTCATCCGCGCCTTCATGCAGCAAGCGCACAGGTTTAAGGCTGTGGATATGATTGCAATAAAACAATAAAATCTATATCCCAAAATGCACTTACTGCGCCCGTGGAAGTGCACATGTGTCGTGGGGCCAAATTTCTGGGTGCATCGTAAATCGGGAAATTGAGAGGAACTGTTCCAAATCGTACTGCGATAAACTTCGTAAGCCGAGTTTTGTTTTGTGTTTTTGTTGGGTGCTTTGGCTTTAGAAACTTTACGCATATTGATTGAATTTTGAGCCATAACCAAGTGAGGTGCCTGTTTTGGGATGCCAACTCAATTGAAACTCATAGCAGAGATTGCGTGAAGTGAGTTTCGAGATGTATTAATGGAATGGTGTTTTTGATTTTTTTATTATTATGGCGTTAAATTGCAGGGTTTAACAAAAAAATAATTGTCTATCCTTGAGAGTTATTTTTAACTTTTATAACAAATCGTCTATATACTTATTCAAACACTTAGGAATTTGTTTGAAACAGTTGGTCAAGAACAACAATGGATATATGAGCGAATTAATAGTTTAGTTTGGCGATATTTCCAGTATTTTCTTATTATCTCGCTTAGGCTAAACATATCTAGGTAAAACATCCAGTTATTTTGTTATTTCTCTCAAAGAGATCTCCTCCCAATATTCTGCAGTAATTCAAACAAACTATTAAAGAGCGTAGTATGTAATAAACTATTACATAGCCACAAGGGAGGGTCATGCTTATTTTGTCGCCAAATACTATTATGACCCTTAACCTACATTTTTATGACTCAACAATTAAAAATTCCAGAATAACTCTTAACGCATGACCGGACTGCAGACTGGAATGGTTGATTACCTTAATGCAACGAAGGAGAGCTACCCATTTTTATTAATGTTTGCCAAGTAGAAATCATTAACCAATCGATTTAATTCCGTTATGTTTTTTTCGCTCTTGCTTTGGGTTTTGGGTAAACCTCAAGAGCATCTCCGCTTTATTGCATTGCCTCTTGTCCATATGTTTCAAAGTAAATTCTAACTTTATTACCCGTCAGTTCTAACTAGAATGGAGCGGATGAGGAAAATAGGAAAGAGAAGCGGAACAGATAAAGTGGGTAACAGTTGAGTGCTTTGGAAAACGGGAAGTGACTCCATAAGGGAATATAAAACTTTTTTTCAAATGTCAGCGGTACGGTGAGTTTTTCTGTACTCATATCCACAGAATGGTTTATCGTACCAAGGCCACACGGAACAGTTGCAAAAAAAAACATCCCATTAGGGAAACGGCACCCGAGCAATTATTGAATTTCCAACGCTACCCTAAAGGAACGGAAGCAATCTTTCGGATGCATGGTGCATAAATGTTTATCAATTACGAACCGCAATAAAGACAGTGTGGCAGTATGGCTGGATCCCTCTCACCCGAATGGTAATGGCAGCACGGATGCCATTTTCGTGTGAGACGAGCATTTTCGATACGGCAAAGGTGACAGATGTGCCAATGGTCTATTTGATGCACTCGCGAACCGTCGCTCCGGCGATGGCGCTGGTCAACTCCAGAGAGTTCGTCCCCTATCTCGGCATGGGGTAACCGAGACAAGACAATCCATCAATTATGTCATTCCGGAGAATAGAAATTTTGCGGTCAATTTCAATTGACATCCGGAAACACAACGACGAGGGACACCGTTTGGAACGGGTGAACGGTTTCACCGCAAACCCGGGGCGACTCTGGTTCGCTGCTGCGGTTCTGGACGTCCGGTTGTGCTTTGACGTTTAACGAAAGGGACATATACGTTCACTAGGACACTATGGATGCGAATTGAGGGAAGTGGGTAGGGGATACGCAACAAAAAAAAACAATATCCCACAAACCCGTAAACGAGAAACCGAACCGAAACGCCGTCACCCTGCGCACTAGAAGAGACCCCGGGGGTAAATTAATTCTCCTCGGAGGTGGCAGTTTATTGGATGGAAAATATTTATTACAGGAATAATTCACATTGTGTACCACCACCCGGGTGATCGGGAGGCATACCGGGCCCGTACAAGGCACGCAACGTGGGAGAAGCCTGTCACTTATGCCACTAATCGATCGGTCGATCTTGGTTAGCATCAGAACCACGGTTCCGGCCGTAAAACCTTACATTTGGGGTGTTTGTGTAATGGCGCGCTGGCGGGACCACCGATGCGGGCTAGCAGATTGTTCCGATACGGCAGACTGGACACATGCACCGCACTGGAAAACCTGCAGATGACCGAGTAACGACTTCCCGCATGCTGTAGATTTTTCGGGAAACAATGACACATTCCTTCTGGTGAGCTGGAATGCACTTTCTCCTGCATTCGAAGAATAAACTTTCACCCAGCTACCAATGGTCAAATCGTTGCATTCTAGTGTCCAGAAGAGAAAGCTAGACGTCGAGAGATTTGAGCGGTTTTTTTTGCAACACTTTTTTTACTGGGAATAGCTGCAGAGTTGTCTTGTTTTTCCCGAATTGAAACCTTTCTAAAACAAAAGAACAAATGTCCGCACACTTGGTGTCCTGATGGCATAGAAATGCGTTCCAACTCAACCTTCCCATTGATAAAAAGACAATCCTCCCCAGGGGTGGTCCCATTGCCTTTAAAGTCTAAAACCTATTCTTTCGACCTTATCTCCACACCTCAGCAGCCTCAGCTGGACATCCACCAGGACCCAGCAGATTATGTTGTCCCGCATCGAGCAAAAAGGCAAACAGACATGTCGCCATCCTGGCACTGGACAAGAACAGTCAAGATTCCCTGCTGCGTTTGTTTCCTCTTCGGCGTTTCAGTGATCGATCCATACCATCCGAACACAATGTGACTCGCCAGGGTCCGCCATTGCATGACAGTTAACACCTTCATAAATACCCACCACTTAACCAGGTGAAGCTGGTACGGTTTTTGGGTGGGGTAGTGTTATTCGAATCCCACTTTTACGACCTTATACGTTCCGCAACCATTCCGATCAGTTCCGAGACGTTCGCCCATCAATCTCAATAAACCGGTGAGTCATGTGTACGCGCGCAGTGTTCTGGCGTCGATTATAATGGCAGATTTTGTCCGGGATTCAGGTGGAATTGTGCAATAAAACGCATTACCTACCGGTGTTTTTTGTGTCTCAGCGGAGCGACCACGATGGTGGTACGGTTGCCGTGCTGCAGTAAAGCAATAAAAATTGTTTTAGCGTGTCGTCATAAAGCTATCTAAGCTCGAAATTGTTTCAACTCAAACATATCTCTCGCTTCAGTTTGGGCTCGGGCTCGTTGTTCTGTTAAAACAGGAAAAAAAGGGAAAAAGTTTGAGGGCGTATTGTGATCACCATTACCAGAAGAATTTGTCAGCCAAATGTCAACCCTAAGTTTTTTTTAATTCCTGGATCCGGATCGTGTGTTCTTAGCTATTCTTATCTGTCAGTTGTCACTCGTGTGTACCGTGGTGTCGGTTATGAAGTCACCACGGTATAAAAAAGAACGATTCTCCAAACATCCCAAAATTGAAAGTGACACGAGTCACGATGAACAACCGATCCGACACAGCACATGTGTTACACGGCGATAATACTCCAAGGAAGGAAGTAACCGCGATAACCATCGAGGATCAAGCAGTACGTTCGGTACACCGGAGTGGGACTTTGTTCGCGCGTTGACAACAAACAAACATCGGTACATAATCTTCCCGCTGTCGGGCTGTGCCCATGTGCCCATGTGCTCTGCTGCTGCATCTGCATAATGGATTGCGCTGGAACTTCCCAAGGGTTGTGCTCGCTTTTCTTGACACAAAACACACCGCCATCGGGTGGTTGTAGGCATTAGATAAGATATTTATGATGACACGCTTTGCAGTCGTTTGCGGTCACCTGCCAACGAGTTTTCGATGCATTTCGATGCACGGTACCACTGAGCACTCTTGTTTGTTTACTCAACCGCTCCAGGAAACATCGTCTCATCTATCGCTTGTTGGTGTCATTAAGAGTGGCCCACAATAGCAAAAAAAAAACAACCCCTCGACCCTAACAACCGAATTGTAACAAACTAGCAAACGAAACTCACCGAGCCTCGATACGAATCAGTTAACAAAATTAATTGATTTCCAACTGCGTCAACTAAGCCCGTAGCTTAACCGTCCTACCTTCGCCGGGCGAAACTATTGTCGTCCCAAAACAGCAGCTGATGATGGTGTACGTATGGGTCGGTAACCGAGAGGGTAGCCGCTGGAAAAAACGTCATCAATTTAAATGTGCTCCCGCACTTTGAAGTTCCGAATGTTCTGGCGAACGCTAGGCTTTTTTTTTCTTCCACTTTTCGCCATTGTTTAGTGTCACGCACGGAATCGATGGTTGGCTTACATCCTGTTCTTTTATGTTTGGTTACTCGGAAAACGCGTCAGTGGTCTATTGTTACGAGACGATACAGAAGAGAACACCTGCCGGCAGGAACGTGCGTGGTTTGAGTGCTACATTGAAGCTTTTAATGCAGAATTAGTTACAAGGATGCGTGTGGAAATCTTTTCAGGGGAATGTAGACAACATTTAATTGGAAAACGCATGTGAAATATAAATTGTTCTACGCACCTGGAATATCAGTCCTTGTTACGGAGAATCGATACAAATTATCATCAAACTATCAAACCCATCACCGTGCCACGAGCGGCGATCCCTACGCCATTATGTCGACCGAATGTCGACACACAATGTTATCGTATATGCAACGCTGCCATACACCACTACAACGATACGTTGTCATTTTCAGTAATCCCGTTGTACGTTCATTTTACGGTCAAACTTTATTCTTAGTTAAATTCAATATTGAAATGTGTTTCTTGTCCAATAGCGATCAAAACGATCTCAAACTCAATTCGCACACCCAGTAAATAGTGTTATTAGGTCGTCTCCCTCGTGTGTCGTCTTAGAACTGGACCCCTTTTTTTCCCCTGTTAGTTATTCGGACAGCTGGGTTCTGGGTAAAGTCGCGCGTGAAAACATTGTCACTCAATCGTGCAAATAATGCGAGTGTGTGTAGTGTAGTGTGACACGAACTTTATCTCCATTCTAGCTCGGGGGTTCCCTAAACGCACTGGGCCCTTCGTTAGTCAGTCGTAAACGCATCACTTCCCGAAACAGCTTCCCATAATCGAAACCTCTGCACCGAAAACACCGAAATCCGTGCCGAGGGCTAACCTCGAACCGTAATCGAACCGTAACCGTTACGCATCGGCGATCTCGCCGAAGAAGTCTTTCCGCCGAGAACCGGACCAAACGAGGGCACAAAAGCCAAACGGAGTTTCAGGAGTGGATAGGAGAAAAAAAGTGCTGATTCCTCCGGTCGGTGCTGCCCGGTGAAAGGGTAAAAACTTCGGCGAACGGGTACGATGGAAAAACTCATCCCATTATCGGCGGAATGTGCCATCTGGGACTTTTCGGCAATTGTTCTGCTCGCAGGGTCTGCTGCTGCAAGCCCGTCAAACCGCGCTTGTCTGAGCGTGGCCGATCGATCTGGCTAACTTTTTCTCCAACAACCGTAAACAGCTTAATAAGCGGCAGCTTAACCACTTAATTACGAAGATTCCGATTGATCCTACCGGCTGAGATTGGTTTCGGGCAGAAGGGAAGGCACCAGGCCAGACGACGTTGTGACGCTGGTGGTGGTCCCACCCGGATTCCGTTCAATCATGCAACCTAATCGAATTCGGCCAAACACTCATTTCCGGGTTGCTTCGGTAACCGGGAGGCACTTCCGGATGCCGGTACAGAAGCTACAGTGCAACCTCTTCCCGGATTAATTACGTCCCGGCTTGTTCGGCTTCTTCACATTGTTGATACGGAAAACTTTCCTGTAAATCACCACTAACTGTCCCAGCGACATGAATGGCAACGACTAGAGCAGGTTACGCTTCGGAACAATGTTGTAATCGTAAAGATGGGGACACAAATTGTCCATTCCATCGACACTCAACACTCCCCGGTATGTATATTCCCTCAACCTACCCAACGGTGGCGAACAGATGTTAATGGGTAATGGCCTTTTCCTTCGGATCGAGTGGTACGCATTCCGTTTCCGGGTAGATTCTCGCGGGACCTTTCGCTCGAGCCAGAAGTGAATGCGTAAAGTTTTCTTCAAAAAAGGATCGTCATTTTCTAAACGCACCGTGACTTAGCGTCCGGGATGAGCCACACAGATGTCGCTCGATGATGTTGATGATGGCGCAGTGTGCACGGGTACGACGCTCAGGTAAGGAAGACACCTAATGTGTATAAGCTAACCCGCCCATTTACCTAGTTTAGGTAAAGGCTCTTTTAAAAAGCCGCAAGGATGATGGCCCTTCAGTGGCAGCTCAATTTTCTGCCTTCTGTTTCGGTGTGAGAAGCAGAGAAAATAGAAAACACGAGGGAAGTATTAATAATGCCGTGTAATTACACCTTAAACAGGGCCCGTGGTAAATACCCTTACCGCGGGAAGTAAACGCTCCAAGGATAGCCTTTCCGAATGGAAAAGCACTTTGATCCGAAACTGTGCCAGGCAGGAAAATTATCCTTGAATTTATAACCGCACAAAAAAAATGGTAATAAAATCTACGCAAGCTGATCTCGCCACAGGCGAAACCCGTGAAGACTACACAATATGGTGCACTTCCTTAGGACATTCGGTTTTTTTTTCTCCAACATCCTTGAGGTTGTTTAATTTTCTTCACCCATTGATTCCCGGCGACAAGGATTACCAAAACGCACCGCACGTACCAGCCTACAAGTGTGAAGGTCTCCTCCGGATGCTCCTTTGGCCGGTGTGGTGTCTTACCACGGAGCAACGTTTTAATGCGAGGTGTTTTATTGTATTAATATTTCAGTAGTCAAATGAAGATCCCTTTTTTCTTGTGCCCCTTTTTACCGGTCTACCCTGTGAAGGAGCAGTACCGGATGGGGTAAGATTAAGTGGTTACCCCTTTGAGAGGGAAGGAAAAGCCCTTGGTAATGTATGTAATTATACCAAAAACCCGACGACGACGACGACGCATGGACACAATGCTGCTCGAATTCTGGAAACGGTTGGGAGGTTTCTGGAACATCTTTAACGCTTAGCGTACGACGCACAACGTACGATTTAATTAGTTTGATAGTGATGAATGTCCCACGGGGAAATGAAGTTTCGAAAAACGCACAAATCCTTGGAATGCTGGAATGGGATGGGTTGGCGGGTGTTGTTTTCCTGCGTGTGATTGAGGCGGTTTGAAAGTTAATATGAGTAGTTTATCTCGCTTTTTAAGAAGGGATCGTGTAAAGGATTGTTGTAGCCGTGTGAACAGGGGGTGACTTTAATTAGATTGTAAGTATTGGTATAATGGATGCTTATGGAACATGGGATGACAGTGTGCTGAGAAAGGATTGGAATGAATTTATTTCAACATTTATGTTCATGTTTTGCATTGGATGTTATTGTCATGTATTACCTGCAGGTTTTCTTGTGAGATGTGTCATGGACTGGGATTCGGTGTTAGATAAATATAAAATTATGGTCTTGGATTGGATAGATTTAATTCCTCTAGCAATTTATACAAAGTAGTTTTTTGAAGAGATTAAGTTGGAGTGGTGAAGCATAACACAATAATCTTTTAAAACAGAATAGTTAGAATACAGAATTTGCTAACATTCTAAATCCTGTTGGAGCTTTATCGTGAAGACATGGGAAATTTAGATATTAGTAACGGGAGATTTGATTCAAGCTGTAGTGTGAACCAGTCTGATTGATACATCACTTATTATACGATCACGCTGTCATTCAACATTCATTCGTGCAGTCCCAAATTTGCACTCCCAAAAGCTACAGAATGCTCCGAATTAATGTCCCTCAGGTCATCTTTATTATTTATATCCCCCTACCAGCGTTATGTGTCCATCATAATACTCTCATCAAGTTTTATGCAACCTATTTTTTTATTGTTACTTCATTTCATCCTAAGCGCGCGCACTCTCATCAACGATCATATCATTATGGTAATCATGATTAATTTATCCGGCATTCTTGTCCGGTGCTCCTTCCGAACCACCCGCACGTAAATAAAACCGAACCCAATCCTTCGCTCGGGAAGCTTTTACATCAAAAGTGCATTTGAAAGTCATCGCCTGTGTTCGCAGTCGTGCCGATCTTTTGCTGCTCTACCGGTAGTTCTTCCGTAATTAAAATATCATTAACTTACGTCTCCTTTAGCGATGACGGGATACTAATGGAGAACGAGACGGTTTGATCGACGGTCCGATAGAATCCTTCCGAGCGTCAGGTAGAGGCAGGTCGGTCATTATGGATCACGGAAACGCAAACTGCATAGCTGCATGTGGAAGGTTGGGATGGACACCGCAAACCTGCCGCGGGTGTAGTGGGGATGCATTTCGTCAGCATTTTGTCATTCAGTGCAGTAATCAGTCCCGCATCACTCCTACGCTCGTGCTGCTGCTGATGGTGGTCCGGTACTTTCTGACGTGATGGTCCCGGAACTTCCCAAACTACGTATGTCTGCATGCTTGCCCGGTGGTCGTTTCTGGTTTTTTGTGCCGTTTTATTTTGCGGTAGAGCTTGTGGTGCGACTCCGAAGGGAAATCATACCTGGAGCCCTTTCTAGAGGCGAGTCGTAAGTACGTCCACTGATGGAATGGTAATTAGTATTTTTTTGTTTGTCCGCTGTCCGCTGTAAGCAAGTTTGAAGCTTTATGGCAAACAACAAAAAAAGGAAAACTACAAACCAACCACGTGTATTGACTTTGACGCACCTCGTGGTCCTTCTCCACAGAGGTTCGGTTCATATCTCCTCAGACATGGAATCGAATCGCAGAAAAGTGGGAATGGTTTTTTTTGCGAGTTTATGTCGGAATTCTTGTTTCATTCCCTGTTTTGAATGCTTTTCAGGCTTTTTTTGTGCAGCTCAAGACATGACCCGTTGGAGTTTTTTGTTGTGTATTTGTAATCTACAGTTTTGTTGCCGTGTTTGCGATTCAAGCGCAGGTTTTGTGTGAGTATTCCATCGGGCAAGTGCATGGAGAAATACCGCTGGCTAGTCATAAGCTTGCTTTAATGTACTGTTCGTTCTTTTTTGTGTTCTTCCTTTTCTTTCTGGGTGTTTTTGCTGATATCCATCACGGTGGACGAGGTTGCACACATACCCCGTAAGACCTCCAGGGCGATCGTTGGCTATTTTTTCCCAGTACCTCATGGTACGCAACGCGGTCGGGTGCAGTAATGAATTGTGAGCTAATAAATTAGCTCATTTGTTTCATCGGCTAAAACTCGGGACAGCCTTCGCAAACGGATGCCCGATGACTTTAGCTCGTTGATTGACTGAGTTATGAATAATTTCTGTAAATAATTGATTTCACAGTCCATGTATGTCCTGATGCGCGTCACGTCCACACGTCCACGGGACCAAACGCGTGGTAAATCAAACCATCGCCGTCAGGGAACTCCACGGGTTAGGAATCGGGGTCAGCAATAAATCAGCGAAATGGCCGACGATCCAAGCGCGTGTCCGTATTTTGCGCGGATAAGCAGTTTGGACGGTTCGAAATTGGGTGGACAAATGAAGTTCGCTAGTCATCAGAGATCTGCTGTCCATGAAGGTAAGTGTTTGCGTTTGCTGTATAAATTAGAATCATAATCGGGAAGCACAATTAGTTCAGCGTTTGTCTTCGTCCGGATGCGACTGCTGCTTGCAAGGTGCGATCCTAATTGGTATTTCTCGATTGCCTTAACTAATTACAAATATTCTTTCTAATGTTAAACCCTTTCACACTCATTTAATAGAGTAATTTTCAACAAAAATGTTCACATGTCGGTTAAAAGTTTTGGACAACGGGATAACACTAAAGAGAGGCGTACGTTTACCACATATGCACCGGAAATGGGCCAATTATTCGGTTTCGCATCCATTCGGTCGTAGATAGAGCCATTTTCCTCGGTCAAGTTTCTAATACCTATCGGTTGACTTGGAAATTGTTTCTCATTATTTCGGTCGTTGTTTTACGTTGCCTGCAGTAATTAACATGTCCAAACGTAATGTGATGCGATCGTTGTGGTGCGGAAGGGATTCTTGATGTACTTGGCATTGAGGGTGTCATAATGTAGGCTAATTAATATGAAGCTAAACGCTCAAGATGTAAAAGATAGACAGGAAAATGATGAGGGTACATGTTCTGGATATTCAGAACGAAAGCTTTAGGGAGGAATATTAAGAACAGGCGCATGCTTTTCAACGTTATTATGGATTGAAGTTTCTATGGCCAATATTATTTCGCCCAGATGATTTTTTTTTCTTGAGATAGAGAGAGCATTTCCAATAAGATATTTTTTTTTTAATAAATCCATAATCTGGGTCTTTAATCTGCTCGAAAGCTTATCCCGATCGCGTTTGGTTTCTAACGCTTGTCTTTCTGGGATTATTTATGACCGATCGTGAACGTGACTATTAGAAAGAAATTTGAATCGAAAGCGACCATCCCGGGAAACAACATCCCATTAAGCTTCCCAACAATGGGAAAATCAATCGTTTTACCAGTGGTTTTTTTTATACAAGAATGTGTCATCGAGACAAAAAAGTTACAACCAAATAAATATCTCATTTTTCATTAAGCCTGTTCCGCGCCCATCGAACGAGAGCGAAACCCCGCGGATGTTATGACATCGGCGCACAGTAAATCAAATCGATCCATATAAACCAACAACCGAAACAACAAGTGTGTCGCTGTGGTCGTTGATCACCAGCGCATGGGAGAAGAAATATGCGCCCATAGCAGTCATCATTAAAAATGCGTTTTCTCAGCGAAGAAACTCACCGCACCGATCGACTATGATCGAGGATTGCTATTCGGGGTTTTTGATTATTTTAAAATTCATTTTTGAAAGCGATATAAAAAAAACATAACCTCACAGCCTCGATATGCGTTTCGAACAAAGGAGGAAACTGTTTCGATTCCTTCCAACCATCGCTGGCCCCGGAATGAGATGGTTTTTCGAAACATAAAATAATAAAGTCATAAATGTCCATCCGTTTTGTGGGAGAGAAAATTGTGTGCCGATGCTAGGCTTGCCCTTGCGGACCATCAATTCGCGCCATTCGAACCAAACGGTTCGTTTCGGCACTTGTCCTCGGCAAGTCTTGATGGAGGTTTTTTTTGGGTGCTTTTGTGAACGCCCCATTTGCTTGTTTTCTTTTATTTATTAACGACCAGCGCAACCTGGCGAGAAAATGGCTGTTCGCACTCTTTGAACCTCATTTCCGAAACATGCTCCCAAAGGGGTAAGCATGCTTTCGACGATCGGATGGGGGGGATAGAAATAAAACAAATACTAAAATAGAAATAAATTTCCCTTCAGTCATTGGGTGGATTTACATATTATTCAAATTATTAACAGTATAGTTTTTAGGTGCCATGGAGCCTCATTAACCCGTAGCACACCGTGAGAGAGAACTGAAGCTTGCTTTAAGTGGCTTTTTCTTTTTCTCCTTCCTGATTGAAATGCGAAATGTGAAACTAGAACCATAAACTCATAAAAACACAAAACAAGATGCACTTTTCGAAAGGATCTAATGTGTGCAACCGCATCAACTGGACGATATGATGAAAAACACCCAAAATGAGTCATCTGTGTGTCGAAAAAAAGGGAAATGCCCGCAAAGTATCACCGACCACCGGTTAACTCAAACTGTACAAACGAATATAACCAGATAAACCGTGTACGTGTATCTAAATTGAAAAATATGAAGGCACAGGCAGGAAACAGCAGCAGCAGCAGCAACAGCAGTAAAGCCACCCGTGGAATGTGCTCAACATATGATAATTAGACTAATTTACGACGATCTTATCGCCGCTTTTCATTCCGTCCCGGGCCACTATTTATGATTATTTTGCTCTCGTTTTTTTTCCTTCTCTTTGTTAAGTTTTGAATTCTCATTCGTGCTCTTGTTTTGTGTGTTCTCCTCCATTGATGCCGTGTTAATTTTTTCATGTTCTTGTATCCGTGTAGGTCATTCGTTATGATGCTCGCTTCATAGCTGGAGCTGGTCTTGAATGTTTGCCGGGGATGGTGATAAATTAAATTCGAACAAGTGACCAGTGTCCGTGGCGACACCATAAAAATAGGACAAATGAACCACAGGCTGGTGGAAGTTAAGAAATGAACAGGGGGAAAACAAAAACTTGGCCAGGATTGCAACACTCATGGACCCGTGTTAAAGGGTACGGAGGGTAAAACACATTGGACGCAATTTTATTGGACCGTTGCACAGTGGTGAAAGAAATTAAAAAAAATATATATATGATGTGGAAGATAAATTCTTACACGATATTTTTCAACCATTAAATAGCTTATATAATTTAATTTATTTTACTATATATTATTTTTGTTCATAAATTGTTATTTTTTTATTATGAAGCACATTGTTGCGAGCTTTGCTTCTTTTAATAAAAAATGAGTTCTTCAGGTTGATTGTCATTTTTAAACGAATTAATCGTTTGCCATTTTTGAGCACTTCTGCACCTACCGTGCCTGAGTGTCATTGAGCCAGGTTGTAGTAAGTGACACGAAATAATTACCTCATGTACCAATGCAATACCAAGGTGCGAACTGCAGATCGCTGAATGTCACGCAAAATAAATAGGAAAAATAAATTCTATCCCTAATGGCTTTCCAGTACAATAACGTGTTTTTGTTCGGTTCTATAAACCAATGCCAAACAAATATGTTACTTTGTATGGAAATGTATGCGCCTAATTGCTTGTAGCGAATGTTTAATTTAACATCCCGTGTACCATTTCTCATATAATGCTTCCGAAAGCTTAAAAATGACTCGCAAACGGAACCAAAAATGTGAAATCGACGAGTACGAATTAAACGAACGTGTCACGAGCAAACGTTCAGTAGCAGTACAATAAAAAGCTCCCATCGTGGAGCGGGATCTTGTGCTTTTTTCTCAATACCACGGCACACCGTGCGTGATGAAAAAGCCATCAGAATGCAATTTGAATGCATCTCCCAATGCCATCATAAAAATGAAAACAAATGGAAGTTTTATGCTGGCCGAATGGATTACGTTATTGCTCATTTCATTAGGCGGCGGGCTTAAGCGTCCGGTGCTTTAGCTACCGGCGGTTTGTACACATCCCGAGCGAACCGAGGAGAATTGATATTTTATATCCGATCTGGTGTGGTCGGCCTGGGATGGCTGGGGGTTGGGGGGAGAGGGAAGAAGCGATCGCAACTTTGTTCCCATTTCGCCCCTTTTTTGAGGTTTGAGTGGAAGAACCCGTCCCTCGGCGGTTCATTCAGGTGCAATGCAGCGTAATGGATGCAATAAAACTAATTCTGGAGTGTGGTATAAATTTAGCTGCTTTTCACTTTGTCTTACCGGTTGCACCGGGCCGTGGAAATGGGAAGGGAGAGAAATGAATAATGCATGCAACCCGATGCAACCTCCGAATGGCCTTGTTTAACGCCTTCGAATTGCCGTACCGCTATAACGATAAAAATCTAATCAGAACCACTTTTTCCAACACCAAAGAAAAACCGAGCACCAAATACCAGATTTCTATCATGCTGACTTGTGTACCGCCGCGCTGCCAGCTACATTTTAAGGTGTAACAAATTGGATGAAATCACCCCAAAAACCTCCGAATAAAGCATGAAATCACCTCTCATCATGCAACGGTGCAAAATGGATTTGCATGAGCATTTACAACTCCCAGGTACGTCGAACGAAGCTGTTCTTGGGGTTTAGTTCTCAGTGGTGAACGGTATCACTCCCTGCAGTGGGATGTACCTCGGGTGCCTTGACAGCTTACAACAAAGCTGCATTTGTTAGGCGCATCACAGGAGAAAGAAAGAGATATAGTTTTCCTCCTGCAGTAGCAAGGACCTGCAGTCCCGATTGAAACTGACGGTGGAGTTGAAGAACTGAAATTTTCATGCAATACTGTTCTGAATCCCTTTGTACATCTTCGCCAATCGTACAACATGGACACACGGACATGGATGGATTCCGTTTCTGGTTTTTGCATCGCCCAACTGGAGAAGAAAGTCAATAAGCGAATACGAAGTTGTCCGTTTGCTGGTTTCGAGTCCTGTGAGCGAGCCACCAAGAAAGAAGATGTCCTTATGCGCACACCTTACCGGTAACACCCGTCCGGTGGAAAGTGAGATGAGCCCCAGAGAGAATGAAATTTACATTTATCTGGAAATTTTGTTCATCTTCAATAAATTATTCAAATTTGATCACGAATGCACTTGGGAGAAAAACGGAGCTGGGCTTTGGCAAAGGCACTTCCAGACATTCCGGGGAAGCATTTCGAAAGGTTTGATTTTCTCCGACGCTGTTATGCTTGATTACTCCAACAAGGAAGTATTCTCGCCTGGGAAATGTTCCAGTTGCGGGCGAGAAAATGAGAAATAGTAAATTAAATTATTTAACTTACACCGGGCATTAGTGGTATGACAGTTTAAACAAGCAACGAACGCCGTGTTCTGTGGGACACTGGAGGGAATTCTCCACCCGAGACTGATGCCGTTGGACGCTTTTAAAAACACACAATTTCCTTTCACGTCCGAATGGTTTGTTTGCATTGCAATGGAGTGAAGATTTATGCACCGGTTTTCGTTCCTCATCTCCAACATTCCGGTCCGGTGTTTGTAGATCACCTTATAGGAACGGAGCAGTCAAAGGGATAGATTATGGATTTTTCTTCACGTGGGTGGCGAAAAAGCCATTCTTTAAGAAGAGAAATAGCTGTACAAGCAACTGCTGCAACGAGTGGCCTGGCCGTGTCACGATGTGTCATTAGCGATAAATTAAAACGGACTGGTTACGGCTGCTGCTGCTGCTGCTTTGCGGTCGCCAACCACTTGAAGATATTGAAATTCACCGCTCAAAAAAAAAGGTACGGATGAAACGAAACCCTTTGGGAGGTCGCACAAGCAACCTACCCAAGGGACAAACGAATACCACGCGGGGTTGGGGTATTTAGTGTCAGGAAAGTTTGTGTTTCCCAGCTGCTTCGTCTGTCTAACTCCGCAATGCAAAACATGATATGACGGCTTCTCGTTGCCTGAGCGATCGTTGCACAATTGGTGCGATATTTTTATTTTTATCCACCAACTAATGGGGAACGGTTTACACAGACGGTTGGCTCGATATGATTCGATAGGGGGTATGGATCGGTTTGACAGACAGCAGTGCTAGACGTTTTTGGAGTGGAGAAAAATGGAACAGAAGCCGCGTGTGATTCATAACTCGGTCAGTGGGATTTGATAGGGTAAGCGAACGGTGATGTTGTGCAATAATCTTTTTGGTAGAGTCATTCGATGCGGGATGGATATCAGAACACCGCCAAGGGTCTGGGAAACAAACGTCAAGCGATTGAGTAGTTAAAGTAAGAGCGTAAAGTCAGTCCTGAGTACGGTTCTGCCGGTTCCTTCCTTTAGCTTTCAATCGCTCCTTTTGAAGGACATATTGCACCCACCATAAGTATCGATTTATGTGAAATATCTAATAATTCTGTCCACCAACCCAGCCACACGAATATGGTTTGAATAAACGTCTATTTAATCCCTCGAGCCCTTCCATTATTGATCAACCTCATAACCTTGAATAAATGAACGACAAACTCCGGCTGCAACTGAGCGCAACAAAATGCAGCGGAAAATTCTATGGTGAGTTTGTATCATGTATGATTTATGCAGTTTTTTAGTGCATTTTATTTGCCTCGGTTTTTTTTTCGCTGTAGCTTTATTTATCATCCCACGCAACATGCTGCCGGCGGAAGCGACGCAGTTGATGTGAGTAAAGGGTGTTTTTTTTTTGTTTTAGCACAGTTCGGCTTCCGCTATGGCGCACACACACACACACGTGCACGTAAATGTGTGTTGCAGGATGTGTTGCGTATGTGAAACAGGACAAAAAGCTTCCTTTACTCCCAAATAAACGAGCAAGGATGGAGTGAGAACGAACAAAAAAAAAAGACCCGACACATGGAAGCACATATCAACAGCTTCATTTTTGTGTCATAAATTATGCAGATTGTTTAAACAACTCTTGAATCTCCTCTCTGCAGGAATGGGACATTCGGGTGGGGGGAGGGAGTGGAATTTATAATCAATGCTCATAATTTATGAAGCGCATGGTGCTGCTAGCTGCATCAGCCCTATCAGTCAAAATGCGTGCCCAGCGACAACGATGGCACCGCTGGATAATGACAGCTTCCGGAGCGGATTGTGTAAGTCATAAAGCAACGTTTGCCGGTTGTTGCATGTGATTGCCGGAAGATCATATTTACTGGGTGGTGTTTCGTACATGAAGAAGGACAGAAAAAAAACACACTATATCGACCACTAAACATGCACACACCCGTGCTGACTTCAAAGCGTGTTACTATGTTACAAGTATAATGTCATCCAAGGATGTCAACTTCATCCTTCTGACAGTGACATCAACATCTGACCTCAACACCCACACTACACAAACTGCTACAGTCTACAAGATGCATCTTCATTAAACGTTTGACAGGATCAAGAAAAGGCCAGTCCCGCTTCTCCGACTCCTTCGACCGAACGCTTGATGTCGTCTACCAACTGAGATAGACGACCATCGATGGTTGATTTCTGTTATCGAGGTAATATTGGAATGGATTGATACCAGCACCACTTCGGAGCGATGTGTGCAACATCCCGACCCGATAGTTTTGCTGATGAGATGCTTCTAACCTCCATTTTACACCACTTGAGAATGACGCCCAGCAGCAAGGTCTTTGTGGCGGTTCCCTCCCCTAATTGATGAGCCACGCCGGGATTGGAAACTTGGTCTGATTAATTGTGATACATCTTCCCAAACGGCATATCCGTCCGCTGCTCCTGTACAGGACGCTCCGACTGTGGAATTGTAAATCATTCAATTAATTGAGCATACCCGGTGAACCTGTGCAAACCGGCAGCAAGATCGTTGGGATTTGTGAGATTTGATTGCGGTGCTCCGGGTTTTGTGGTCAAATCTAAGGCAAATTGATTTCAATTCTACCGGAATGTTTCAAGCAAATGGGGAGGGCAGAAGGCATTCCACCTTGAGCAGGTTTCCGATTGTGTTACATGTTTCGTTGTGTTTTTTCCTCTTCTCGAAGCACAGACAATCGCATAAATCATTTCAATTATTCACGCCTCATATCCACACGTGTTTGTCTTGCGAGATTCGTTCTAGAAATGCACCTTACTAAACGCTCAGCTGGCTTAACTCATGGAGGGAAAAGAGTTACTGTGCACCCAGCAAGAAAGAAGCACAACAAAACGCAATTCAAACATTAAAAAGCGTATAAAATTTCCAAAATTGAATGAAATCGCTCATTCCAAACAAATGATCCGTCCGCCGGAAGATGATTTAGCTCCGGATCTAGTTACACGAGCGTTGGGATCGAGCCGAACCGAAACAGAAAGAAAACGATACGATCGCTTACCTGGCGTTCCAAGTTTGCGGTTGTCGTTCTGGAATCGATTTAAACCGTCTTGCGCAAGTGTGTGCGTCCGTCTTTTGGAACCCCCAGGGACGGGGTTTTGTTTTAATGCTAGCCCGTAAGTGTGCGCATCGAATCCAGGGTTTGGGTTTCCGTTTTCGGTGGTTCGTAGCAGATTATGCGCTCGATTCATTAACGGAGTTGCTGCTGCTTAAGGGCCGGAGGATTTATGTGCTTGTCTAGGCGCCGGATTTTCTGATTCTTGTTTTTTGGTGGCTTAACGAAAATTGTCTACGGATGGGTACGGGGCCCTTGAAATTAGGTTTTTGGTTAATTGATTAGTGCACTAATGAATCGTGAAGGAATTATGAAGTTATTATTGATTTTTTCAAGGTTCTCTCCTCGGGGAGGATTTAAGCGTCATTCAAGGTTGCTGGAAGCCTTTTCTATTTTTTTTCCAATATGTAAAATAGGCTGAGTATAGTTAGTCTTTGAAGTAAATTTTTAGAATTATTATTCTTTGTTTTAATTTTAATTTTCTCTAATTTTTATATTAAAGTCCAGGAGCGTTTCCCTGTCAATTTCTCTGAATTAGAAATAACACGAAATTGAGTCACCACTGTTCAGGGAATAATTTTCACATCCAATCATCCAATGTACATAATAGAAAATTGCTCTAACTCACGTATAATTCATGCAGCAAGAATCATTATCACTGCAATCATCTCGATGCAGTGCACTATGACTCATCCGCTTTTCCGATCCCTTTCCTTCGAAGGGCGAGTTTCAATCGAGTCGACCCTTAAGCGCCACCGCTTAAACTCCCCACACCACTCCCTCCCCCTCTGCCACCCTACCTAACCCCTAAACGATAGACTAACAGCGAGCTGGAATATGCATGATTGCTCCTTGGAGATCCCCGAAACGGCGTTCAATCATCAATCGTTCTGCCCATTTTCCAATTCCGAATAGGAAAATCGAGCATTCACGCGCGCTGATTGCACAACAAACCACCACCGCTCGTTGGCCGCGCCACTAACAATTAGCCGTGGCCACCGTACGTGTGTGCACCAACATTGCATTGGTCGCATTGCTAATTAGGTCAATGATCAGATCTTCCTCCGATGTTGAGCGGAATATCCTGTATACGGTTTACTGTGCGGAAGTGGCCATTAGGGCACCAACACTCCATCACACACAACCGCGTAGCGTTGACTTTCCGCAGGCGCCATAAAGTGAGGAGGCCCCATTGTTTGCGGGACATTCCGTACGTTGCGCGCCATTGCGGGACAAATATTTATAATGAGAGATCAATTTCCATCTTAATCATAATAATGATTGATAAACACTGAAAGTCAATTTATTCCGGTGCACGGTGGTGGTCACTGTCTCCCTTCGCACTGCAGCCAGTGTTGGCGATGCCGTTGCATCGGCAAGAGTGGTGAGCCGTGATTTGCAACCTGATATGTTGTGCCATCCCCCAGTAGGGACCGCGGGAGGGGTTCGGGACAAACAGCAGGACGAATGCGTTTCGCAGTGGACTGGGATGTCTGTCTTGGAACCGTTCTCAACTCGACAGCAGCGAGAACGCTGTGTGTATGTGACGCGCATATAAAGTAAATGCAAATTGATATGTTAATTACTATGCAAATAAAACGCTACTGTCATCTCCGTTCGTGGCGTCTCCCAATGCAGGAAAGGAATCCGTCATGCAAGCGCTTAATTTGTACAAACAACGATAAACGAATGACCGGGAAGCCGGCTGTACAGGGTGCATTGACTGTGATTGTGCACGCTACAAACTTTCCGTGTCTCTGAACGAGCAAATAACATATCACGTTGCATTTTTATATGCAGAAATCGTGTCTAAATGCTTGCTCTCTTCTAGCATGCTGCATTTTAATTTTATTAAAAAAAAACACACATAACCGTTATTCGTTAAAATGAGAACACTTATTACAAATTAGTCGACTAATAGACAAACTACTAACAGATCAAATGGGGTAGGAATATTTGTATACAATGGTTGTAGCTCTAATAAATGGCGTCATCATTGCAAACATGCCCAGGCATACAGGGTGCAGTAAAATGGAATGGGAAATGTTTCTTCACTCGTTGGGCGTCCGGGAAGATTGCAATGCACACCGAGTGCGTACATGTAACATTCAATCACGTCCACTTGGTTGCACCTTCTGCTGCAAGAAAAATAAAGTTTTTGCAACCAATGCACATTGGTTGCGATGAATAATTGGGTTTTTTTTGTTTAAAATGTTTAATTATTAGTAAATTATACTTAATACATTTTGGAACCTATCAAATTATTGTGATTATTGTAAAAGTATATCGTAAACATGTTAAACCATTTATGTCAAGATCTTGACTCAAGATTATACTTGTAACAAATAATTTACAAATAAACGAAACACATCATAAGTACAATTTAAGAATTCGAATTACACTAATATAAAAAAATAAAACAAATAACGAAAATAGAAAACACCACTACAGATAATAACACAAAAGAGAACAAATAATAAGAAGTATACAAAATTAGAAAACCATCTTATAAATGACCTAAAACATAATTGATATTACATTAATATAGAATTTATTACTAAAACAAGATAATAATTTAAGAAAACGACAATAAAATAAGTGCAGACAAAAATAAATAGCAGGCAATGCATTGTTTACCTATTCTTGTACAATCCCACTGTCCCACCTGTTCGAATAATCGAACCCTTTCACCCGCCGTCCCACCAGCCGGGGGGTCTTTGCTCCCTCCTCTCATTGAAATTACGTTCAAATTTGCTAAACACTCATCAGCATCTTGTCGTATTATCAACCGAAATGGAACCACACGTGATGGAAGGCTACAGCGGGGTATTGCTATGTAGGTTCGAAAATAAAAACTCCATAATTCTTGCGCAATGTCTTCGGTCCTGCATTACAGGGCATGCAACGGTGGGACCACAGTGGTGGTATCGTTCGTCGCTCGTTAGTCGTTTGCCGTTAGGTTTCATTTCGTTCCTTTTTATTGGCTAATTAGAAAACGAACTCATGTCGGACGTTTGCCGTTCCTTCCTACGTCCCCGGTATGGGGAAAGGGTTGCTGTCAGCTCCTCAAGAAGGTTGCGCGAACGGTCCCATAGGATACATCAGCCATTACAGCCCATGAACGGTTCGATGTTGGGCCGTAAAATAGGCGATCAATAAAACTGTTACCATTTTTTCCCTCTCTCGTTACTTCTCGCTCCTCTACGACGGATTCGAGCAAACCTGTGCACACGACACAAGACCATCAGTTGCAACATTGCGTTTAAAAAATGGATGCGTACAGCTAAGGAACGGGAACCGGCTTTCGCGAAAAAGACGACCAACGGGGGAAGCCCGATCGAGCACATTCCAGCATTGAGGTAGGTCCCGGGCGTTGATCGATTTTATTCGACTTTCTTCGATCCTTGGCAACCTTCGGCCGGCGGTACCTTCGTCGATGACCGAGTGCGAGTGGCAGATACGATGGTTGCTGTTCGTAATTTATGCATGGTGAGTAATTTCACTGACAGGCGTGTGCATGGGAGATGGAAGGTAGAAGAGGGTTTGTGCACTTGATTGTTAACCTGACAGGTTTTACTGCACTTTTAGCGAACCGGACAACCTGCGGGCTGTGGACAATCTGAACCATACGTAGCACGTACCGTTTGAAGTCCACTCGACGTTGCACTTGTGTGTAAGTAACGGAGAGTACAGACAGGAGACACACGGCTTCAATTCAGTTTGAACGGTTCGAAATGTTGGTGGTGCCTGACCTGTCGATTCGGGCGCGCTTGTTCCATTAGCTAATTTACCTTCGATATCGTGACTAATGAGTGTTTGATTCTTGGTCCATTTTTACAACGAATGCTTTAACGTTTCAATCCATTACGAACGCTAATTGGGTAATGGCAAGAATTCAGTAAATGTTGTGAAATCCCTTTTTTTCGGTGCAATTGTTCTGCTCAAAGAGAATTGTCCTGGAAAAATTTAATTAGGATCTTGAGCAAAGCTACATTCTGTCAAAAATGTACTGAGAATTGGTAAAAAAACGAATCAGAGTAATAGTACAATCACTGAAATTAATTTTGTCACACTTATCGGAACATTTTGTTTTATGCTTTTGGAAAGATAGACTACATTTCCTTTCGGGAATTCTTCGTGATCACCTCAATTGACTCGAAATAAACTCGAAATTGACAGATAAAGTCAAGTCATCCAAAACAATGGATGACAGATCTGTCAACATCCTAGTGAACAAAAAAATAAATATTTTTAAAATTCGCTGTTTTATTGAACATTTCCCTGTACTTTTTTGACAGAATGTACGTGATCGGAAGAACGTTGGTTGATACCATTAAGAATTTTGATACTGATATCGATGATACCCACAGCATGATAGTTTTATTAATTTCTACGTGATTTTCATAATC